>WEIV01030166.1:242700-316692 GCA_013390005.1 Calyptomena viridis
CGGGTCGCTGGGTGGGATGGGAGTGGGGTTGAGGGGTCTGCGCAGCCCCCTTGGGCAGCCCCGGAGCAGCCCCTTCCCCTCCGGGCAGTCACGGCACACCTCCAGTGCAGTCCCCCACACGCGGCCACCAGACGGTCCCGACGCAGCCACTGCCCACCCCCGGTGCAGCCCTCCCCGGGAAGCTCTGGATACGCACTGTGCAACCCCCCGTGCAATCCCCATAACCTCGCAGCGCAGCCCCCCATCCCCGTGCAGCCCCCGCAAGCCTCAGTGCAGCCCCGGACACCTCCAAGCTGCCCCCACACAGTTCCAGGGCAGCCACTGAACACTCCCAGTTCAGCCCCTGAACACTCCCAGTTCAGCCCCCACCCCAGCTTTGATACAATTCCCCCACAGTCCCAGTGCAGCCCCCGGGGCCACAGCACCCACTCAGTGACCACAGGAGGACCCAGGCCCACACAGTGTGTCCGTGAAGGGGCTGTGGACACACAAAGCACGGGACACATGGGAATGAGGTGGTTGTAGCAGGGGACCAGGGCTTGGGCTGAGCATTCCTGAGGGTGCACTGGGAAGCAGAAGGTGGGATTCACCTTCTGACCCACACCAGGACGCAGGTGCACACGGGTACACCAAACCATTTCCCACCCACCTTTCCTGTACATGCAGGCAGCGTGCACAGAGCTGGGTCGGATGTTGTTTGTTTTGTGCTGTGAACTCATGAACTCGAAGGCAGAGCCTGACCAGCCCCATGTGCAGCATCCACAAATAAACAAACACACTGGGAGAAGCAGGGAAGCCAAAACCAGAGGCAGCCCCATAACCCCCAGATGTGTGCAGGCATCCCATGTGTGCAGCAGTGCCAGGGGGTCCCTGAACCCTCATCTCCATGTCCCCAGAGCCCTGCTCCAGCCCCAGCTGTTGCTGTGCTGCAGTCAAGACTGGCAAACCAAGCTGTCCCAGAGCGTGGGAATGTCCCACCCAAAATCCAGGCAGGCCCTGAGCCCAGGACAGGTTGAAGCCCTTAACCTGGTGTTTGTGGGTGTCACCCATGAGCTGTGGCTGCAGGGTGGATGCTCAGGGCTGTACCCACAGAGCACCACTGACAGAAACAGCCTGTGTGAGTGATGCTTCCTCACAGGGTTGTGGGAGCCAACCCTATCCAGAGAGGCCGCACTGCCTGCAAAAGTGGGGAGCAAAAACTCGGAGCATGGAGAGTTTGGGGTACCAGCTGTCCCAGGGACAGGGTCACCTAAATCACATCGAACTCCTGGGTCTCCCCCTGAGCTGTTGGAGGCCATTGGATGGCTCTTTTACAGCTCCCACATATGGGGACATTGAGGGATGGCTGACAGCCTTTGGCTGAAAGCTTGGGAAAGGGGAAGAGGAGGGAGGGTCGACAATGGGTTAATGGGAGGGAGGTGACACAGTGGTCATCTGTGTCTCTCATCACAGGGCACCTCTCCACCAGCCCCCTCAGGCTCATCTCATCCCATGCCAGCCCCACTGTTATCCCACTGCTTCCTGTTGTAAACTATTTCCAGAGCAAGTGTGAAACAATTAAACAAACCGAAGGGCAGAGTCTGCTCACCAGATCAAAGGCATGAGCCCTGCAGCGGTACCTCTCTCCCGTGGCTCCCCCCTTCCCTGCTCCTCCTGTGTTCCCCAATTGGGGCTCTAAAGCAGTGCCCTGATCCAGGCTGGGGAGCTGAGGCTTTGTGGGGAGCATGATGTCACTTGGGGTTCAGGTGCCACTGGGAGCTTGAGCCCTGTTTGAAACCTGAAATTGTCCCAGGGAGATGCTGCTTGACTCATTCCAGACATTCCACTTGGCTCAATCCAGTGTGGTGGAGCAGGAAAAAGGCCAGGCCATCGGCGTGTTTCAAGAGCAAATAGGAGCTGCTGAAGGATATGGGCTATAATGCCTTTTCTTATGGTGTCATTTTCTACCCTTGCCAGGGAATCACAGAATTATGAAATGGTTTGGGTTGGAAGGGGCCTTAAAGCTCATCCAGTCCTACCACACTGCCGTGGGCAGGGAGAGCTGCCACTAGACCAGGTTGCTCAAAGACCTGTCCAACCTGGCCTTGGACACTTTCAGAAAGTGAGTGTCCCCCTGTTTTATCCTCCCTGCAGACATGAGTAGAGTGGAAGCAGCTGAGATGTGACCCTGGCTGTGCCACCATGACCATGCCTCCACCTTCACTCTCACCTGGAGGCAAGGCAGCTGTGAGGACAGCTTGAGGTTTCCACCACTTGGAGATGGAGACTTTGCTGTCTTCTTCCATCTTCTCCCCTTTCTCCCTCCCTGTCAGATCCCAGGGAGCATCTCAGCTCTACCTGCCTGGAAATACCGGGCTGTAGCTTTGCCCGGGCTTGTTCCCCATGTGCAGAAAGCACCGTGCATTCAGCTCAGCTGTGCTCTGGGCTTGATCCCTGAAACTGAGGTGGGATCCCCACCCCATGACCATCGTGGCCATGCCAGGGAACATGGGGCTGTCGGGATCCTTGCCATGCCAGTGTCATCAGGGAATGACGAGGTGACATTGCCGATGGATGCGCAGCGTGGTGGGACGCAGTGGCAAGACCGTGTCGTGGAGACACCGGATAACTCTGTGTCCCAGGCACGGCTCCTCTTGGGATGCTGGACACCCCCCAGCCTGGGGCTGAAAAAGGACAGCCATTTGCAAGCCCTGTCCCTGGTTTTCCTCGGTGTTTGGGAGTGTCTGTGTGTCCAGGGGCACGGCTGCAGATAAACGCAGACAGACCCGGGCGTGCGGCCGCGCAGCCGCGTCACCTCATCCCCTGAGCACAGAAGGTCAAATACATCTATTTATTGCCATCACCCCGGGGCTCTGTGACCCCGCAGTGCTGGGGCTCTGCTTGGGGAAGGCTTTGTTGTGGGGGAGGTAGAAGGGTCCTCTGTGGTTTCCCATGAGCGTCTCGGCACGAGGATGACTCCTCCAGCCAGGCGCTGCTGTGAGATGCCCCGCTTTAATCTGGTTCCATCCTTCTCCTGGTACTGGGTGATCTGGAGCAAAATCCTTGCAGGGAAACTCCTCAAGTTTCCTTCTCCCAGACGCCTCCTCCAGAGACTCCTACCAGGAAAAGTAAAAAAGGGAGGAAGGCAGAAGTCAGCGCTCAGCATAAATCTTTTTGCAATAAGAGGTGAACAAGACATAAATCCAAAGAAATTTTTTATTCTGAGTGGTCTTCAGGGGTTAAAAATAATGGGATTTTAGGTCCTTTTAAAAATAGCGTTTGTAAAAGGCTTTAATAGAAACCTTGGCAACTGGCCATGTGATTAGTGATTTGAAAACATGAAACCTCCACACATGTTTAAAAGTTTTAATAAGTTAAAATTAAATGAGTGAAACTCTGGGAATATTTTTTTGTTACTGCAAGCTAAGAAAATTATGTCCGTTAAGCAAAACTTAATACAAATATAAACAGGTAATGCACATCTGTAAATTATTTTCATGTCTCCAGGGGCTGGAAAAAAACCTAAGTGAGACCAGCATTCTTATATATATTTTGCCTTGACAGCTCAGGAAAAAATTTGCCAAAAACCAGAGTTAGAGCACTGGGCTGGCGTGGGAAAGTTGGTTTAGTGAGAAATTTGCCCCAGGCTATTTAAATAAAAACAGGCGTTTTTTTTTAATGGCAAATGCCTGTTAAATACAACCAACGCAGCTTCCAATCGCCTGAGTAACTTGTGTGCCTATTCCTTCTTGACACTTTCATCTCTTTATCATCACAATCAATATTTTGCTCTTATACCTTCAGTGCAATAAAAATAAGACTGATAAGGCAGACATCAAACTGGATCTCTCCTGATTTCCCTGCCGTGCTTGGCTTGGCATTGCTCTGCTACCTGGATTTTGGAGCAGCATGGGGGGTTTGCCCCCCTCATGCTGGTACATGCACCCCCACCCTTGCTTATGTTCTGAAAAAAGCTAATTTTTAGTAATTAAGCATGAATCAAAGTGGGTAGAGCATCCTGGAAAGTCTGAGCAGATAAAAATGCCCTGGCCATGGAGTCTGTGAGCTAAAACTGTCCCAAAGCTGCTCCATAATGGGATTAGGCTGCGATTCTCCCAGACACCAGAGAAATGAAGCTGGATTTGCAAGAATAGCCTAAATCCTGAATTTTTTTAATCTCATTTTTCTTAAATAGCTGAGTGGAGGATTGAGCCTGTATTGCCATAGGATAAATCACACTGATTGTGCCACCCCTCTGGCACGGTGTTGGCAGAGCCTCTGGCAGCACGTGTCTATGGAGGATGATTTTCCTCCTTGCACCCCAGTGGGATTTGGTCCCATCAGGGTATCCAGGATTGGGATGGGACAGAGGACAGTCAGTCCTTGCTGCCGTGGGCAGAAATTGGTGCCATGTGTGTCCCTGCCCTGCCACAGCTGCTGCACCGGGCTTGGCACCCGTGGGGTTTTCCTCCTCACGGGCTGCTGAAACTGGTTTTAATTGCAGGGTTGCTCCTGGCCATCATTTCTCAGTCAGCTCAGGAACTCTCACCCAGGGATTAGCGACGTCCCAGAGGAGCAGATTTCCCCGCACGGTTTGTACCTGGGTGAAAGGTGCTGCTGCTCTATTGCACTATAAAATCTGTGTCATGTTTAAAATAAAATATCTTTATGGGCTGTGAGGGGAGAGCAGGTGCTGGGCAGGCACCGCTCAGCCCGGCCCTGGCCTTGCTGGGCCCTGTGCTGGTAATATCCACCTCCATAAAACAACTGAAACATTCTGTGTTGTGTAAACAGAGGCTCATGGGGTTTATGGGGCTGTGAGTGACAATGTGCTTGTCCCCAGGCCTGGCCCATCCCTGCACGGACTGTTGGAGATGCAATTCCCCCTGTTCTTTAGTGCATGTCCCTGTTCCCTCCATGCTGTTCTTGTCCTTGCCTGAACATGGGTGCTGCAGACCCTTTGTGTCACTGTCATCCCCCTCACCAGGGTGATTCCTCTGGGTGTCACAGACACCCAGCTCAGGGAAGGGGGTAGCTCTGCACCCACCAACTCTTGCCCATGGGGAAGATGTAAGTGGTGACCCTCACTCTCTCTAAGTGCAGACCCCGGCCCAGCCTTGCCCCAGCCCTGGGGACATGCGAGACATATTTGCACCCCATATTTCATATCCATCTTCTTTCAAAACCATCCATTTCTTTAATTTTACTTCCATTCCTCCTTTTCCTGCTGAGGCACTTTTCATCATCTCAGCAAATAAATTGCTCACCAGAGTGTGTGGAGGGGCCAGAATCAAACCTCTTCTGATACCTACATTAATTAATCGAAAACCATCACAGCAGTGAAAACCCCAGCGTGATTCTCTGTGCACAAGCCTGGGCATGAACCTGATACTGGATTTCTGGACCGCTGTGCAATGCCAAGCTCATCCAAGTCACGCTGGCATCCCCGCAGTTTCACCTGGCTCTGTGCTGCTGGGATTTGCCTCTCCCCGGGCACACACTCAAGGAAGATGTCATGCTGTGTGGACACTCGCTCCATGCAGGTTTTGGGCAGGTTTTCTGGGAGGCATCGCTCCCGGAGACCTGGACATGCCCCTTCTTGCTGTGCTGGCCTGGAGGGCTGGGTTACAGGGTCCTGGGATGCCACAGATGCCAGCAGGTAGTTTCAGGAGTGGTTCAATGCCAGCTCTGTTCTCACAGCTATGGGATTTGGGAGCTCCCGTGCCAGGATGAAGCCAGCAGAAATTCTTAAGTGATTACAAAAAGAAGGTAAAAAAGCACTTTCTGCACCCCGGCCTTTGCTGTTGCTCTGTTCACGAGTGCTCCCACCTACCGCCCCCTCTTTCCTTCTGCACCGAGATGGGAAGATTTGGAGATGTTTCACTTCCCAGAGTGGCTGCAAAGCAGCTCTTTCCCCCTGAAACACATACAGGGGGGACTGCACATCTTGTGTGCTGATGCAGGGTGTGTTGGGCTGTGAGCACCCAGGACGGCAGCCCCACTCCAGGGTGGTGTGGGTGCTCCTTTGTCCCCCCCACCATGGCAGGGCACATGTGTGAGGGCTGCTGTTGGAGAACACTTCCCACCCAGCTCTGACCTTGGTGCCTCCCAGCAAAAACACCTCCTGGAGAGGGGCCAAACATAATAGCCAGTTCCTTCTACTCCCTTCCTTCCCAGGCAGCCACATTATCACAGGGCTCGGCCGCGAATCAAAGCCAGGCACACGAAGAAGGGAACCAGGAGAAATCAACTCAAAGATGCCGTTTCCGCTCGGAGAGGAGAGGCTGCAGGGCATCAGCTGCCTCCTGGAGCCGCCTGAGTTATCATGGGGTGCATGCCTGGAAGAGAGAGGGAGGGAGGACGGGAGGACTCCTCTGAACCATGTTTAGATATCCAGCAGTCCCAGAAAAACCCCCATCGTGCCCAGTGCATCCCTCATGCCAGGGAACCAGGCATCCCCTGCCCTGTGCCGTGGTGGGTCCCACTGGGCTGGCTGCCACAGCCAGAAGGGTTTGGAGGAGCCCCAGAGGCCCTTCCTCAAACTTTGCCTGTGGGCAGTTGTAGGGGAGAGATTTCTTTCCTGGAAAATCATTGTGAGTTTTCATGGTATCATAAAATATGCTGACTTGGAAGGGACTCATCAGGATTATCAAGTGTAACTCCTGGTCCTATGCAGGATACTATGAGAAGACAGTATCAAAAGCTTTGCTGAAGTCCAAGTAGTTTACATCTGCTGGCTTTCCTAAATCAACATTTTTTCTTTACATTTAGTCTGAAAAACAAATAAACAAAAATCCCTGGGATGCCACAATCCTTTGCCCCCCTGTGGGGTTCCCTTCATGGGAAGAGTCCTTGGCAAGGACTGCGGCCCACAGCCTCTCTCCCTGGGATGGGGGGTCTTGGGGTCCCCGCTGTCCCCCCATCCCCAAATACAGGGTCTCACAGCTGCCATGGCACGGTGCAGGCACAGGGCTGGTGGCACGGGCCTGGCCGTGTGCCGTACCACCCCCCGGCAGCACCTCTCCCTGTGGCACGGGCCGGCGCGGGTGGCGAGCTGGGAACCGGCCGGCGAGGAGATGCCAGCAAGGTGCGATCCCTCCTCTGCCGCCCTGAGCCGGTGACTTCAAAGCCCGGTGACCTTTCAAATGCAGCGGCTCCTGCACGGGGCGGGGACACTCACAGCCAGGGAGGAAGCGGGGAGTGCAAGGGCGGATCCGTGCACACCTGGACCCACTGGATGGATGGGGTCGACCCCCTTTCCCCAGCACGAGGTAATGCTGCCTGGTGGGACCCCCCATGCCACCACCGGCTCCTCACTCCTGGCAAGAGCCTGTGCCTGTCCCGCCGACGGCTGCTCCTGGCACGTCCAGGCTGGGCTCTTGCTGCTGCCTGGACTTTGGAGCGTAGGAGCTGCCCGGGGTGGTGGTGTGCTTGCTACCTCCTGCTCTGGCACCTCGCCGAGCCGTGCCCCTGTGGCACGTTGGTTGTGCCAGGGCCCCGTGGATGAAGCCACAGTCCTGCCCCATGGAACAGGGAGCTGCGGGTGCCTGCGAGACGATGCTCCCACGGATGTCCAGCAGCGTAAACACATCAAAGCATGTCCTGATGGCAGCGAGTAAACAGGAAGGGACAGAAAGACAAACACGGCTCCTCGCAACTGTCGGGGGAGAAAAACAACTCTCTCTCCAGGCGGGAGAAGGTTTGCTGCCCACTCAGCTGCAGCTCCGTGGAGAAATGAGCCAAATGAGCCAAATGGGCCAAATGGGCTTAAAGGGTTTGGGACCACCTGCTCCAAATGTGTGGATGTGGGGGCTGAGCCCTGCTGACAGGGGCTGCAGAGGTTGGGGGTGCCCGTGTGTCTCCTGCTGCTCGGGCATACCAGGGCATTGTGTTCAGTGCTCTCAGTGGAACAGTGCTCAGTGCAAGCACAGAGCAAAGTGGGTTTGGGAAAATTGTTGGAGACGGTGCTGAGTGGGATGGCATCAGCACAGTGTGTTTCAGGCTCCTTCCTCACCCATTGCCTTCCCAGTGCTGAAGCCGGTTCCCAGGGCTGCTCGACGAGGCTGCGCCAGGGTCTGTAATGGGATTAGGGGCCTCCTTGCCTGGTCATCCCATCCTAATCCTGCTGGGAGGGGAGAAGTCAGGCTGGGACAAAAGACATTAGCCATCCGCGCCTGGTCGTGGCCGCTGACCTCTGTGCAGGTGGCGGGGCCGGGGCACCAGCCACAGACCCCTCACTGCTGCCATGTGGGTGGTCGCAGCCACCAGCCAAGTCCCTGTGCTGCAGGGGCTGCTCGGAGGGCTGGGGGCACTGCTGCCACATCGGGAGCCCAAATATGTGGGCACTGGGCAAGGGAGCGTGGTGCTGGCACGGCTGTGCTGGGCGTCAGCGGGACGAGCTGATTCACCACCTCAGAGCAGCTGCTGTCCAGCAAAGTTCCTGTTTTTCAGTGAAATCCCTAACTCCCTGCCTGGAAAAAACAAATGGGAGCGGAGCAGGTGCCTGGCCCTGTGCATGGTGGCTGTGAGGGCTAAGCCCTGGCTGTCTGTTGAAAACACGAACTCCAGAGCTGGTGTGGTCTGTACTCACAAACTGAGGAAACAAAACCAAAAAACTACCTCCCTTCTTCCCAAAAAAGAACCCACCTTCAAGGGTTAGGTGCTCCAGAGCATGAGCCAAACTCAAAAGGTAGGAAAATAAAAATTGAACTTTCACTGGAGAGGGATTAGCTGCCATGTGCCTGTTGCCCTCCTCTCTCATCACTGCAGCACTGGCCCGTGCGGGCTTCTGTGCTCACCCAGGGTTCCCAGGACAGCCCAGCAGGTCCCTGTCCCTGCACAGCCCTGGGCAGTGTGACCAAAATCACCTCTGCACCCATGGGAGATGACTCAAAGGTTGGACCTGGGCTGTCCTAAGTGTTCAGGGGATATTAACATGTCCCTCTGCACGGGCACAGTGGTGTGAGAGCAACAAGTGGTGCCCAGGGAAGGGGAGCACATCCCACCCCCCAGCACTCTCTGGGGAGAGCCCAGGGCACCTCCTGCAAAATGCCTTTAGGAAACATCAAGATGAGGGGCCCATCTGGGCTGTCCCCACACCCCAAACCACAGCCATCCCAGGGGGACCCCCAGCACAGCCCCACTGTGCCCCACTGGGGCAGGGGGTGGGCACAGGGGGACCCTCCCCCACACGAGAGCTCCTTGGCTTCGGTTTGCTGAGCGGGATGTTTTCAAACCTGCTCTTGAGGGAGGAGGTTTGCCAACGGAAATATGTAACTGACTGTAAATAATGGCTTTTATCTGCAGCGGTGCCCGTGAAATGAATAAGCTCCCGGCAGCAGCAGGGCAGAGCCAGCGGGTCTGTGCAGGTGACAGCACAGGGTGTTGGGTTACGGGCTCCCCATCACTGCCAGAGCCCCCCGATGGCTTGTGACAGGTTCATAAGCTGAGAAATGTGATGCTTTGCAAGGTTCAGTAAATATTAAGACTACTCCTCCCTCTTTCTGGTGCAGGTTTAATTGCGAGGATAATTCATGAGAGCACAAGGGGGGAAAAAAAAACATCTGGGAAAATAGGACCTGTTAAATAGAATCCACTAATAATGAAATAATTGTTCCTCTGCATGTGATTCAGACAGCTGCCTAATTGTTAATTACCTCGATATGAGAATAACAGGTAATTATGAGGCTGCATCACGAGGAGCTGACTATTTTTTCTTCCTCCTTCTTTTCTTTTGGTGAATGCTGGAGCCGGAGCGTGCCCCAGCAGGTCATGCCAGGACTCAGAGGAGAGGTGCTCCCCAGGCAGGGCTCCTGATGAGGAGGCTCCGGGTTCCTGCCACGTCCTGAAGCTATTTCTGCTCTTGGATATAGATCCTGAGACAGACAACTATCCTCAGGGTGCTGGGAAACAGCCACCCTCCTCAGCCATGGGACCCTGCCCAGGCAGAGCCCAGGCCTGGCTCCACACTGAGCAAACAAGAACTAAACGTTATTGGTGACCTTGGTTGTCAAATTCCCCAAGATTACTTGATTTAAGAGACATTCTTGAAATATTTCATTCGCATTTGTCTGTTGCAAAACGTGCTTTCTACAAGGGCACAAACACTTGCAAATACACTCAAACCCACAGGCACAGACGTGCAACACACACACGTAGGCACTGAGCAAGTATCTGGCAGAGAGAGGACTCTGCCTCAAGTTTTTTTGGACCAAGAAATGTTTCTGGGTCCCATTTGTTAGAGGTGAGAGGATGCAGAGACAGACAGGCACTGCTGACGGGGTGATAACATCTGTGCAATTAGTGACGCTGCTGCTGGGGATTTGCTGTTGCTGGTTTTGTGCAATTACTGCCTTTGGCTTCTTCCAGGGAAGTGATGCCAGCCAAGAGACAGCCGAGCAAGGAGACAGTCGGGGCAGATAAGTACGGATGGAGAGAGCTACTCAGAGGAGGAGGCAGCCCCAGTGTTGCCTCCAACACTGGCTGTGCTTCACAGCCCTGATCCAGCACTGGCAAAGCCGGCTCTGTTTCCTGTGTGTGAGGGGAGTGGGACATCAGAGCCAGCAGAGATCCCCGTGGAATGTGGAGCTGATTTCAGTCCTGGAAAAAGCAGCATGTCTATTCCATTACCACCCAACCAGACGGTGTTGGGGAGCACAAGCCACTGTGGAGTCCAGTGACTATCCACAGGCTCTATCCCAGCTATTCCCATCCCCCAGAGGTGAGATGCTTGCAGCAGCCTGGCAGAGGGACCGTGGAACCTCTTTCAGAGCCCCAGCCCAGCAGTCCTGGCCCTGGACACGTCCCACTGCCAGCAATGTGCTGGGGAGGGAGGGATGCTCTGCTTCTCATCCCTGCTTCCTGCAGGCAAAAATAGCCACAGGCCCTGGGTTCCTGTGTATCTGTGTATTTATAGTGTGAAAGGCTCCATAACGTGCTGCCCTTCTGGCTCTCACCTGCATTTCTGGGAGGAAATACTGTCTCTCTCCCGTGCTTTTGTGTGTGTCTTTCACACCAGAGAGGTCTCAGCACTTCCCACGAGTATGACACAAACCAGGTCCTATCAGCAGGACCTACGTGACCGTGTCCCCACTGCGGGGATGGTGTTGGGCTCAGGTGGGATGATGTGTGGGATTCCCCATGGGCACAAACAGATGTGGGAGATGCAGAGTGTGCCTGGTGCTGTCCTCCTTTGCACAGCGAGGGCAAAGTCTGTGGGATGGATGGCAAGAGCCTTTTGAGAAACAAAAAAGAAGGAAGCCTGCAAGCCAGCTCCTGGCTTCGTGCTGTCCAAGTGATCCATGGTAGGCACCACCCATGTGGTGGATGATGCCTCTCGGCTTTGCTCAGCTGCCTGGGGCCTGGTGGGGCTGGTGAGGGCAGTGCTGGCACAAATCACCACCCACGGCAGTGACAGGAGCTTATTTTTCTAAGCATATCACCAAAGAAACTAAATATACATTTTCCATTCAATTCCCCAAAGCAGCGATAGCCCAGAGCCTAAAAATAAATCCCTTTGGATTGTGCCTGGGCCAGAATTNACACCAGAGAGGTCTCAGCACTTCCCACGAGTATGACACAAACCAGGTCCTATCAGCAGGACCTACGTGACCGTGTCCCCACTGCAGGGATGGTGTTGGGCTCATGTGTGGGATTCCCCATGGGCACAAACAGATGTGGGAGATGCAGAGTGTGCCTGGTGCTGTCCTCCTTTGCACAGCGAGGGCAAAGTCTGTGGGATGGATGGCAAGAGCCTTTTGAGAAACAAAAAAGAAGGAAGCCTGCAAGCCAGATCCTGGCTTCGTGCTGTCCAAGTGATCCATGGTAGGCACCACCCATGTGGTGGATGATGCCTCCGGGCTTTGCTCAGCTGCCTGGGGGCCTGGTGGGGCTGGTGAGGGCAGTGCTGGCACAAATCACCACCCACGGCAGTGACAGGAGCTTATTTTTCTAAGCATATCACCAAAGAAACTAAATATACATTTTCCATTCAATTCCCCAAAGCAGCGATAGCCCAGAGCCTAAAAATAAATCCCTTTGGATTGTGCCTGGGCCAGAATTAGACGGCCTCTAGACCAAGCCCTGTTCAGCTTCATGCCAACCTGAGCCCCCTCGCTCCCTCTGGGCTCCCAGTGGCACAGGACAGGGTGGCCCTGTGTACTCCCCACTTTCTCCAGCTCCAGCCCTGGAGTTGCTGTGGTGGCATGTGCTGAGGAGTGGTGGTGAGTCCCAGTGGCTGGTGCCTGTTGCAAGAGTTATTTCCTGGAAAGGCTTGTGTTTTGCAAGGCTTACCCCATCCCAGTGTATGCTGGGTGTTGGCCCAAAATCCATCTTGTCCCCTGGGGTTGCCATCCCTGATGCCTCCCCAGCTTTGCCCCAGCTGCTGCCTCAGCACCACCCATCGCTCACAGTTGCACTTTCAGCTCCTCTCCAGCCCCACAGGTTTTTTTCTGTACCCACTGCAAGTGGGGTCCAACTGCTGCTCCTCCATTCTATCAATGGGTGCCCACCCTGGAGGGCTCTGTGGGCACAAGGGGCCAGGCAGTGATCCCTTGACCACCCCAGCTAGACCCAGCTCATCCTTCCCTCCACTGTGTAAGTCATAACCACTGTTACATCTCAGTGAAATAACACATTTGAAAGAAACAGGGGGGAAAAAAAATACCCTAAACCCTGTAAAACTGAAATTGTAGTTCTCCTGGGATGCAGTGTCTGAAATATTCCCACAACCTTTGCATAATGCATTGCTCATGTCAGACCTCGGGAGACAGAAATTAATAGCTAACAGCAAGCAGGCATGGCACACACGTGGGCTTTCCTTCACTCCCCTCTCCCAGGGGCTCCGTGCTTGGGGGATACTTTTCCTTTACATTCAACTCAAATAATTCTCGTTTAAAGACACGAGAAGGAAAAAAAAGACTGTAGAGGACTCACAGAGAATCTGTGCCAAACAGGAAATATTCAATAAATGTTTATCCTCTCACACAATGGTGGGGTTTCAAAAGTTTTCTATGGATGCAATTGAAAGCTGGAGGGATGGGGGGGCTTCTCCTCCCCCTCCAGGCTCTGGATGAGCGAGAGGTGAGTTTGGGCTCTGCCTGTGGTACCAAACTCACTGCCCAGGCAGCTGCTGCCACTGATGGAGGTGTGATCTGGACTGTGCTGTCCCCCTAATTCAACCTATGGCAGGAGTTAAGGGATTTAATTCCTAGGGCAGGAGTTAGGTTTCACTGCCAGCCAGGACATGCCCCTGGTGGGATGCTCCATGCCTCAGTTTCCCTTCCAAGCCCTCCATTGCCAGGAGCACTCCACAGAAGCGGGGTCGTGCTAACCAGCCCCTTTGCAAATCTGCTCCTTCCCTCTGCTCTACTGGTCCCGGCAGCTTTTTCCCAAACCTTCCTCCCCTCCCCCCCAAAAATGTGAAAAAATAGCTCCATCTGGATGCTGTTTCCACCCAAGCACAGGCCCCGGGGCCGGGAGCCAAGAGAGCAGCGCCTGTGAACGGCAGACGTGGGAGCTGGAGAGGATGTGATGGGGAAGCTGTGAGAAAAGCCTGAGGTCGGCAAACCTTCGGCCTCACCGTGGGAGCCTCTCCCTCGCAGGAGAGGATTTGGCAGCTGGAGACGAGGGGCAATGCCAGGCCCTGATGTGAGGGGTGGTGGTCTCCTGGGCTTGGGGATGGCATGGAGAGGTACAGAGGGATGGAGGGAAGAGGGACAGATGCTGCCCAGCAGCTCTGTGCTGAGCCCACGCCACATTGGGGCCCTGTTTCCCTCTTGCTCCAAAGTGGGACATCCCATGGGATCATGGAAGTGACTGCTTTGGGCTGTCAGTGTGGAGCAGCCTCAGGGATGTTGCACCACTCCTCCAGCAGCAGCTCCATCCCGTCACCTCCTGACACTGCTCCAGACTCCCCAGCCTTGGCCATGGGAGGGGACAGGCTGGTTTCCCGCTTCCCAGACTTCCCACGCCAACACGTGTTATTTATGACCCTCAGGTTTTCAAATTAAACACAAATTATCAGAAGCAGGAGGAAGGGGGGGCTCCCACCGTGTGGTGACCACCACATGAGGGACAACCTCTTTTGAGGAGGGGGGACAGTCACAGCCGACATGGAAGGAGTTAATCTGCCGGCGTGGGGAAGCCACCTCCATCCTCCAAAATACAATCGACCAGGAAATAAACAGGAGCTTGTGTTTGTTTCAGTGCACAAGTGAAAAATAAAAGGATTTCCTGCGGGCCAGGGCGCCCGGGGTCCCACAGCCCGGCTGCCCAGCCGCCCTGCGCCCATTGTTCACCCCAGCTCTGCCCTGGGGGACATTGTTCCCTCAAAATGTCCCATCAGATAATGGAGCAGCAGCACCAGCACCAGCAGGAGCAAGGCCATGGGGTTTATCCAGACTTTGGGGGTCCCAGGCTCAGCACTTTACCCAGGTCCTGCCAGCAGCGAGGGGATCCCATCCTGCCTTCCACTCCAGGACTGGGGTGACAGGCAGGCAGTGACATCTCGATATGTTTATGGGTGAGTCCCCCCACGCCAGCTGTGGCTGCAGCTGGGCCAGACCCCGATCTGGGGGTCTGAGCAGTCGAAGGGTGTGGGGAGGTCTGGGGTGGCACGCAAGGGCCTCACATCCTCTCAAAGAGGGTTTCTCTCTTCCTCTTTTAATCAGCCGAATCTCACTGAAGCAGTAAAACCTCACGTTTCCTACTGTTCAATGATATTTGCTGACTGCAGTGTCACAACAACCGTACCGGATGAGAGGAAAAAAAGAGAAATGTTAGAAAAATAACCCTGTGTTGAGGCACGTGGGAGTGCTGAGCCCTGACAGCCCTGGGGCTCCCCGCTGGCAGAAACCCCTCGCTGAGGTTGATGCTCCTGGAAAGCAGCAGAGAGTCAAAGGGGAACTTCCCTGCAGCCTCTGCCAGGTCCCACTGCTCAGCTCTGGGCTTTGCAGGGCTTCGGTGGTGCTGCTGGAGGTGGCAGAGGGCTGTACTGTACACCTGGGTGTGAAATGCCCGGCAGGGCTGCCCACGCTTTCACTGTCGGCCCGATTGTGATGTAAAGAGCATCTGAAAACAAGAGAGATTTTGCATTTCAAGACATTCCCCACCTGCTGCCCCTGAATGGGGTGAGAGCACGGTCAGGGACCCACCCGGGGCTCCCCAGGAAATCCCCACGCCTGGGTAAGAGGTATCACGAGAGAGCAGCAACACCCAACCTGCCGTGCTGAAACACCGCTGATGTGGCAGCTTGCAATGCTCAGAAAACACCTAGAAAAGCTGGGAACCATCACTTGGAAGTGGGAGAACAGCTCGGCTGCAGCTCCCGGGATCGCTGTGCTCTCTGGCCACGGTGGTGGCATCGGGTCGTGCCGGGATGTCCCTGAGGGATGTGGGGGGCAGGATCGCCGTGGCAGCTGCGGCGGCTCCGGTGACTTGCCGGGAGCTGCCGGCTCCGAGCGCTTCCTGCGATTTGGCCCTTGGTGAATAAATAACCACACAACAGAAGCGAAGGCAGTGAAGGATCTCGGGCAGAACAAATATAGTTCATAACTCCCTTTTTTTTTTTTTTTTTTTTTTGCCTTCGGTCTGATCCCAAGCCCTGTCTGTGTGTACTCTTGCTTTTGTTTTGGGTTTTTTTTTCTGCTGTGTTTTTTTAACCAGCATTTGATGGCAACTTCCCAACTACACGCTCAGGCTGCTGAAAGCACCTCATTTTGCTGTGGCCGGAGCAGCAGCTTTCATTGATGGTTCAAATCACCAGGCAGCCTCCAGATTGGGAAGAGACAACAATACTGCAGCACTCGGAGGTTTTTCAGAACCAAAATTGCCAAAAAGAGATAAAAAAAATAGTTTAGGGCTTTTTGTTTTCTTTTCACAACTGTAAACTAAAACCACTCTGGGTCAGAATCTCATCTGGGCTGATGGGAGCAGAGCTCTGTGGTCAACTTGGGCAGCACTGGGAAACAGTTCCTTGGGTATCAATCTGCCTCCAGCTGCCACAGGCCCCTCTGGTTTCCACTTCACCAAACCAAGCAGTAAACCCTGTTCCTGGTTAACCATCACTCAGCTGGTGTTTTGGGGGTGTTTTCCTGGCAGATGCACCTAATTGCCACGTTGCAATTGATGGGGCAGTGCACACCAAGCTCTTCCCAGCACTACAAGCTGCAAACTGCGGTGTCTGGGTTTGGCTGATTCATTTTCAGGCATTTTCCCCTCGCCGCAGCTCCTTTGGGGGTGTTTGGTTTTTTCCCTCATTAGGAAAGCTAAAAATGGAAAGACAAAATGTCTCCAAGGCAGTGGTCGGGTGATGAGATACCCTGACTCTTCCTGGTGCTCCTGTCCCTCTTGGCTGCTTGTCCTGGAGATGCCACAGGATTTTGGGAGGTGACAGGGTGTGCAGCTCTGAGCACAGTTCTGGCATGAGGACTTGGTCTCCTCTGGCTCATGGGTGTCCCAGGGGTAGTCTGGCCAGAGCTGGTAACCACATGGATGTGGATGCTGGGGCACCAGAGACAGAGTGGGGGGTGGCTATCCCAGCTGTTCTTCACAGACAGGCGAGAGATTTCACACCCATTGGCAAATCAGGGCCTCTGGGGAGGAATAAAAATACCCAGAGTGGTGTCACCTATGGGAACGCTCACCCTGCTCCCCTCTCTACCCAGCTCCTTCATCCCATGGGACCCCATCCCAGGGGTGGGAATGTGCCATTCCTGGGTCTGCCAGCACAGACAAGTGGAGAACAGTCTCACTGAGCTCAGAGCAGACAATCACAGGAGGAACTGAAACCTGCCTCATGTTGGCAGGGAAACCCTCCCATCACGGAGGCACAGCCGCCACCAGCCTGCCTCTCCCTCGTCCTTCCCACAGCTGGTTCCTAGAAAACCAGATCCCAGACGGTCCCAGAAATTGGATTTTGCCCAATGCAGCTTTGCAAACAAACCCAGGAATGATAATAGGGAAGCAGCCAGCCCTGCTTTGGTGTCATTTTGCTTTATTTTTCTTGTGTGTTTCAGTTTCCCATCACAGTCCAGCACTGGCTGTGTCACCTACAGCCCCTCTGACCAAAGGCTCTCCATATTGGAGCTCTCTCCCACAGAGGAGCACCAAGAGATGGGGCACGTGCTGGAAAGATTGAGCTTCTGCTCCTGTCCTCCTGGGATGCCACCTTTTCCCTGGCTGTATCCCATGGGGCTGGAACAGACCCACTAGCCCAGAAATACAGCAGCCCATCACCTGGGCCTCAAGCCTTCTGCTACCATCCCACAAGGGCCATCCTGGACCACCTGTCAGGTGAAGAAATACTTAAAGACAAGTGGCATGGCAGGGAAAGGGAAAAACGACTCCAGCCATGGCTTAACACATTGCACAGATAGCAGAAGAAATCTCCTGGGACAAACCTGGGGGAGTGGGGGAAGAGGAAGCAAGGGGTATCCCCATGGGAAAAACACATACATGTTCAGGCAGCAAGAACAGAAGTTCTCATTACTCATGAAAAAAAAAAACACCACAGAAGTTCTTTTCAGGCATCAGCTTCCAGTAACAAAGCCAGATTGATGGAAAAAAAAGTGCTTTTATTTTTCATTCGCCAATGGAGAAGCTAAAAAAAGGATGCAAAGAATAACTGGGGGAATGTAAAGAGTCAGCTGAGGGAGCTGGGTCCCAGGGGCGCTCAGACAATGCCTGCTGCCCTCAGGCTTTTAATTATTGTGCTCAGGAAATCAAACAAGTGTGCTATTATTTATTTGGAGGAGGCATCGGTTTCCGTGTCTTTTACAGGGGTTTGCCCATGGGCATGGAGGGACAATTCCTTGGCATATAAGGAGGGACTGGCCGAACTGCTCTTAGGTTGGCACTGGGCAGGGGGTGATGGGAGAGGAACCACAGACCCACCGGGGTCCCCAGGCAGGCAGCACTGCCCGTTTTAGGGTGCTGAGAGGGTGAGCACAGTCACATCTCGGCACTGGTGCAGCCCCAATCCCAGTGGCTCAGTCACTGCTGATGGTTGGCCATGGATTGCTGGGTCCCACCTGGGGCCAGGAGGATGCTCCCTGTCCCACCTCCGCATCCCAATGCCCAGTGCAGTGTCCTCCCTTCTCCATCCCTTCCTGCTCCCCATCCTCCCTTCCTCCACACTCCCGCTCCTCTCGCCCCGCCGAGCCCCGAAAGGAGCCCTTGGTATGTTGTGTGAGTTGCAGCTCAAGTGAGTTTTATTCAGCTCCACTAACCTTGGCAGACAGACCCCAGGGAAAGGGACAAAAGGACAATTGTTTGCAGCAATTTTGCTCTCAATTGGTTTCCCCATCAGCTTGCAGAGCGGCACAGCCAGCCAGGCACTGCCTGACTAACAACATTAAATTCAACTCGCGCTGCTGCGAAGGGGGGCGCGGTGGGCGGAGGAAATTAAACTTTCGGAGGCCGCTTCTTGCCTTTCCACGCACAAAATCCGAAACTGCAGTAAGGAAAAGTGGGGGAGCCGAGCCGTCCGGGCAGCCCTGCTCGGTGGGACGGCAGCTGGGGTGCTGGTGCCTCCATCCTCAGCCCCACCGCTGCATCCAGCTGTGCCGCATTCCCCCCTCCCCGGCCGGAGTGCGCTCCCTCTCCGGGGCCGGCTGCCCGCACGCCGGCGTGGCCACGGGGCGCCGAGCTGCTCACGCTCCAGCTGGAGCCATCCCAGCCCCGGGGCAGCGAGCCGGGAGCTGCTCGTGCCTCCGCAGCCGCCGGTTCTGCTGCTCCCCATCACTGGATCCTCATCCCGCGCCGGGCTGGCGGCTGCGGGGCTGCTGCGGGACCCCCAAAGGGAGAGTGCCTGCACTCCAAAGTGTCGCTGACGTGAGGTCAAACCTGGCAGAGACCCTTCCCAGGCTCTGGAGAGTCTTTCCGAAGTCTGGGCTGTGCAGAGGCCGTTGGGGTAATTTAAGCTGCCTTCCTGCACGCCCCCGGTTCGCCGCCGGCCCCCGGAGCCACCTCACGGTCGGGGAGTCACTTGAGCAACAGGCACGTCTCTGCCAAAGACGTTCAGTGTTAACCACAAGGATCCCAGTGGAGGGAGGGCTTGAGATAACTTTCCCTATTCCTCATCCCCCGAATTCCAGTCTGAACCTTTTCTGGAGGCTTCCTACTGCTACCACGCCGGGCCCCTGAGAATCCCCATGGGAGGAGCACTCCCTGTGCCTCCACCATGAAGCTTTCCTGGAACAGCCCGGCAGTGAGGAGCAGGGAATCATCTCCTATGGCTAAATCAGCACAACCCCAACTTCTGTTCTCTCACCAGAGCTTTGGAAACACGGTTCTGGAGTTGGTTCCATAGGGACATGGGCAATGGGTGTCTGGGGAGGGCAGGAGTTCCTGGTCAGCCAGGCTTGGGCACCTTCCCCTCTGCTCTGGGCCTGCGGGTGCTGTAAAGCCCAGTCTGAGATCTGGACTGTAACGAATGCGTTGGTTTTGGCTGGGTCCCAGCTGGAATCCTGCCCACACCATGAAACCAGCCTGTCTGTGGAAATTCAGTGCTCAGCCTGGCTCAGGGACCTCCAGCACCAAACCCCCTCTGCCCACGCACCTCCATGGGCAGCACGGGGTGGTTTTGGCAAGCCGGGGAGGCCTGGCCATGCTGGGGGTGTATCTGGGTTTAGCCCAGCTGGGATCCTTCCTTTCCAACTCAAGAGGGTTTCTAGTGCTCCTGATGGAGGCACGAGGACCCCACGTGCAAACGACATGTCTACACAGGTGGCACAGTCCCCTCTCCATGTGCCCCAGGACATCTCTGCACATTTGAACTCCAGGAGAGTGAGTTTTGGGTGGCTGCATTTAGGTGATGGGGATACGCCTGGGCACATCCCGGCAGTGGGAGGGTGCGGGGAAGAAGCCACCCTTTGCCGTGCCTTGTCTTGGCACTGCAGGATGGGGCAGCAGGTGGATGTGGAAGCACCTGTGGTGCTGGAGTGGTGCATCCCAGACTCCTTGGACCCACATGTCCTGGACTCCATGGCCCCTGTGGAGGGGGATGATTGCAAAGCTCACAGACACAGATCTATGAGGGGAACTTGGCTGCAGTGGTGGGGAGGAATCATAATTTATGCTGCCGTGGAGGCCAAATTCCTTTCCTGGCTCTAGCAGGTGGGAGCTGGTTGAGATTTAAGCTGCAGGGTTGCACAGGTCAGCTACAGTGCCCCCTGCACAGGCCACCCCAAAATCGATCTGCTGTGGCATGGGTGGGCTTGGAGGTATCTGACATCCAACAGACTGAAAGGCCTGGGAGACACTCTCTGTTGTTTATCTCCTGGGTAATTAGGTAATTAACAAAGCAAATGAATTTCAGTTTCTGTCTTCAGGGCTGGATTTGGCATGGTGCTTGCCCTCGTTTTGGAGCTCTATGAGGAGCACGGGGTCGACCAGGGTGTACAAATGCTCCCAGCCCTCCCTGCCATCCCTCTGACCCCTCCCTCCCCACAACTCAGCAGACACTGCCCATGGCTGGGGGTGACCCCAGGAGCTGTGGGGTGGCTCATTATCCACTCAAACCCTCTGATTTACCATGAGGTCTTTGCTCCCAGCTCACTGGTTGCAGGAGGGACAGGTTTCCTGGTACAGGGCAGTGTCTCCAGTGAGCCCAGGTGCCCTGAGCTGGGACTTGGGGGTTTCTCAGGTAATCAAGGCTTTCAGCACAGAGTCTTTGAACAATTTGTTCCCATGCCTTGGGAAGCAGGATCTCCTCTGGTTCTGCTACAGCAGAGTCTGCAGAAATGCATGCCTGAAATCTTTGCAAACTTGGCTGTGAATTCCTAATGAGTAGACTTTTCACTTCCCTGCTCAGCCCCTCTTCCCTTGGTCTATGCAGAGGGGGAGTGGGAAGTGGAGCCTTGTGTCCTCCTGAGCATAGCACTGATGGAGATTTTGAGGATAGACAGGATCTTCCTTGCCAAACCACTTTGCATCAACAGTCAGCCCAGACTGCCTTTGCTGCAGGGACTGGCAAAGGGAGAGGCTGCGGAACAAAGGAGGAACTTCACACATACCACACACAAATATTTGCCATAGCAGCAGGAACAAAATAGTGAATTAGCAGCAAACGAGCTGATCCTGTGCTTCGTCCAAGTTAGCCAGGTAGGAAAGTCCCAGATTGCGTTGTGCAGGTGAAACACATCCTTGGAGCAGCTGACTCCGGGTCATTGAATTCCTCCCCGCAGCTTCCTACCCCAACGGCTGCTCATCCTCCAGCTCAGAGGAAAGGCTGGAGGGAGGAGGGAGGCTCGGCTGTGCCGAGCGTGTGGTGCTCAGGCAGCAGCAGGCACGGAGGGGCCGGGAGCAGGGCAGGCGCTGGCTGGGGTTGGCAGGGAAATGCCATGGAAACCCGCCGGCGTGATGCTGAGCACCGCGCGTCCTCCCGCGCTGCGGCTCCGCGGAGACAAGGGGACAATGGGGCAGGAGAGGCAGAGCTGTCCTCCCCAAGCTGTCCTACTTTGCTGCTCTGCCCCATCTGTGAGCTGTCAGGCACCCGCCCCGCTTCCCCCTCTGGCTGCTTTGCCAGAGAGGTTGGAAACCAGCTCCCACCCCGCGCAGGCAGCATGTCGCGAGCAGGGGGGGCTGCCCTGGTAAAAGTCAGCGGGTCTGGGGGATGCTGGGGGAAGGCATCTCTGATAAGCGTGGATGGCCCTTCATCTGCCACCGGCGTGTGCAAAAAGCAGCACAGAGCCTGGATGTCTTCCTGGGGCTATTTCTCTCTTTTTTTTTAAATTTCTTTTAAGCACGGACAAGCAGCCACACGTGGCTGGATGCCAACCCAAGTGGAAAACTCATGAAGGAAAAGGCACATCCACCAGACCCCCACAAGCCCCCAGCCCTCAACAGCTGACAAAGATTGCCATGTTGCCGAATTTGGTGTGGGCACAGGGACTCACAGAATCGGTGGGGTTTCTCCTACCACTGCTTCCATGATCTGTAAGTGTGGGGTGCTCTCCAGAGCAGGAGGAGGGAGCTGGTGCTGAGGGAGGCTTGCATACCCTGGCAGGAGCTGTGCAGGGTGCAGGAGCATGCCCAAATCAAAGGCAGAATTTAATTAAGGTTTCCGACAGGGTGAGATAGTGAAATGAGCAGATCTGGGCCCTCACCGAGAGACGGGGTGACTCCCTCGGTCTGCATCAGCATGCCAGGCAGCATTTGCATCCTTAAGCTGAGCAGTTTTTAATTGATATTGTGCTGGGATAACACCAGACAGGAAAAGTGTAAAGCCCTTTTCATGTCTGGGCCTCAGCTCTGCCGCAGGGCCCCAGGCTCCTGGGTGCTGCCAAGGTCAGGGTGCTGGGTGGGCAGGATGGGATCCCACAAGGATGGAACTGGATTTTGCTGTGCTTCTCCCTCTGCACGCCCAGCACTCAGCATGGAACATGGAGAGGATAAGGAAAGGTCACAGCATATTTTTTAAGCATTTTGAGGTAAACATGAGCCTCTGGAGCAAATCCCACAAGCAGTTCACTCCTTGCACACGCACTGTCCCCACCATCTTCCTTGGGCACTGCAAAACATTCGCCCTTAACCTTCACCTCTCCCCAAAAATGCTCGGGGATCCCCTTCCCCAGGCATCTGCAGGGCTCACCCCACAGAGGTGTGTGCTCTGGAGGGACCCTCACCCACTGCCCCTCCATGAGCACCAGGGCTGTGCCAGCGGCAGGAGGGGGAGAGGCAGCACGGACACGCTCGCGGAGAAAACCGTTTGAGGAAACGACGCCAAATAAATCAGGCGGTTTCATTCAGCTCCGATTCTGCCCGGAGAAAGGGGCGCCTTTGTGGGGAGCGAGGCGGCCGAGCCAGCCGTCCACCTGCCCCGCAGCCCGTGTCGCCGGCTCTGGCGCCAGCGGCAGCAGCTGGCCCGGCCGCCCGCCCCGGCGCCTGCCAAGGGTGCCAGCACGGCCCTAAATGCTCCCTTTCACAGCAGCACCGGGGGCTGGGATGGAGAGCGAGGCTGAGGGCTGCTGGTCGCTCCCCAGCAGCGCCCAGTGGGGTTTGCGGGGTGCCGGTGAGGGTGCGGGGTGCTGCACCCCGACCTGGCTCTGCTCACTGCAGGGTGGGCGCTGCTGTCCCATCCGAGAGCTTCTCTGCATTTCTATCTTTAACCGCCCCGCCGAGGGCAGGGGGATGCAGCCCCCCACCATTTGCTCTGATTCTTGGGATGCTCCACGTGCCGCAGAGCCCGGACTCTGGCAAGTGCTCCCCGGGGGGCTGGGAGAGGGGCTCGGAGGCCTTTGATCTGCCCCACATCTCCCGTGCCCCAGGCACAGCTGAGCCCGCACGGCCCCACAACTGTGGCCGTGTCCTTCCCGGGCAGCAAGGAGCTGGGATGGAGGGGAGAGGGGAGAATGAAGAGCGGCCTCCGCTCATTTTCCTTTGCCCTCTGGCTGGTCCCGTTGTTCTCCTCGTGGTTTGGGAACCCGGAGAAGTCGGGGAGCTTGGGACGTGCTGGGGAGGGAGTTTCCCCCCTCTGCCAAGCCAGCTGTGACACCCGGGAGCATGCGCTGTTTCCGGAGAGGAAAATGACATAATTCATACCCAGAATAATTCCCTCCTCAGAGCAAACCCGGCCCTATCTCGTGGCTGACAGCGAGGCCCCAAACCCCTCTCTTGTTTCCTAATCTCCAGTTCAAGCCGTGAGAGATGGTGGGAAGTGGAGGAGAGTTCCAGGCCGGTGGTGTTTAAGACGTGGATATTACAAATCAGCGCCGGGCAGGGGGGTAACAGCTCCAAAGATGACGGAGTCCCTAATTACATATGCTTAGCCAAGATTTTTGGCACCAACATCAGAAAGGAACTAAAGCTGCCTAATTCCTGCTTACCCCCAAAATAGCCCCAAGCAGACAGCGGCTGAGGTGGGGATGCGGTCTGGAGCTGCTCCGGGGGAACTGTGGGGGTGGCATTTCTAGGGGACCCCACTGCCCCCAGTGCACCCCCTCTCTGCTCAGAGGCTCAGAGGGAGGTGGGAGGGGGTGGGTTTTGGTGCCGGAGCCCCCCGGCCCCCCCGCAGCTGCCCAGCTGCAGTGGGACATTTCCCACCGGGGCCGGGCTGGGGCTCGTCGCCACGGAGGGGCTGCGCCTGGTTATCTCCCCAACGAGGGGCCTGGAGCCATCAAGATCTGCTCCAAACAATCGCTTCCTTTCCCAGGCACCTTCCAAAAAAAAAAAAAAAAAAANAAAAACCCCAACAATAATAAAAGAAAAAAAAAAAGAGCTGACTTTTCCCAGTGCTGCCACATTTCCCTGTCTTGTGTTTTCCTGCCCCCACACATCTTCCTCGCTCAGGGATTGTCTCCAGCTGCCTTGAGCAGGGCTCTCCAGTGCTCCAAGCCCAGGACTCATCCTGCTGTAAACTGTGCTTAGACCTATGTGACCAGGCAAACGAACTCCAATGGGATGCCCTGTCGCTGGGATAGGGATGAATCCTGCAAAACGGGGGTGAATCCTGCATGCAGGGATAGGGTTGTGCCTTTCCATTGTTGGAGTTTTGAGAGCTCTCATGCAGCTCTGTTGTCATCTTGCCCCGGGCCTCCCCCCAGCACTGTAGTGACTTTAATAATGACATCTCCTTCCCAGATGTTTTCCAGGTAAAAGGAGAAAGGCTGATGGATTTGTGGGGCTGATTGCCTTTTCCCAGCTGCAGGACTTCTGTGGGAGCATGAGCAGCTCCAGGATGGCTCTTCAGTACAGTGTGGATGCTGTGCTTCACTGTGGAGCATGGAAGTGGGGCTGCCAAGACATAACAGAGGCTGTGGGTCCCATCCTGGGGTGGATGTGCTCCCTCCATGAAGTGCTGGTTCCCAGGGCTGGACATCCCCGGGGAGCCCTGGAGAGGCAGATGCAGGGGCTGAACCCAAGCAGTGCCTTCTGCTGCAGGGACTGGCCCTGGGAGGTGTCCATAATTCATGGCAGCCCAACTCGAGCTGCTGGTGATTGTTCCCAGAGTCGGGTTTGTCACTGGGGACGATGCCAGCATCCGTCCCCTGCCTCCTCCCGTCTCCTCAACTTCACATCCTGCACAAGCCAGGGATCAACCCAAGCACTGACCTCCTGTAGGCTGCCAGAGCTGTCCCAAAGTGACACACACCTGTCCTTGCACACTCATTTGTGCCCACATACACTCACACTCACAACACTGTTCTCTCTCCCTGGCACGGGCAGAGCAGAGGCAGAGCAGACATCGCTCTGCTCAGAAATAGAGATTTTTTGGGACTTTGGAGCCAAACTCTCTCCCCAGTAGGATGTGAGACATCTGCACTTGGTGGTTATGGTGTCTGGCAGAGGATTGCTGGCTCCCGAACTGCTCGGTTCTGTGGCCACATGAGCAGTGTGGTTATGGGCACATCCAAACACGGTTTGGAGGGAAGCCCTGACACTGCCCTGACTTCCAGCTGTGTCACTGACACTCCCCACCCAGGACCAGCCTTGAGGGTTGCCTGCAACCCTGATGAAATGGGGTCACTAGCACTTCTCCTTTTTGGGGCTAACACCAGATTGTGAGAAGCATCCCCTTGTCTTGTCCATGCACAGACTAAGCTTTGCTCCAGTGGGCTGTGGCTCTCTGGCTCTGTGACTATGTGAAGTTCTGGTGCTAATCAGGCTAATTGGTGCCAGGGAAGATGAGCTGTGTGCCAGGGGGTTTTCTGGGGCTGGTGAGCTGCAGCTTCCCCTCACCAGCCAGGGTGGAGGGCTGTGTGTGGTGTGCAGGAAGCACAGCCGGTATCTCCTCTTGGGCACTATCTTTCTCCCTCTCACTCATGGTTTCCTATACTGGCTCTGGGTGATAGGGCTGAGGCAAAGCAGGAGGAAAACACCCCAGTTCCCAGCCTGGGGGCTTTGCGTGTGTGTTCACCCCCTGTCTGTGTGTTGGGCTGGACTGTGCACCTTTCTCCATCCTCGGAAGCAGCCGGGGGCTGCGTGGCCTCTGTGCTCCTTTGGAGCATCCCTCTGGCTTAGCTCTACCCCACATTTTGTCCTTGGTGCCCAGGGATGAGTCCTTGGGCTGTAAAACTGCTTCTGACCTCCCACAAGCACCCTGGGGTGCAGTGGTGCCCTGTGGAAGGGCTGTGCCTTGCCCTGGGGTTTCCCACTGTAGAAGATTCATCTCCTGATGATTCATCTTCCCTCGTGTGGGAGCTGGACCCATTTTGGAAGCATGTGTTGCTGTTTGGTTGTGGCTTTGGGTGTCTTCCTGTGTTTTTCCCACCCCTTGCAGGCCCTGCTGCTGTGAGCTGGGCTGCCAGAGACCACAGAAAAGCTTTCCCTATATTTCTAGGGATCCTCAGGGAGTGGGACTGTGGCTGTGCCTGATAAAGGAGTGTCTGTCCGCTGTCAGTAGGCTGGAATGCACCTACCAAGCTGAGCCATGGCAATGGTCTCACCTGCATCCCAAGGGAGCCAGGGATGCTCCCAGGTGCTCCCAGCTGCAATTGGTGCTTTCCAGGGATGTGGGGTCAGGATTGGCCTCCTCCAACCTGTTGTCTCATTTGTCAGTAATAAAAATCAGCGTTTTGAACCAGCAGTGTGGGGTGGGGAGGGAGGGTTTTTCCAAGCCCCTAGGCCAGGGCCAGGTGCCAGCACAGGAGGAAGAACATGGCTGGAGCCTGAGCCCTGTGGCACCAGCTGCTCACCCAGCTGAGGGGGAAACTGAGGCATGAGCTGCCCTCCCTGTCACCATGGTGGGGAAATCAGAGCCAGGCACTCACCCTCACTGCAAGCCTGCTACCTTAAGTGGGGTTTTTCTTTACCATTTGTTTATTTTGTTCCCAAAGCCCTGCTGTTTTGCAAGTGGAGGGTCTTTCGTAAGAGAAGGGATGGGGAAGTTTTGCAAGCACTGAAAACCTGCACGTGCCTTTTGAAACTGAGCCTGACCTCGGGGCCTGGTGACTGTGCTGCTGCCTTCCCCTTTCTGCCTGGAAAGATGAGGTTGAGATGTCACTTGGGCTGGCCTGGCTGTGAGAAGGGCCACCCTGGCACTGAGTTTGCTTGGGTTTACCTGTGCTTGGGAAGGGAAGGGAAATACATGTCCCTGGAGCACCATGGCAGTGAGCTGGGACATTGTGGGGTGGTGAATGCAAAGCCCCAGTGCTTTCTACCATTTCCCTTTGCTCTGCAGGAACCTCTGCACCCCTGGGCTGGGCAGGGAGGGTGTGATGGATGTGATGGTGCTGCTGACCCATCCATGCCAGAACTGAGAGTCTCCCCATTCTCCATGTCCACAGCTCTTGCAGAACCACCAAACCATCTGGGGATGTCTCTGGAGCTGTGTTTGGTTCTGATCTGAATCTAGGAGCAGCAGGATCTGGCCATGTCCACCGACCTGCAGCATGGGGAAGGAAGCAAACATGCATCCTCATGGGTTCTGATGTCCATCTGGCTGGTGTGAGGCTGGTTCCTGACTGGAGCTCCCTGTCCCACATCCTATCCTCCCACATGGCACTGGGGAGCTGAGTGGTCTGGAAGGACTCAGTTACCTAATAGGAAGGGGTGGGTGTGGGTGTGGGTGTGATAAATACACGCAGATAATTTTACTTCAGGGTAAGTCAATAAATTACTAAAGAGCCTTTGATTGTGCTCTCAGTGGTGCATGTTGATTCAAAAACCTAAGACATTTAGCCTCAATTATGTCTATTTGTGTGTCTTTCCTGCCTCACTTCTCTGCGGCGCAGGGGAAATAACCCTGCCTTGTCTGTGTTCCCACACCTCTCCCACCTCGGCCACGCTCCAGATTTCACTCCTGTCCTGATAACCCTTCCAGCGGTGAGTGGGAGAGGATCAGCTCCTGGCACAAATCCTCTCCAGCTTTGGCCAGCTTTCTGTGCTTGACCAAGAGGACTTGGAGCAAACACTCCCTGTGCATGACGCTGGATGTGGCTGGCCTGACAGGCAGCAGCTGAGACAGTGGGATGGTTTGAGGATGGTCGGGGCTGTGGTTTCCCCTATTTCCCTTCTGACAAAATGCTGGGATGACACAAACCCAACTCCACACTGCAGGAATGCAAGCTATATACACGGGGAGACCCTGGCCAGGGAAAGGGCCTTAAAACTGGTTCCTTCATCATCTCCAGCCCAACCAGCACTGCTCCCCACGGGCTCTGGCGACGCACCACTCTCCCCGTGCAGCCTCGTGTGCTGGCAGTGAGCTCCTGCAGGGCTGGATTGAAGTGATGCTTAGACCACACAGGTCCCTTAAGCTGCCGAGAATTCAGCTTTAAATACAAGTTGGCACCAGCACTGCTGCTGCTGCTTCGTGTGCTTGGTGGCTCGGCTGGGGACGTGTAGCCACGCGAGGGAACAGGGCTATGCGGGAGGGCTGCTGGTGTCGAAGACTGAGCCAGGGATCAGCTCTGTTCTGCTCCAGGGTGATGTGCACTGAGCTGCTCCCAGTTCCACAGAGGTCCCAGGACACTGCAGAGCTGGTGGCTGGAGGGACTGGCAGTGCTGCTTTTCCTAAATCAGGAATGTGAAGTCAGCCTCCAGAGTGGGAGGTCATGGTCAAAGCCCCTTTTGCAATGGATGCCGTGAGCTGTCAGGGCTGTGTCATTAGAAACGAGCTCCTTCCAATGGAAAGACGCTTGTTTCCTTCTGGGAAATCTCAGCAGAGGGTCATTAATCACCAGGCAGGGCAGCACTGCCTGCTCTGTGATGGGATATGGGTTCAGCACACAATGCTGAGAGTGGATGTGCCATATGGCCTTCACCGAGCCCTCTGGGCCAGCTTGGGTGCCCAGTGCTGCTCCTGGGGTGTGCAAATCAGGTGTGCAACAGGCAGCGGGATCGATCTGGAAAGCAGAGGGCATCACTCCCGTTTCTGGCCTGACTACATGTTTGTGCATGCAAATTCGACAGTGGCTTTTCAAGTGCAAATCTCCTGTGAAAACAAAAGGGAGTCCCGAAACTGGAGCGCAGAGTACATTGAATTAAGCTGTTCTTGCAACATCTACCCAGATCCAACTTCACCGTGCCCTGCACTGCAGAGATGCACCCAGCACCTCGTTCTTTGAGCTCTGACATCTATTTTTAGCTTGCCTGGAGGAAGCACACATTACTCTGTGGTAGCACCCACCCTCAACAGAGACTTCTGCTCGGCCGAGTTGACACACAACTTAGTCGAGTGTGCCCGACTGCTCAGGGCTTTGCACCAGTGAAGGTTGGTACCTGATGGGATCAGACAGGGAAAGGGAACGGCACAAAGACGTGGCAGGGACGTGCAGTACCGACAAGAAGGGTCTGGCCCCTCTCCAGTCTCAGCCTGCGGGCAGGGAGGGACAGTCCCGCTGGGATGCAGGCACTTATATCAGGAGGTAAAATGTAATCGCTAAACTTTCCCAACATCCCTCCTGGCTTGTCCCAGGCGATCTACGCCACGGTACTTTCTCCTAGCAGGCTGTGAGGCTCCTTGGAAAGCAGCCCACATCCATGGGCACCCCCGGACAGGCTCTGCCAGGGGCTGGCAAAAGCCAGACGCAGGGATGTGACCATGCTCAGGGCTCAGCTCCTCAGGGCAATGGAGACCTGCAATGAAGCATCAGCTCCAGGGAGCTGGAGCACCCCAACATGCAAAGTGCACCGGCTGGGCATGGCCCGATGCCCCCAGCACCTTCCCACATGGCTAATCGGGTTCCTGACACATCTGCAGGACAGGAGGGTGCAGTGCAGATGGCACAGGGCTGTGGCAGCATCCTCAGCCTGGAGCGCATCCACAGCCTGGGGCTGCACACCACAGCCGTGAGTCACCAGCCAGGGCTATTTTTACCCCCTGGGGCAGCCTCGCTGGGTCATTCCCGGTTCCTAATTGCTGTGATCAGACCTCCATAAATCTCACCCGAAAGAGGAAGTCTGGGAAATCGAAATGTGGTGCTGTGAGCAGGGCGGGATGGGCTGGGCTGCGGCGCCGTGCAGGGCTGGCTTTGGCCGGGGGAGGGTGAGAAGGACGGAAAGCACGGAGCCCTGACCTGCTGCCCTTCACACCTGGCATTGCAGAGCTCCCCACAGGGATGTTTTGGCTGACATTTAACCAAGGCCACCACCGGAACAGCCTTCTTCCACCTCCTCTGTTCCCAGCCTCTGCCTGCTTGCCTTAGTGTTCCCAAACTCCTGGCACAGCCGAGCCGAGCCAGTGCAGGGGAGCAGTGCCAGATGGAAAAAGCCAACCTCTGATCTCTTGCTCAAAAGTCACGCCACACCCAAGCATCTGCAAAAGCTTCATTGAACAGTTTGTTGGCTATTTTTGTCATCGCCTCTGCCCTTCCTGGCTGGGTCTGAGACCAGAAACAGCAACGCCGTAACGGAGAGGATGAGATGACTGTGTCCTGGGCATGGATGGAGGAGAGAGGCCCGGGAGATCCTGCTAGCAGGGTGCTGGTGATGTTTGGACGTTATCCTTATCAAACCTTGGTGCTCTGGGCTTCCTGGTTTGGGTGCTGGTTGGACCCCACGGGAGGGTCCTGCTGATACTGCTGGGGTTTGATAGTGGGTTGTGGGCTGAAAAGGAGCCACCAGCAGAGATATGCAGAGCACAGAAACATTGCCATCTGCTGACACGTCCGGGCACGCTGCGTTGGACTCGGCCATGCCGCTGGTCATTATTTCCACAGGAAGTGGGAAGTCGGCTGCTGCCCTCACTGGGATAAGTTCTCCTTAGCCGACAGCAGGGCAGGAGCACAGTGGGATGGCCCTGCCCAGGCACAGCTGTGGGAGGGCCGAGTGTTTGGCACCGATGTGCTGCACATCAGTTCGTGGCTGTGGAGGTGGAGGCCGAGCTCCGAGGACGGTGCTGCAGGTGCTCTCACTGCTCACCATGCTGAAGATGATGGAGGTCTCCTTGCTCATCCCAAAAGTGTTAATGAACCTTCACCCTGATGCAAAGAGTGACTTCAAAGTGTGGGGCAGCATCCAGCACGGCAGCCTCGTGCAGACAGAGAGGGCAAGTCTGGGTAATTACAGCCTCTGATGCAAGTGCTGCAAAGGATTTGGGAAAACGAGCACTTGGCTGCAAAGAAGAGTTTTGATTCCCCTCATCTTGTTCGCCCCTGAACTCCCCCCAGTGCCCTCCAGCTACAGAGCTTGGAGATGCGTGTCTTGGACTGAATTTGCTTTGTTTCAAGTTCCCTGGGAATCTGGCACTGGTGTTTCCCAGAGGAAGGGTGCTTCCAGCTTCCCAAGCATGGGGGCTTTGCCTTGGTGGGCAGCGAGCTGGGAGCTCCCTGGTGTTCTGGCCTGGGTCTCCAATCACCATCCAAAAGAGCTGGGATGCAAACCCACAGCCCCACTGAGGGCCAGCCATCAGCTCTGCACCCCTAGATTGCAAATATATTCTTGCATGGATCTGTCACCTCCACATACAGCACTGGCAGGAACACAGGAGCAAACAGCTGCCCATGGGCAGCCAGTGGGCAGCAGGATGTGCTTCCCCCATGCCCAGGGATGCAAGCACCCAGCTGTGGGCAGGAGACAGGGAAGCTGGTGCAGTTCCCAGTTCCAGAAGGAGACACAGACACAGGCAGGCATGCAGGGACATGCTGGAGCAGGCCATGGCCTCCCACCAGCACCTGTCTCACAGCTGGATTCAGCCTCAGTGCAGGTAGGGTGTCAAATGTGCACCCAGTGGCTTGTCCTCTCTGTGTCTTCACCCAAGGACCAAGAGACAAGTTCACATCACATCCCCCAGGTCCTTCTCCAGCCTCCTCCCTCCTTACTTGGGGGATGATGCTCCCCCAGCCCATCTCTGCCTTCCTCCTGTGTCTCCACTCACCTCCCTGGGGCCAGGGGCAGGTGCCCACATCTCTGTTTTCCCACCACCCAGCACAGCCCCTGGCTGGGCTGCTGCCAGCAAGAGACAGGTACATGCTCTTGGGGGGTGGGATGGACTGGGGATAGGGTGTCATGGCTATGAGTAGCTCCAAGTCTCCCTGGAAAGAGGCTGCTGCAGAGCTGGAGTGGCGAGCAGAGAGTGGGGGAGAAAGTGGTGTTCCCTGTCTAAAGTGGGTTTATTAAAACCCAGAGCTGAGCCTTTCACCTGTGAGTCGCACTGAGTTTGTCTGCAGGTTGGTTCTGGGGCACAGAGGGGTCTGGGCACGGCTCAGTGCTCTGACTCCTCAAACCTGGGGGTCTTGGGCCATGCCTTCCTCATCCCCTGTCCCAAAGGGGGTTCCCTTTGCCAAAGGACCTGTGCACTGTACCAGGCTGGGCACTGGTGGTACCTCAGGACACCGGGACTGAGATGGCTCTGACTACCTTGGGGATCCCTCCAAATCTGTGGCCACCATGAGGATCCCTGCAAACCCCCTGGGACTGTACAAGATGTGGTGCTGGTGGGGCCAGAGCAGCTGCTCCAAACTCAGAGCAATCCTGGTTGGGTGGAGCATCCCAGGGACACATCCCGGCCTCGCCTCTGGCAAAGCACATTTCCCTTTCTCAGCTTGGCTGGTGACCTGGCAGCAAAGGCAGTGTTTCTCTCCTGTGTCAACATTTGGAAGAAAAGAGGGGGAAAATAGTCATTTCTGTCAAACCCTGGGAATGTGGATGTCCCGAAAACAAACAGAAGCTCTGTTTCTTCAGTGAAAGGCCATTGTAAATCTGGTTGGCTGCCAAAAAGTGATAAAAATGATTGCTGTTCCGGCACTAGAGAAGAGTTTTGTGGAAATGTCACCTCCCACACACCCTCCCCCCAAATCTCAGTTTTATGAAAACACCATTTTTTAATCAGGAGCCTGGCAGGCAGATGTTTGGCCAGGGCCCCCATCAGAGGCCGGATGCACCCAAACTGCCATTCCCAGCCCCCTTTGTGTCATTCCTTGATTGACACCTGTCAGTCACCACCCATAGGGGTTAAGCATGCTCTGGAACTGGATTTCTCCCTCTCCTGAGCTTTCCTGGTGGTGTTAGCACAGATATTCCCCAGAGAAGGGTCACCCCACATCATTCCCAGGTACCACTTTGCACCTTGCAGCAACGTGCTTAGTGCCCAGCACAGGGTGGGATGGGCAAAGGGGCTGCAACAAGGAGTTGGGCCACAAACTGTGGCTTTGGCAGGATAAGCCATGGCCAGTCACTGCTGTCCAGTGCAGCAGCTGCCTGCCTGGCACAATCCCTGGCCCTGGAGATGCTCTCTGGAGGATGCTCTCTGTCCACACTCCAGCTTTTTAAAGGGCATGGGGAAGAACAGTTGTGTCATCAGAACTGTGAGCTGGACTTGTCAGGGCTCGTCCCATATTTATTTATGAACAGTGGCAATTTTCCAGTGAGTTGTTTTCTTGCTGTAATATTAAACTCTCAACCTTTTGTTCCAAGGCATTGCCCAAACTCAGGTACTTCAGCCCCAGCCCCACGCTGCTCCCAGTTTCATCCAGGGTGGCATCGAGCCCTTTTCAGGGAGCAGAGCTGGGGCAAATATATAAGGGCACTTCTCAGTGTCCCTCTGGCACAGCTGGCTGGGGTTTTCCAGGTGTACCTGTGTCAGGTGCTGCCTGATGCGTGCTCTCACCCTGGGCCAGTGCAGCGGTGCCAGGGACAGGGGGGACCTGCCAAGCCCTCCGGCTGCAGGGATGGGCACTGCTGCCATCACTGACTCACAAGGATGTGGACAGACAGCTGCAGTCCCGTACCTGCAGATCAGTTCTCTGAAAATCGTTGCTTTAAAGGTTGGTATAAATATTTCCTCTGCTCCAATCCCATTGCAGATCTCTGCAGGGTAATATCCTTCATGGAAATCTGTTGGACCTCCCAGGAAACAGCCCGAGGGCTGGACAGGGACCAGAGCAGGGTTAAAGCATGGCTGTGCAGATGTTTGAGGGCAGTGTGAGGGACTGACCTGCCCAGGCTTTGAGCCTCACCTCGGGGCACAACCCACCGATTCGGACCTCTCTCCATCACCCCCACACAGAACCCCCCCTCCCTCAAGATCCCGGCTTGAGGAGAACAAGAAGGAAGGACTGAGTCGGGATCAGTGGCCACAGAGCTCCACATCGCAGTGCCTGGGGGAGCCGAGCACTGCCTGCTGCGGGACGTGCCCGGGCACAGCCGCTTCCCCGCTGCTCTGGAGGATGAAAATCCCACGGTGCGGAGCCTCCTCCTCCGCGGGGAGTGGCGGAGGGGAGCTGGCAGGTGGAGCGCCCGGGGCCACAATTCCGGATCAAAAAACCACACGCGTCCCGGCTCCGATAAAGAGGCGAGAGCAAACCCCCGGGACCCGTCGGAAACACGCATTTACTGGGAGCGCCCGGGGCAAAAAGCGCGCGCCCGGCTTCCAAAATGCGTGGTTGTTGTTTTTGCACACTCAGACATAAATAATGATAGAAACCACGCGCGGGTTCCACGTTAATTGATAGAACACCCAGTTAACCGGGTAGATTTGCCTCCTCCTTTTCTGGAGCATCCACAGGTGGTGTGGAAGGATTGCTGGGGGCAGTGCTGGGTTGGGAGTGCCTGTCCGAAGGCTCTCCTTACTCAAAGCACTGCTCTGGACATTAATTTTGAAGCATACTCTGTCTTTTTAGTTCAGTTCCCGCTGTTTATGGCTCAGCCTCATCTTTATTCTGGAAAACTCCTTTTTTTGCAATTGCAGCTCCATTTGGGGAAGGCATGTAGGTCTGAGAAGGAGCAGACAGACCCCTTTCAGTCAGCTACATCTGCTCCTGACCCTTGTCCCTGTTGGAAGCACTGACAAGATGCTCCAGGATGATCAAGACTGCATCTTTATGGAGCACATGCCTTTTAACATTTCTCCCTTCCTGAATTCCATGTGGTGATGATCAGGCAGGTAACAGAGAGTAGGGGTGTGGCTGATTTTGGAGGGTCTAGGATCTGATAAAATGGGAATGCTGGAAGAATGGCCCTTCTCCCGCTATTTCACACCAGCCAAGGAACTCTGACTGCAGCCCTGCCTGCCCCACAGCAAGGTCCTGCACAAGGCAGAGCTCTCAGATGCATCCCAGAGCAGGTCCCCGAGTCAGATCCATGGTGGGAACCCGAGATCAGGGAGCCAGGGAGAGCTGGGCTCCTTTGGCCTTTATTCTAATGATAATCAGGCTGAATTCCTCTGGACAATCTTGAGGGATACTGCACAGAAGGCAGGGAGCTTTCCCAGAGATCTGAGCTTGCTTTCTGTGGTTTCCCCTCTCTAGTGGGATCCAAATGGGCACAGGGCCCTACTGGGGACCTGTCCTGGAGCTCCTGCCTACCTCAGATCCCCTGCAGGGACACAGCATCCCTGGAGCATGTGGTAGTTCATCGTCTGCAGTAGGAGATGGTTTATGCCCGGACATGTCCCACAACCTGCTGGGAAAGGAGAGCTGTGTTCCCTGGGCTGGTTTCTGTCTTCCTAGTGGTATGAAGGGAGAGCTGGTGAAAGGAGCAAAGTGCTATGTCCTAGAACGTCTGGTCCTTCCCAGTGGGGCAGGAGAATTGGTCTCCCAGGACTCACTCTCTCAGTTGGTGCTAGATCTGCCATAAATGTAGACAGCCAAAGAAAGTTGGGGGAGCAGGGCCATCCTGGGACTCTCTGATCCCCTTGGCATTGTCAGCTGGAGCTGAGTGGAAAGGTTATTTCGCTGCCTGTTTAAGAAGCAACATGTTGTCTCTGGACCTTCTTTAACCAGAGCCCTCTCCTGTGGTCTGACTTCAGAGCCAGCCACTCCATGGCCAGGGAGGTGGCAGCTCCTGCTCCCTGCAGGCACCTTTCCCAGGGATCCCTATCCATGGAGATGGATAAGACACCCGTGATAGACACCCAGAGGGTCCCTGGTCATGAAGATGGATTGACACCTATGGAGGACTTGGAATTTTGCTGTTTTACTTGATTTACTTTCAAACTTGCTTGTTATGAGGGTCCATCCTAACCAGCCTGGGGGCTCAGCCAGGTGCACTGGTGCTGACTGGGGACTGGGACAGGGCTGATGAGCCATGTGTGCAGCTGTGCACGGCCTCAGTGGGTGCCTGCACCCAGCTATGGGTGCAGGGGTGAGAAGCTGGGGTGCAGCCCAGCCCTTGGCGTGTCACTGGGCGCCCGTGGGCAGCACAGTGCCGAACACGTGCATGCAAGCCCGAGCCTAGGAACCTGTCACGTGGAGGGATGGAGGAACCCAAAAATCCCGACTTCACCATAAAAATATCAATCATCTCTAAACATCCGTGCGATGCTGATCCTTCCCTCCCTGCCTGGTATTTTCTCACGCTCCGAAGCTGGCAGCAGGCACCGGGAAGCAGTGTTGGAACTTGTCCTGCCGTCCCATCAAGGCCGTTTATCTCCACCATCGAGCCCTAGAGCTGGAAGAGCTGCAAGTAGGGGCAAGGCACGCTCCTGCTTGCTGCTTTCCATTGCGTCACTTGGACACGGGCTGAGGGAATGCCCCGGGGCCAGATCCCACACACACCACCCTGCCTGGTCCTGCAAAGCACAGCAGTGCTGGTTGATTGACAAGAGTCAGGGACTCTGATGATACCCTTGAGCATCACTGGGATCCCTGCCTTGCCCTCCCAACAGCCTGAAAGGAACCGGTGTTGACTGCTCTGGGCCTCTCCCAAAAGTCATCATGTTAAGGGTTGCACACTCAGGGTGACCCCAGATGGGACCTTTGATGTCTGACAGGGATGGGAAAGCTGGTTGGGAGGCACCTTAAGAGCAGAACGTGGCTCAGACCTGGCTGGATGCTTCCTCTAGGACAGGAGGGTGGCAGAGCTGCCCAGGTAGGGGATGAAGAGGCACCTGCCTTGGTGTGGATGGCACGGTGGCAGGCTCAGTGTGGGATCCTGCTCGGAGCAAGCCTGAGTAATTAACACAATTACAAGGCAGGCTGCTCCTTGCCCCTCCCTTCTTGGCTCCTCTGTGAACCAAAGGATTTGAAAACCCAGCCACCCTGCTCTGCACACTCCTGGCCCCAGCTGCCCATGGCTTTCAACACAACCACCTGAGATCCCTCCTCTGAGCCCCGACAAGTGCTGGCCCCACAGAGCCCCAGCCTCTCACTGCCTTGAGACTCCTCACCTGCTCCAGGGCTTGGCCAGCAGGGCACAGAATGGGATGGCAGGCCATGGCACCAGCCAGCTCTGGTGTGGGAGGGGGCAGTGTAGCCTTGGGGAGGGAAATGCCTTGGGCTCACCTTCCCCATCACAGCCAGTCTGAGGTGTGTGGTGCCAGCAGCTGTTCCCTGCCTGGGCCATGTGCCACCAGCAGTTTGTGGACATGACAGAATGATGGTTGGTGTCACCAGGACCATTAGACCTAGGAATCTGGTCCTTCCCACCTCTTACTATGTCCAAGCCAAGGACATGTCCCATTCCTCTGTTCCCAGGGAAGCTTTTGCTTCCACCCTGGTAGCTTTGGGTCAGGCAGTGCCTGCCTGATGGATCCCCCTTTCCACAGAAACCCTGGCCCTGGGTGCTGGCCAAGAGTATGCTTTTATCAACAAAGATAAAAATTCCTTAGCAAAGCTTTATATGATGCTGCAGTGATTCCTGACAGAGCTGCACAGGCATGGGCACTGTGGTGGGGGTGGCTGGCAGTGCCCCCCAGCAGGGCAGAGCTGTCCTGAGGCCATGGGACTGCAGTGCCACACTGCACAGGGGCTGGCACAGATGGGGCTCACGGCACGAGGCAGCACCAGGAGCAGCCCAGCCAAGACAGGAAACCCGCCTGGTTTCCTACACACTCATCTCACGGGTGGTTTCTCATGTGTGGGTGCTTTGCTGTCTAATAAGATGGCTGAGCTCCCCACGCAGTGTCTCCAAGGTGACACCAGCAGTGACACCAATAGTGCCTCTCTGACCTCTTATTCCACCGCCTACATGCACAAAATCTGCTGGCAGCAAACAGCCCTGAGATCGTCACTCCTGGGCCACAGGGGGCTGGATTTGGCCCCACACCTTCCTGTTTAGATGGAGCTGCACTGGGCACAAGGTGGGAGTGGTTTGAGGGCTGGTGGTGAGGCCGAGGGGGCTGTGAGGGCAGGAGGAAGCTGGTTTGGCTTGTGCAAAACCCACGTGGCCAGAGGAAGCTTCTCTTCACAAAGCCAAACATCAAAATGTGTTCTTTTGGGACAAATGAAACCCTTTTTTATTTGATTTCAAATTAAATAAAAAACTAGCATTCCTCGTTTAAGGAACATTGCAAGGCGAGAAGCTGCTGTCAAACGGAAAGCCCCAGCTGGTGCTGAAAGTGTTAAAAGCAAACACTCAGAGTATTTGTCTTTGGCCAGCCTAGTACTTGTTTTTCTAACAGAAGAAATACTTTTATTTCAAAATTACCAGAACCCTCTTGCTCCCCCAGGACTGGCCGTGCTAACAGGTTTGCTCAGGGGCAGGCTTTCCAACCCTTGGAAAAAACTGAGCCTTAAAAAAACCCCAAAACAACAAAACCTCTCGGCAGTAAAAAAATAGGCAAAGCTGCAAATGCTTGTTGACTACATTATTTTCCCAGTTTGGTCATTTCCTGGCTCTCGCGGGTGGGAATCTGAGTGAGCAGGATCCCATCTGTGCAGGGCAGAGCACAGGGCTCTGCTGCAGAGCACTGACCGTGGGGCTGGCTCAGGGCTGCCCCATCCCAACATCCACACACCGTGTTGGCCACCTCGCCTTGGATCCACTGGATACAGGGAGCTGAGATTTGACGGGCAGGAAAAAGGAAAAAAAAAAACCCAAACCCCAAACCGACTTGTTTTCATGGCAAGAAACCAAATGTCCTTCTGCACCCTGACCTTCATTGTGTGGGGAAGGAGGGAGCGACTGGGAAAACGTGATAAGGATTGCCAGAGCACCCGGGGGTGACACCGGTCTGGGTTTGAGCCACACGAGCCAGCACATGCAGTGAGTTTGTCCGTCCTCAGCAGCAGGGGAGCGCCGAGTTCCGGCGGTTTGGGATGGGTGGCAGCGCCGGAGCCAGCAGGACTGAGACAGGGATTGGGGCTGGAGCAGCAGAGCTCCCTACTGGCCGGTGCCCCAGAAGAAATCCTGGTACCCGAAGAAAATAGACCTCGCTGGAGGAGCCAGGACTGGAGAGCTGAGGGGGAAGGTGCTGCTCCAGGGGAAGTTTGCAGCGGCTCTTCCTTTCTCCCAAACTTGGGCTGTCAGGGTGGGAAACTACTTTCTGGAGGCTTCTCTTGGGACCCTGGCCCATCCTGTATCCAGAGTGCAGTTTTGGGGAGAAGGAGCTGCTCACAGCACCGGGGTGAGGGAATGAGGGGCCGGGAGTCCTTGTCCCCCCGAGGGCTGGGGGGATGCTGTGCTGTGCCACCGCCTGCCCAGCGTCACAAACGGCACAGTTAGTGCCGAGGCTTAACTGAGTGTGCTAATTTGGCGTCTGGCGATTTGGTCGGGCTAAAAACGCTGTTTACATTCACCTTCCCCTGTGTTTGGTTTGCGATAGGAGCAGAACAGAAGGCAATGCTGTGGGGGTCCTGATCTCAGCAGGTTTAGGGGGGTTTCCTATGAGAAAAGCCGTGATAGAGCCCTGGCAGGCACACATCCAGCTCTTCTTTCCCTGTTTTTTCCTCTATGTTTAGCCTTTACCTCATCTCAAATAAAAAGAGTGATTTAAAACTCTTTGCAATAAAACAATTCAAACAGAAGCCAGTTTGCAGCGCTGTGCAATGGGGGAGAGGGTTCCTGCTATTTGCTTAATTACAGGTTTTTGTTTGTAGAGTACTTGTGGGTGAATTGTTTGCAAATAACAGGTGAGTTTATTCATGCTCAGAGTCCTGAGCCCTGAGATTAGAGCTGGGTTGGAGATAGGAGGCTGGAGGGTGCTCAGGGCTGTGGGTGACCTCTGGAAAGTCCCTGTTCTCTGGTCCTGGAGGGCTCAAGGGACCTGGTTCCTCGGAGGAGCTGCAGGGCTGCAATGCTGTTTTGTTGGAGCTGGGTGCCTTACACAATATGGTCCTAATCACGTGCAGTTTATCCTTTTATAAATTACAGATAAGGATTAACTAGTTTATGGAATCAGTGTAAAATGCAGTCCATTAATGGGAGTGAACAGAGGCTGCCTTGGCTGTGGGAAGCCCGGATTCAACATGTCAATCCAGGCCACTGACTCCCAGGTGTTTCCTGACCTGTCTGCAGGAGATAACACTTCTCCTTAGGACTTCTTTCCCGCTTTATGATGCAGATAAGGGAATTTTGTGGTGCAGGCTTTCAGCTGATGCCATGGTGAGAGTAGGTGGATTCAAGCTTAGAGGTGTCAGATGTTCAGAGTTGGGATGGACACAGGATCTGTGTGACCACAGCAGGTCTCAGCTGTTTTTGGGCCATCCTGCTGCCAGTGATGTCCCAGCATGGGAGCACAGGGATCTCTCCAGTGTGTCCAGACTGATGGAAATGGCAGCTGCCCTGTGAGTGTAGAGCAGGGAAGTGACACCAGGCAGGGGGATGCGGCCCCAGCCAGAAAAAACAAAGTGCAGGAGGCAAACATGTTTCTGCAGCCACCCACCTCCCTCTCCAAGGGCTGCAAAGAGCAAAGTCCAGGGTTCAGATGGGAAACGTGTTCCCAGCGTGAAGAAATCCCAATGTTTGCAGCCTCCACACCAGGGAAGAGGCACACCTGAGACTGCGATCGTGCTGTGTCAGGACTGTGAAATGGAGATTGAATTGGAATCATTCCACCAGGAATACGTGAAAGGGCAGCAGCCACATCTCTACCTCCCACCCTGCTCACCCAGCACCTGCCCAGACCCTGCTTGGTCAAGCCCGTGTGTGTCCGACGTGGGGCGAAGGGGCGGGAGGCAGCTGCTGCCGACCTTGTGCTGGATGCAGGTGTTGAACTGGGACCAGAGGCTGAACTGGTGACTCAGGTGTGACTCAGGGCCGAGTCACGCAGCACCCGCTGCCCCGCCGGCTCCCTGCAACTGCGCTTCGCCTCAGCCTGCGCTCGCTCATAGTGCTGGGGGTGATCCGGAGCCGGCACGGAGCCACGGTGATTCCTAGCCATGATCTGGAGTGTGGGAAAAGCGCAATCGCTGCAAACAATCAGAGGCAAAGCCGGCAGCAGCACGCAGCGAGCCAGCGAGGAATTTGGAGGCACATTCCAGCGGGGATGACAGAGGAGAGGCTGGGAGCTGGGCCGGGAGTGCGAAAAAAAACATGCTGCGATTTGTTTTGGTTTTGCTCCCTCTCTGCAGAGCTGTCCCGCCCCGCTTGGCTTTCGAGTAAAGCTGCTGGGTGCTGCAGACGGGTGGCACGGCAGGAGCTGGGACACGGGGAGCCCTGGATGGGCAGCGCTGCCCTCCTGGCACCGGGGTCAAAGGCAGCTCTGCTGTCCCCTCCCTGTGACCGGGATCTGGAACACGAGGACCGCAGTTCCAGCCGTCTGTGGTTGTACCCTTCTGCCACCAGCTGCCCACCCTGATGGCATGAAAGGCTGTGGCCAGTAGCCTTTGTGCCAGGAGCCACCTGCGTGGCTCAGCAACCAGGTACCACCAAGGCTGCTGACCCTGGGCAAGCTGCTTCCTGCTCCGTGCCTCAGTTTCCCCGTCAGTGCAATGAAAAAACGTCTCTGCACCTTGGAGACCAGCAAGGCTTTGCCTTGGAAGAAATCAGTTTTAGGTCCCCACGAGCATCCCATGTTCACACAGGCAGTACAGGCAGGAATGCTGGCACACAGGAGTCATGGTGGCCACCAGCCTGGCCTCACTGCCAGCCACGGGAGAGTGTCCCTGTCCCACTCTGCCAAGGGGCTGCATCACAACCTGTGACCTTGCAGCTCCATCATTGCCTCCCCTCTCAGCAGCCCCTCCTGACTTTTCCTGACCCACTTTCTATACCTTTGCATTGCACAAGAAAGCAAAAGCAAAATGGAGAAGGGAGAGTGGATGCTGGTAAGGCCAGCAGTGCCCAGCAGCACAGCCCTCCAGCACTGCTGTGTGATTGATGCTGGATGCTGCTCACGCTCTGGGGTTGCATGGTTTCCTCTTGCCCACTGCCCTGTGTGGGATACATTCAAGGGTGTGGCTGTTCCAGAAAGCTGGTGGTCACCAACAGCCCCACTCACTGCTGGTGTCTGCTCACCCTGCCAGGAAGGTGTGCCCAGAGCCAGAGGGCCCGAGGGGACACGAGTGTGGGCAACTCACAGATTCGAAGCTCCTTGGCCACATCCTCGGCGCTCCCTTACATGGGTGCCCGGTAGGCAGAGGCTCCTTCCGAGGCACAAGTGAGGGATAATTGGCAGAGTGTGCGGGGTGCCCCGTGCCGTATTTCACTCATCGCTTCAGGCAGAGCAGCCATCCGGGAGCTAAAAGCATTCAATTGTTCACTGATGCTTTTCTTTGAAGCCCTCATTCATCCTCCAAGGTCTGTATTGATTGGGGACTCCAGGAAAGCATCTGCCCTTCTCTGCCTTCATCAATGACTTTCCCACATTAATCCACCTCTTCCCTTGATAACCACACTAATTACTCTCAGCTAAGTTGACTCTGGCAGGTCACTGGAGGCTGGGAGGAGCAACCTGCTGCACTGCCTGGATGTGCCTTAAAGCTGCAGATCTGTCCAGTGATGGGCCCCAGTGCTGGAGGGAACTGGCCATACTGGGAACAAGAACATCACGGCATGGATTTGACCATGGGGCAGCACAGGAGTTTGGCAGGGCCATACTGGGGGGGAGTGTGTGCTGCTGAGAGAGGTGTTTGCTTTCCATTTCTGAGGCTTCTATACCTCCCAGGAAATCACTGGTAATTTTGCATGGATGGGGATCCTGGACCATGCCTCAGGGGGATGCATATCCACACTCCTTGCCTGCATCTGCCCAGACTTGGGGGCTCAGTGCTGTGAGGGGCCTCCTCTGTGGTGCTGCAGAGTGTTTCAGACCCCCGTGAGAGGTTCACACCCTTCAGCCTGGGGTGGTTTAGGCATGAGATAAGATCTTTTCCATCTCTCCATCTGGGTTTCCTCGAGGGGGAATGAGAGGGACGAAGTTCTTTGCCCTCAGCCGTGGTCCAGCTGAGCTGTGGCTCAGGAGCATCCCTGCAGGAAGGAGCTGGGCAGAGGGAAGCCTGGATGGGCTTCGAGGGGCTGATGGCCATAGGATACGTGCCAAATGTCCTGCTGGTGGGCTCCCATGCTCACACCACTCCCAGGAGGCTGTGAACTGTCTCACTGTCACTGCTGTATTGCAGCAGGAGCTCGAAAAGGCTTCCAAAAGACCTGGGAGGTGCAGAGGGAAATTCATGGAAGGGATGATCCTGGTTAAGTGACACAGAGCCTGCTCTCATGGGGGATTAATGCAGGAGAGGGGATTAATGCAGTCTCAACCTGTGAACCCAGAGTCCAACTGGTCAGAAAAGTCCTAAAATGACCTTTTGGCTCAACACCTGGTAAAATGGGAAAAGGACCTCAAGGAAGAGACAGGTTTAGCCCTGATTCATCTGGGATCAGCTTGGCAGGTGTGGGACAACCCCACACCACCCTTCAGGTTTGTGTCACTGTCTTTCTGAGGCAATCAAACTTCACTTTCCTAAACATGTTACTTATTTAAAATGTAGTAAATTACAACATATATCAGTCTGGCAAGGGAAGGGAAGTATTTTATCCTGCCATATGAGTCTGCTCGTGACCCAGAATATACTGGTTTTCTGCTTCAGGGTTCCCTAAGGAAAATGCTTCCAGCATCTCCTAACTCAAAGGCTTCCAACTGAGTGCATTTTGCTCACAACTTTAACCTACATCATGGGCAACTCAGATGAGCTGTTAAGTGGGGTTAGATGAATTCCCTGAAGACAAAGTGGCTGCTGAGGTTTTGGATTCATAGAATCACAGAAACATGGAATCTGAGGTTGGAAAAGCCCTCTAAGACCATTGAGTCCAACCTTTAACCCAGCACTGCCACATCCACCACTAAACCATGTCCCTAAGCACCACTTCTACACCTTTTCTGAACACTTCCAAGGATGGTGGTTCCACCACTTCCCTGGGCAGCCTGTTCCAATGCCTGACCACCCTTTCAGTGAAGAAGCTTTTCCCAATATCCAATCTAAACCTCATGTAGCACAACTGGAGGTCCTGACCAGCAGGAATTGTCCTGTAAAATGAGGCTGCAGTGAGCAGGGAAAGAACATCCTCCTGCATGGCCCTGGTGGCCTCCACTGGTGCCTGTGGGGACACGAGTGCCAGGGGGGCACAAGGGGCTGCACTGGGCCCCTTTGGCCACCTTGTGGGGGCAGAGGGTCCCCCAGGTCACCCTGTAAGAACAGGACACCCCAGGCTGTCCCCCACCAGGCCCCGGTGGCCATTCCTGAGGTGCAGCCGCCATCTAGTGACACATAGACAGGCTGGCCCCACTCAGGGCAGTGGTGGCTTTGTCCCTGTCCTTGTCCACACCCTCCCCAGCTCCTCAGAGTTTGGGGGAGGCAAAGCCAGAGCTGGGTACAAGAGCAGGAGTGGTGTCCCTTTCCCTCACCCTCTTGGGGTGAGGCAGTGCAGAAGCACCAAAGTGCAAATCGGTGTTTGTTTATTCATATATTTATTTATTCATTAAATCATAGAGTTGTTAAGGTTGGAAAAGTCCTCTAAAATAATTGAATCCAACCATTAACCCAGCACCCCAATGCTTCACCACTAAACCATGTCCCCAAGTGCCACATCCATACAACTTCTGAGGGATTCTGAACAATTTCCAGGGATGGTTATCCCACCACTGCCCTGGGTAGCTTGTTCCCCTCTGAACACCACCCGTGAGAGCAATAGGACAAGCCCAAAGTAAGATCCCAACCCTACGGATGCTCAGCATGAGGGACTCAGCCCTCCCCAGTGCAGTGACAACTGGCAGTGACAACCAAACCTCTCCTGTCCCCAGCCATGGCAGCCCAAAGCCCTCCCACCCCATGCTGCTCCTTCACGTCATTCAGGCCCATCATTATATCTTTAAACCCCCCATAAAGTCCCCTTTCTGCCTCCAAAACCGAACAAAGGCTGTGGCCATCCCGTCTCTTGTCTCCCCTCCATTTTCCTCCCGCTGGCTGCCGAGAAAAGGGATTCAGCCGTGCCCACTGCATGTGAAAAGCTCCCGCCTGCCTTGTGTTTTATGAAGGAAAATCTCCTTGGGAGAGCAGCCAAACGTTCCCAGCCTCCTGCTGGGTGTTTCAGACGGGCGTGCTGGAGGATGCAAGGGCACGGCGGTCCCGCGGGTTTGGGGGGAGAGTGGGGGGACAGGGATGGGCTGCTGGGATCTGCAAAAGCTGCTGTCAGACTGCAGAGGAGGATGAGACCGGGAGGTCACTGCTGGGCTTGGGTGGCCAGAGATGGGTCTGTCTCTGCTGCCTTGAGGGAGGGAGTTCCGCTGTCGGACTGGGGATGCTGAGCTCCGTGTACATCCCTCAGGAAAGGGAGTGGAAAGATGGGTCTGTGTGTGGTGTGACCTGGGCACTGGCTGTGCCACACATGTCCCCATCCTTAAGATGGGCTCTGTGCTGGATGCCATCCCTCTCCCCTCTGGAATTTCTCCATTATCCCCATCCTTTTCCTCTCTTTTTCCTTTCTCTTTCCTGCTGGTCTTCTTCCCACACTCCCCCTCTCAGCACCTCTCCCGGACCACACATCCCCACGCATCACAGACCTCTCAGACCCAGCAACTATTTCAAAGGCATCCAAGAGGCCCCCGGGGCTCCAGCCCACCAAATCAAACTCAAATTTGCAGCTTATATGCAAACATGATGTGTGTGGATGCAGAGGCTCTGCTGGCACACACAGCAAGTAAGCAGAAACACATGGCTGAGCCTGGAAGAGCAATAACCTCAGCTGAGAGCTGGGATTTGAGGAGGGATCTTAACCAGCAACATCCGAAGGGAATGAATCACATCCCACTGCAGCTCCACGGGCACTGCCAGACTCTGAATTCCCATGCCCGTGTCTCTTGCAAGGCTGTACTTGAGGGCTGAGAGAGAAATGGGAGGGGGAACAGATGTTTCTGCTCTGTAGCTGAACCAAAACCCACAAGGACAAAGTCAGACAGGCTCAGACCCAAAAAGAGAATCTCTGCCATGATCCTTTTCTGGTTCATTATGCAAATGCTGTGTTGCACACGAAATTAAAACCTTCCTTTCTTTCTTGGGGGCCATTTAATATCCTTTAAAGGCTTTTTCTCTTTCTTTTAAGGCTGGGACCAATTTCTCAGGGAAAACGCTGCTCACCAAAAGCATGTTTCATATCTGAGAATGATGAAACAAAACACTTAGCAGCTCCAGAATTAAACTTGATATTTGCAAGCCCTGGCGCAAAGTATTTCAGTGTTTTTATTGCATCCATCCTCCCTCCCCTTTCCCTGTGAAGCCACTGCCTAAATTTGACCCACGCCAGCAGACAGCTTCACACATTTTCAAACTTTGAACCTCTTATTTGTAAAACCAGAGAAACCTCAGCTCTTAAACCATTCAGCTCCCTCTAGTGTGGCTCTCCCACTCCACCTTCCTGTCGCCCGGAGATGCTGCGCCTCCTTGCTTTATACATTTTCCCCTCTAAAGTTTCCTGAAATGTGTATTTGAGGTTTAAAACAGTGTAAAAAAAAAAAAATCCTCTGGACCCCCTGCACTCTCCCCACTGCCTTTAGCACTCCAGATGTTGTGGCGTGTGGACCCGAGTGGGGACCCAGCTGTGCAGTGGAGCAGGAGGACATTCCCTGGAGAGCCATCTCTGCCTGCACTGTCCGGAGGGGCAGCGGGATACACTGATTTTTTTTCACAACAGCACTCCCCCTTTCCAGAATTTTTTGCCTCTCCAAAGCAGACAGGGAGAAGGAGGGAAAACCCTCACCAACACCCCTTTCCTCCCTGCCGCCTCTCCCTTTGGAAAGCGGTGCCATGTGACGTGCAGCTCCCAGCCCCTACATTCCCTCGCTTCGCGATTTTCCGGAGGGAGAATCCTGGTGACCTCTTGGTGGATGGCACAGGGAGTTGAGATGGTGCTTCTCCGTCAGGGAGATCTTGGATGCCAACAGCCCTCCCAAGTGCTCGAGCAGCCACGGTGGGGTGTGCTTCTCCTTCCTAAGCCTGGAGAGAGGACAGGCAGGCACAGGCAGCACGTACAGGCAACTCCCACTCCGACCAAGGAACGCGTGTCGCTCCTCTTCCCGACTCCTGGCCCTGCTTCCTCCTCCTCCTCCTCCTCACATCGTGGTTTATATTTAGCCCCAGACGCTCCAAGACCTTTTGCACGACTCCCACGGAGCTCCTGGCAGGATCGGGGCTGGGATTTCTTCTGGGCAGGGAACACCCCGTCCAGTATTAGCAACAAATAATGGGGGGCAGTTCCTGGAGCGCAGGATAATTATCCCTGCCACGCTGGGGGCTTCGTTAAAGCTCTGCCTCCACGTGAAGGAGGGGATGGGAATGATCCAAGGAAAACCTCCCACGGACACCAGAGGAGGGCAGAGGGAGGCAGGGGGATTGGGGCCCCAGAGTCTCCTCTGATCAGCCTGTGTGTCCCAGCTTTGTGCCTGAGCCCCTGCGTGGCCTGGGGACGTGCCTGTGGTGTGACGGGTGGGTGGCTCTCAGCTGTCACCTTGTGCCTTTGGGCTGCGGCCACAGCCCTTCATCCCCTGGCTCTTGGAGTACTCAGGCTCTGCACAGCCCCTCCTTTCCAGGGATTCCTTTGGGAAAGTGTTTTCCCACACCACTCGTTCACAGCAGGGCCAGAAGAAAAGGGAGATAAGGGGTCGCACTGGGTGTCTCCCTCTCCCCTCTACATCAAAGCCCTGAGTTTATCACCAGGTCCTGGCTAGATGTGGGGCTCCTTTTAGACAGGCTGTGAGGGGAAGGGGTCAGGGTCTGTCTCACTTGGTGACTTGGCCAAGGTCAGCACATCACTGCTCTGCCCCTCAGTTCCCTTGGGTGACTGAGCCACGCCAGGGACCTGCTGCTGGGGTCCCATTACCCTGTGGTGACAGGTGAAGGCTGAGGTGAGAACTGTGGGCCCAGGTGAGGTTGTGGTTGTAAGCAAAGCTCTTTCCTCCTCATTCTAAGATGGGATTGTGGGAAGACTTGGAGGCCTCTGGCTCCAGCTGTCCCTCTGGCAGCAGGGAGATGGATGGGTTCAGGGTGGAAAGGAGGCAACAGGGGGGAGTTTAGCCCATTTAGGAGGAGGATGAAGCACAACAGGAGGTTAAAAGTCAACTTCTTTCCCTCTCCCAGCTCCTCCAGGTCAGAGGGAGCTTTCCAAGGTTATCAGCTGGGGTCAGCCTCTGGGAGGAAGGCAGTGAGAGTCGTGGGGCCTGGGGGGCCTGGGCAGGGGGGCTTAGCCCTACCCAGTGAGAGCCACCCCTCTGACCTGGCTGCTGCTTGTGGTGGTGATGATGAGACAGCAGGGAGACCTGGGGGTACAGTTCCTGTAACAGGCATCCTTACACTGCTGCCAGGGAGCCTCTGGGGAAAGGGCACACACAAATTCACAGACACAGAAATAGTGAAGGGGGATCAAACCTCCCAGCTGGAGGAAGCAGGACAGCAGAGAACAGTCTGTGCAATCCCTGTTGCCAATAAGCTCCAGATATGGCCAGTGGAGACCTGGCTCTGTTGTCCATAATGCTGTACAAATGCCACCAAGGTATAACTTGTGCTTTGAATCCTTTGCATCTGCCCCGAGCTTTTGCTCCTCAGCTCATCAACCCAGCTTTGGGGAAGCTCTGCAGAGCCCTCTTGGCTCAGTGGGTGAGAAATGAGGCCCAGACTCTACTGCAGTTGCCCTGTTTTGATGTTGTTAATGTGACAAGTTGGATTAATTAAGTGCGTTTGGAGAAGGCTCTGGTGCTCCTTCCTTTTTAAGGGCTTTTACTTCAAAGAAAGGCAAATGATGAGAGCACTTGGTATCATATCAAGTCAGTCCTTCTCTGCTGAGCCCAGTCCTGGGGCATGTCCTGTTCCCATGGCCAGAGATGAACAGCCATGATGGAGCCACGAGCTCTCCCATCAGGGATTGAGGGCTGGCTTGGGCCCCACACACCTCACAGCCCAGGGAAGATGCTCTGGGATCTTCAGGAGCATCAAACCTGTCCCTATGTGGATGGCTACCAAATCCTAGGTCTAGGCCACAACAGCCATGTCAGAACATGCCTGGAGCTTGTCTGTTCCCCATGTGAGTGCTCCCCAGGGCCCACTGGACTTGGTGTCCCCCCAGCTCTGCCCCAACACACCAGTGTGCAGCTTCTGTCCTGCACTTTGTCCAAAGACCCTGACCTGATGGCTGTGACCTGTGAGTCTGGAAACTTCAGAGGAACAAACTGGCTTTTTTTAAAGTCCCCAAGAGGCAGAGAAGATGTTTCACACTCCTGCTGGATTTGTCCTCACAATGTTTTGGAGTGTTTGGTAGCAAAGTAAGGCTGCTACAGAGCTCCCTATGCATGTGTTTCCTCTGCCTGTGTGTCTGTCAGAGTCTTTTGCCCTGGTTTGATGATTTTGTGACAGTGGCCTTCAAACCCCCTCTGGAGAGGTTGTCAGCTGCGAGAGGAGCACTCACCTGCGTTGGCAAGAAGCAAAAGGGTTTTAAAGCTGGGGGGAGTGCTACTTTTTATATCAAAATAGCATCTGGGAGCATTGCCCCATGGCCATGGAGACACTGGGCCCTGCATGCCAGCAGCATTGTGGGGAAGATTCGATATTAAAGGTACAGCAAAGAGCAAAACCAGGAACAGGGAGTGCACAGCTATCCCCTCCCTTCTCTGGGGAGTTCACTCCTTATCAAGCCCCACTCCCGTTTCCTTCTGGGATAAACCAGGAACGGGTGGATTTGGTTTCCTCCACTTTGCAATTGATGTGGCCAACCCAGACCACCCTGTAGATGGGGAAGAGCTTCCAAATCTTCTGTCAGGGGTGGATTGAGAACCAGCTACACTCCAGGGCTGTGGCTGCCACGGCGGCACGGGAACGCTCTGGAAAATTCACTTACCAGGGCCTCTTCATCGGAAGAAAAGTGGAGGCACCGGGGGTCCAATTACAATGTATTTAACATTTCTGAGCTCAGCGGGGCCTCGCTGTCTCACAACTGGGTCACGCAATCAGCCCGGAGCTGCAGTGTCAAACTGGCTCCAGGATTAAGTGTGTTGTAACTGGAGCTGTGAGCCTGGTGCTGGGAGGGGGAGACGTTTATCTGGCTGTGATTGCACAGGGGGAGTAGGGGTGAGCTGCCCCAACCTGTGCTTGGCAAAGGGCTCAGCCACGTGTGGCTGGAGAATGGCTCGGTTGGAGCATTTGTGTGGTATTGTGTCCTCATGTCTACTTTGTGGGAGCTGAGCCCTTTTGCAGAGCTTTTGATGATGTCTCTGAGGGACAGTCTGGTGCTGCCAGGTGAGCACTGTTGGGGGGAAAAGGAGATCTGAACTTGCAAAGCTGCCCTTCAGCCCCCAAATAAATGGTTGTCACAGCCCGTCTTTGCAAGAAGAGTCACAAATTTGGGTCTGCCTGACACTGGCTGAACTGGTACCCATTGCCCTTGTATTTCTCCCCTCCCCAAAGCCTTGTCATGTGTCTTGTCCTCATTGCAATAATTTCTGTGCGTGGGGAGTTTCCTGTGGTGAAGCTGCTGGGGAAGACCTGGGTTTGAATTGTCTGTGGAGAGATTTCTGACTCTTGACACTCCCATTCTAGATGGAAAATGAAATGAAACCAAAGCTGAAATGTCACGTCAAGCCAAGAAAAGGAGAATGAAACACCCATTATTTTGGGTTGATGGACATTTGCTTTACATTTTGAAATCTTGAAAAGTTAAAGCAGCATCATTTCCTAGCAGGGATGAGAGGTGGTGCCTTCCCACAGTGGGTGAAAGACACTGACCTGCCCTGGTTGAGCTGCTTTTAAACACGTGTGTCCATGATGGTCTGTACAGCCTGGGACAGGAGTTTGGGAAGAGTTGCTTTCATCTACTCTTACCAAAATCCCACCTTCCTCTGCTCAACGTTTTGGGAAGCAAAGCCTTCTTTCCCTGTGCCGTGGGGGAATATATGCTAAAAAGGGATTTTGAGGCAGCAGTGGAGAATATCCTTAAAGGTGTTCAGGGAAAGCCAAACTGCTGAGCTTCGGTCAGCCTGTCTTTGTCTGCTGGAACCAAGGAAGAGATCGACCTGCAGTTGTGGGGAAGTGCAAGTGAGAAAACAACTCTCTTGTCTCGCTTGGACAGGGGGAAAAAAAGGGTTTGAATCAAAGACACAGCTTTGCTTTCCCGTGCCGAGCTTTGCTTTGTTCTGTGGCTCTGCTTTCCCCTCGGCTATCGGATCCTGTCCCCCGAGGCCCTGGCAGCTGTGCCGGCTCTGGAGGCACCGTGTGACCATTGTGTCAGCACAGACGGACAGACAGACCGGCCGCGGGCTCGGGGCTCCCGGGGCGGCCCCGAGCCCAGCCCTGGGGCTGGAGGGACGGCTTGTCGCATCCTTTCTAGCACAGTCCCAGGGGTCAAGGACTGCGGGGAAGCGTGATCCGTTGTAGTAGGAAAACAGGAAACCGCGCTGGTGGCAGGAATTTGGTTCATTTAGCGTTTCATGTCCCAGGGAAGTGTAGGGCTGGGGCTCGTTGCATCACGCTGCTGGAGGCCGGGTCTCAGCAGCCACTGGGACCTGCTGGATGTCCTCAGTGCTCCTCTTTAGCCAAGGTGTCCTTGAGGGGTGTCCCTCACACCCCGAGTGGTACTGGGTGACATGGGGTCTGCCATCACCCCTGATGCACTTGATTCCAACTCTACTGGGGTTGATTCACTCTGAATGCCATTGGGGAATGAGTTAGGATGTATCCAAGCACGAGCTGCTCTGATGTAAATGTGTCCTGCTGATGCTGACTCCAGGGTGGGTGCACACTTTGGGCCCTTGCCTCAGTCTGTGCCCTGCGTGTTCCAGAGGGTCCTGGGTACCCCAGCTCATCACAACGATGAGGGGCTGACCCAGGCAGCCTGTGCCGTGCCTGCAGTGCATGCCCAAGGAGAAGGGCCAGGGATTGGGATCTTTCATGTGGGCAGTGCCCACAGTGCTGTGATGAGGAGCAGCACATGGCTGGGTCCAGCGGGACACCCTGTGTTATCTGTCCTCAAACATCTGTGCCATTACACCCGTGTTTAATCTGTAAAGACTAAACAGCAGCAGGTTGTGATCCAGGATGGCTTCCTGCGTGATGGGTGCTTGAAATCCCTGCCACTCCTGGGATGCTGTGGCAGGAAGTGCCAGGGCTGGACTTCTGATTCCCAGCTCTGAATTGCTAACTGTGGATGCATCAGCCTGTCCTGTGGCTGCTCAGGTCCAGGTAAGCTGTGTCTGGGGGAGCAGTGTCCACTCAGAGAGCTGCCCCTTGGACCCCAGCACTGGCCCTGCTGCTCAGGTAGATTGGCTGTGGCCTGTCCAGGGCTGCCAAGAGCCATCACCCCATGAAAAGGGCCTGGAAAGCCCTGCCTTCACCTGCTGGTCATCTGCCAAAATGACAAGTGGCCCTTGTACAAACCATGTTTATGTTCCCAGGGAAACAATACTGCTCGAATTGTTTGGGGCTGAAATAGTGTCCTGGAGAACCTCGGAGCCCATGGAAAGTTGTGGCTTTCTATAAATACAAAGTGGCAGCTCAGAAGGGGGTATGGAGCTTGTCATAGTTGGTAGAAAGAAGTTTTCTGCCCATCTCCAAGCTGTGTCACACGTGCTTGTGGTCCTGGGTTATCCAGACTGCAGGGAGCCAGGGCCAAGGTGCAGTTTAGCATCTTTTGCACGTGCCCACATCCAGGTGAGCTGGAAAGGGCTGTGCCTGCCCGGAAGGACCTTTGTGGAGCTCCTGGTTGTGAGCTGCACCCCTCCCTGTGCGCACACGGGCACACGCACACGCGCCCCGCTCCCAGCCCCGCTCCCAGCCCCGCTCCCGTTTCCTCCCCGAGGCGGCCGCAGCAGGCGGGATTAGTGATTTATTAATGGAGCGGAGTGGCTGTGCTGCTGGGGCGTGCCAGGCGGAAATGTCTGCTCCGAGAGATTGGATAACCCTCTGGCCTGTTTCCCTTCGCAGCCTTCAAACGGCCGCGGCTCCCAGAAGCACCATATCCTTTTCCTCTGGCTGCCAGCTCCCTCCCTCCCTCCCTGGGGCAGGCAGGTTGGCTGCCACTGAGGGCACAGGGGGGCTGCAGGGACACCCTTGCTCTCCAGTTTAGTGTCTGACCAGTGACACCAGTTACAGGATTATTTTTTGCGATTTGGTTGCCACAAGATCCGTAATTGGTTTATTATAATCCATGGAGAGAATAGATACTGCATTCCAGTTGCTCTAGGAATAAAGCTGTGTTTAACTCCGGGGAACTCCAAAAGTAAACAACCAGCGAAAAACTGGCTCAGTGAGCAACTGCTCGTGGGCTGAAACCTTTCCTGGGAAAACTGCAGCCAGGAGCAAATATTTATGACTGACCTGTAAACACCCATGAGGAAGGTTTATAGTGGGAACTTCTGGCCATCCATGCCATGGCCAGTGCACCCTGCTCCGACACCAGGTGAGCTCTGGGCTCTGAACACCAAGATCTGCAAGGTGCTTAGAATCAGAGAATCATGGAATGGTTTGGGTTGGAAGGGACCTTAGGGGTAATCTAGTCCAATCCTCCTGCCATGGGCAGGGACACCTTCCACTATCCCAAGTTGTTCCAAGCCCCATCCAACCTGGCCTTGAACACTTCCAGGGATGGCACAGCCACAGGTTCTCTGGGCAACCTGTGCCAGGACCTCACCACCCTCACAGGGAAGAATTTCCTCCTAATAGCCAATCTAAATCTCTCCTCTTTTAGCTTAAAAACATTCCCCCTTTTGCTATCACTGTCTGCCTGTGTTTCCAGGCATGGAGAATCAGTGGCCAGCAGTAATGCAGCGTGTCTCCAGTGTGGCTGTAACCCTGGGCCGTGGAGGGTGGAAGGAATGTGTGTGCACTAGCACGCACACACAGAGCCCAAGCACCCCACAGCAGCTCCTGCCCACCTCTGTCAGCACAAACTGCTTCCAGGAAATGAGCTGGGAGAGGAAACAACCACTAATGAAGAATCCTTTTGGCGAAAAATTTGTTTCTACAACTGTTAGATTATTTTGTCCTTGAGAGGCGGGGGAGGAGATAATAAAACAGCCTCATTGCATTCCTGCCTTGGCTTTGGGGACACTGATGCTGTGCTATCCAAGGGCCCTCTCTGGGGGTGCCCCATCACCCCCTTGTTCCTCTCAAGCCCCTCCTTGCCCTACACTGCTGTGGGAGTGAAAGCATCTGATATGGGGCTGATCCTCTGCTGTGTGTGTTGGCTCAGGTCTTCACTGAACAGAGAGGTGGCTGTGACAGCATCCAACGAGCCAAACCCAGAGCCCTCTTCTGAGAAGGAGCCTGGGGAAAAATACATCCTAATTTAAGGGGTGGAATGCTCCCTTCTTTCAGAACAGAAGGGTCTCTGTGGGGTTTGTGCAGGGGATGTGTCCCCTGCCAGGGACAGCAGTGCCTGGGCTGGCTCAGTGGGCACCAGGACAGGGACAGGCTATGAAATGTCCTGTAAGCACCCTCCTAGCTTGGGCTGAGGCATCAACTGAGCCTGGAGGGGACCTGTGCTGTCCCAGGAGCCTAAAGAATGTATAGAACAGAACACTGGGACTTCTTGCTGTGGCTCTGAGGCTGCCCTGAGTTTCTGAGTGGTGTTGCTTTCCGTGAGCTCCCGATGGCCTTTCATCTCCTGTATTCCACAGTGACTCAGAGCAGGAAGCCGGGGGATGTGGCACTCCAGTTCCACCATGTCAGGATGCCTTGCATGTCCTCCTCAGGCTCCTGTGGCATTTTCCAGCCCGGGGCTGCCAACTGCTTCCCACACCAGAGTGCCTGGAGCACCCACATCCCAGCTGAGCCGCGGGCAGCGCGGCCGCTCGGCATTTCACGGGCGGCCAGCAGCAATGACATTCCTTTGGAGATGGGACGTTTCTGCTCAGGAAGGCCTGAAAAAAGCCAGGGACAAAGGGGGGAAGTGATGGTGGCTGTGTCTGGAGTTATCTTGCCGCTGCACTTGCAGGGGCCGCTGAGTGACAGCGCTTTTCTGTTTCGCACCGGAGAGTCAGGAAACACTCATCTCCGCCAGCTCCCTTCCTGCCCTGCCTCGCCTGCACTGCGGTTTGCTCCATCCTGGGCACGGGGATGGAGCCCACCAGCCTTCCCCGTGGTGCCCAGCATCGGTGGGCAATGCTGAGGAAGCCCCTTGGGTGTACAAGCACATCCTAAGTCTCCTCAGCCAAACTCCAGAAGCCAGGTGGGCTTCTATGCAGAGCAGCTTATCAGCCAGGGTGGCAATGGAGCATCAGTGCCTTTTACCCAAACCAACCTGTTCCAGCAGGTGGGAAATCAGTCAAACAGCTCCAGTCAGCTCGGAAAGCCCCAAACCAGCTGCTTTCCACTGTTTCCTCACTCTGTTAGTTCATTTAAATCAGATTATTTCCCTGACTTGGATCCTCAGCAGATCCTCAGGTGAGGAAAGCTGCTGGGCAAGAGCAAGGGTGGGAAAGGGCAGGGAACTGTACATGGTCCCTTGGCTGGTGGGCATGGGGATATGGGATGGGACGTGCACCAGCCTGGCCATGTCACCAGGCTGCAGGAAGCCAGGAGAAAATGCATCCCCCCTTCTGCAGCTGAACTGGCTCTGGGGGGACCAAGGGATTGCACAGGGAGGAGATCCCACAGCACAGCCTTGGGTGCAGGACCATTGTATCCTCTTCCCTCAAATGGGAAGTGAAAGAGTAGTGGTAAAAGGATGTTTAGCTTAACCCTGTCTGCTTTGGAGTATCCTGTGATGAAATGTTGCTTTACACTTTCTTCCAGAGCCTGCTCCGCTCTGGATGCCAGAGATGCACCTGGGACTGCAATAAGAACAAAGGAATCTGTTTTCTCTCCCTTTAGGAGTGGAAGAATCACACTAATGTTTGCAGTGGGAAGGACTAGTTTTTCCACCGTGGAAAAAAAAAAAAGTGTTTTCTTTTTGCTAATAATATTTAGCACTTCTCAAGCCAAAACCAGCCCCAGGGGCGTTGGCTGGACTGAGCTATGGCTTCTCCTCCTCTTGTGGTGCCTCTGTTTCAGCCACACACAATCTGCCTGGCCTGGTGTCACAGGGCCCTTGCTGCCAGTGGTGGGACAGGAAGGAGGATTTCTCCTGCTCATGTGCTCAGAGCCAGTGCACAAACCCCAGGTCCTGCTGTGGAGACCTGAAGGGAGGATTTTATACAGCACAACAAGCATGACAGGAATCTGGTTTATCACTAGAGCTGGTTTAACTCTCCCAGGCTGTCCTGGTGTTTAAGGTGCATTTCAGCTTCTTTCAAACACGGGTGTTTTATAGCTCACTTGTCAGCCAGGTTCTCTGCCAGCACTGCTCAGTGTGGTTTCAGCCCCTTTTAACACTTTTACAACCCTGCTGGGTCCTGTTTGCTTTGCTGTTGTCTCAGGCTAGGGTGGGTAGTGAGTGCTGCACCACGAGGACCTGCTCTGCTGGTGTGACACGGATTTTAGGGGTCCCATTTATGGAGCAAATTCAGCCAGAGGGGCTGTAGCCAGGCCCTGCTTTCAGGCAGTGAAAACACCATTGCTGGAGAATGTGCTTTTCTTTTCAGGCTTTCAAAAATTATTTGAAAACACGAAGGTTTTCACGGTGACTTATAGATTTGGAAATGTGGGTGGTGTGGTTTTTAATGGAGGTCAGAGAGGTGCCACGTTTTGGATGTGAAATGGAGGACTTTGCTTGGGACACCCCTAATCCCACCACGTCCAGAGATGGGGTTTAGTCTCTGCTCCCACATCCTGGACAGGGCTGCCTCACTCGGAGTTGTCATCAGCTCCCTGTGATGGAAATGCCACAGCAACTGCCTGCAAACCTGCCCCAGTCCCTGCACTGAACAGTCCTACACCAATAACAGAATTTTTTTTAGGGCCAAGTTCCTAAAGTCCTGCAAAAACAGGGCTTTGTCATGGAAATGCTGAGACGACATTAATGGCAGTGTCCTGAACGCAACTCTAATTAAAGAGAGGAAGGAGAACTGAAGCAGGATGTCCTGTTTGGCTGCCCAGGATGCAAAGCTTGTCACAAATAAAGTGCATTCTCGTACTTTGTCTCTGTCCCTCTGCACAAGGCTTTCCCAGATTCTGCAAACACTCGTTTTCTTATCTCTCCTGGATTCTTGTTTCTTTTCTTTTGAAATAGCTCCTCACAAGAATGTTTTTTCTCTGCCATATTCCCCTCCGAGCTCTCAAAATCACCCATCAAATAAATGTCATCTCAAACACAAAGTGAGTGTGCTTTTTATTCCTTGAACAAAATCACTTGAGCACAAAGCTGGTTGGCTCTGTGCAAAGAAACTGTTCTATTAACACAGCAGAGCAAGCTCTGGTGAGTGAGCAGGGACAGGCAAATCAAAGCTGGGAGTAAGATGACAAATGTTTCCTTTTGAAAACAGGCTTTCCGTGGAATTAGCTCAGGGCATGTCACAACCAATCTCTGAGCTGCTTCCTACGATAGAAAAACAAATCAAAATCAAAACAGAATTTAAAAAAAAAGAATTCAGAAGTAACACACCAGTACTTTTGTTCACTGTGTGCCACAGGAATCCTAATCCACCAATTTTTGTGCTCATACAGAACCTGTTGAGCGTCAGTGGCTTTGTACCTGGGACTAATTTCAATAAAGCTCAGGTTTAAAGCTGACACTTGAGCTCAAAGCACTGTCCCAGCAGCACTCTCCTGCAAATCCGGGATTTAAAACCTGGTGTGTTTATGGAAAATAAGACGATCCGACCCGATCTGTTCAGTTGTGCAGCAGGAGGAACTGGGCACGTGACGATGTCCTGCTCCAATGACTCCATTTCTCTGCTGATCCCGATGTTATCGCTCCCACTGTGACATTGGTGCCTGTGCTGCCCTGCTTGTTTGCTCAGAGCACAGACCCTCCCTGGGCTGGTGCCAGGGAGGCAGCAGCTCCAGGGCTGGTGTGCAGGCTGGATTTCTATGAATAAAGCAGCTGAAAGCTCCCTGCTGGGCTGGCACAGCCTCCTGCTGCCTTCCTGAGCCCTGGATCCTCCAGGAGTAAAGGGAAAATGTCCTTGTGCTGCTCAATTCAAGTCGGGTTGTTCCCACCAATTCTCTTAGACAAGTTTATCCTCTTTGTTGAGGCACTTGGGGGCTTGGAATGGGGTAGGAGTCCTGATGTCTACTCAGCCCTGGTTGGGACAGATTCTGGGGCTTCTGATGGGCAAATCCAGGGCTGGGGAGGGAATGGGTTCACTCCAGCCTTATGGGGGACTTTGCAGCCCTGCAGGTCATTTGAGCCTCAGGGTTCCTGTCATTGCACCTCCAGCTCTGCCACTATCCCTGGCCTTGCACAAGCACTCAGAACACTCTCACAATCTGCCCTATTTTGGCGTTCCTGCTCCATCCCACCACAGTTGCACTTGTCCCCCCAGCCTGGCCTGGAGTCCCAAACCCAATGCCATGACTCTGCTGAACCCATCCTTGCTGTGAGGGGAACAAAACACCTCCTGGTACCCAGCCCTACACATCCAGCTGGGCTCTCCTGCACTTTGTGCCTTTCCCTTGTCCCTCTGCAGCCCTCCCACACCCCAAGCTCCCGCTCAGAGGGTGCATTCCTGAGGAGCTGTGTCCACATCCCCTGCATCACTGGCATGGCTCCAGGAGCCTGTCCCTCACAAAGTGGCATCACCACAGGGAACTGCTGCTGTCACAGCCACTGGGGGAAAGTTTAGGCCTCCTCATTCCTGCAGGTTAATGAATTACCTTTATGCACTGAGGTAGGAGGTACACTCCACATACACCCCTCACACTGCTGCTCTGCTCACATCCCAGGCTGGCCATGGGGAAGGGGTCCCCTGATGCCAACAGACCCATAAGCAGGACCTGAAACCTCATGTAGGCTTCAGCTTGGGGAGTTTGGTCTGAAAGTTTTGGTAGTAAAGCGTAAAATCACCTACTGGATCTGGCAGCAGTGGGGTAGTGAGGGAGCAGAGCTGCTGCCCAGGGCTGGAGGTGACACCATTTCCTCATGCACTGAGTCATCCCAGCTTTGGCGGTTCCAGATGCACCTTTTCCAAGTGCCAGGCTCTGCAGACGTCTGACCTTAGCAGAGATGATGCCTGACCTGTTCAGAACTGATTGTGTTTGTCCCTCTCAGTCCCTGTTGGCTCTGGTTTTGTCCCTCTGGGTGCTGGGGGGGGACATCCCTCCAGCTGCACGCACCGAGGACGGACAACTTCGGAGAAGAAAAGTGGAAGCCTGCCAAAAAAATGTATTTGGAGAACCACAGCTTTAGCACTGAGAGGTGATTTCATGCGAGCTGAGCTGTGAGGTGTCTGTGATGTGCTGTCAGGGGGGCCCCTGCCCACGCTGCTCAGCAGAGCCAGGTGAGCCCCTGGGCAGGCAGTGAGGCTGCCTAGATAAAACCAGCATAGAAGCAACAAGAGAGCACAAAATAATCAATTTAACCATTAGGCCACATTCATCCTTCCTGCAGTGATCGAAGAGGAGCTCCTCCCAGGAGAAACTTGGCCCATTTTGTCTAATTAGTTTCTCTCCTGCTGACACTTGCTGACATTTGCTGCTGACATTGCCCAGCCGCGGCTTCACGTTCCGAGCAAATATTTTGCTTGGATGGGAGAAAAACTGCTCCGAAGAACTTGTGTGAGTATGTGGGAACCCAAGCTGGAGCTGGATCCCCTGTGCTCCCTTGGGGCCCTGTTTATTACCTGCAGCCCTGGAGGGAAGCAGGCCTGGGAAAGCGATATTCTCGCTGCAGGATGTGAGCTGTTAACCTGGGCTCTTGTTTTGGGGCAGAAACCTCTCACACAGGTTTGTGCCAGGGGTTTGGCAAGGTCTGATGGATGTATGAGAAGGAGGGAAGGGTGATGAGTCCCTCAGCTGCAGTAGGTTATAGCCTAATGCTCTTTTCCCAGTATTTCTCTGGCAAATTGCTGGGAACCACGGGAAGGGCACTTGCCTTCACTGGGGCTCAACATCCTAAAGTGCTTAATGCCCCTGGAGATAGAATTCTAAGCATAACTAGCAAGGTTCAACCTCTGTATTCCCTAGCTCTGGAGCTTCCTTGGGAATCTGGCTTGCAAGATGGGGGAAAGAAACAGAGAGGAAAAGACCCTGAGAGTATTTAAGGCCCACTGAAATGGAGAGTAGTGGTGAGGACTAAAATGCTTTGGGTGAGACCACACAGATAATGTTTTGACACTTGGTCAAGACTCTGAGGCTTCAATTCACATCCTCTCCCCAGAGAAGGTGGGAGATGGTTTGTGGTTTACTGAGAAGGGACCAAAACGGGGCCAGTGTGAGGTCTTGGCCACATAAAGAGGTTGAGTTGATGCCTTGCCTTCCCAGCTATAAGTAGGACTTTTTTGGGGAAAAGGCAAGGGATCCACTAAATCCCATCCACCAAGTCTCATCTGACCCACCAGCCTGGCAGCACTGGGGAGGGACAATGAAGAAAATGGTAAATATTTTTCAAAAATACCCGGGGACTGTCCCTCCTGGGCAGGAACTGCTGACAGATTTTGGTGCCGCCCTTCACCTTGGATAAGTAAGAGAGGAGCACCCAGAGCCGTGTCCACAGTCAGGCCCTGCTTCTGAAGGATGGTGTGAGCAGCCACAGGAGCCCTTTGTCAGGAAAAAGCCTTCATGACTATATTTGTGCAGGCAGCTCTAAAGGCTCAGACCTTTATTCTTTCAGGCTTTTAAACTAAAGGTCATTTTCTCTTCCCTTCCAGAATTAAAAAAAAAAAAGGAGAGAGAAAAAAAGTGAATTCCTCTTGACGCAGATCCCCTTCCCCTCTGGATGGGAGTTCAATTGTTCTTGCAAGCAAAGTCCAAATCTGCCCCTCGCATTCACTTCCTTTTTCCTGCCCGAAAGGAAACAGAGATTTCTGACTGTGTGAACTAGTCCTTTATTTAAGGATACAAGAAAATAGCTAAATGCTAATTCAGTGTGGCTCTATGCACTTTAGCATGAGGCACGGCAGAACAAAAGAAAGAGAAACATATCCCCGCCCTTCCCAGCTGAATTGTAAACTGCCCACTGGCTTGAGTATAATGGGTATTTATGAAAGTTATCCTAAAACATTTACTGAAGTCCAATACAAACCCAAACCCCTCAGTCAGGAAGTTTTTAGCTACCAAAAATAATCACCAGGCCCTGGCTAATATTTTTAACGATCATGCGTTCTTGGGAATTTCCTCTTTCCTCCATGGAGATAAGTGATTAAACAAAATAAAGGCAGTGGCCATTTTGATACACTGCAACGTGTCAGAGAAGAGACATATCAACAGTTCTTTTTTTGTATCTTTTTCCTCAGTCTTGACTTCTGCATTCACTGGCTGACTTTTAGGCTGAATTCCACTTCTCTATTATGCTGAAATCCAGTGAAGTCAGCAGAAAAGCCATGAAAGTTTCCTGGGTAGGACTTTTAAGCCAAGGTATTAGATCCTCTAATGGGGAGACAGTCATCTATTACACGCCTTATTAATTTTATAGAAAGGACATTGATCTCTATTCAGCTCCTGTTATCTGGCTTAATCATTTCTGTAGAACACCATTAGTGTAACATCCTGTCCATTCTTCAGGTCTTCTCCATGGAGACCTGCTCTGGACTTAGTTCTGCACAATAAGATCAGAACTGGCCCTAGGAGTGCACTTTTCCATACACCAAGTATTTTTGAGGTAGAAAACTTTTAATCAGTTGCAAATGTTTCGTTCTGCAACTGGGCAGATTTAAAATGTCAATTATTGTTGTCTGTGATGACCAGTAAGAGTTGCTGGGAAAGAAATTGTGGGAGGAGGAGGAGGGTTCTCAGCCCTCAGGACTTTGGTGGAGAGTGGAATAGCCCAAAAGTCACCTTTACAAGGACATGGAGTGATAGGACAAAAGGGAATGGCTTCAAACTTAAAGAGGGGAGATTTAGATTAGATATTAGGAAGAAATTTTCCCTGTGAGGGTGGGGAGGCCCTGGCACAGGTTGCCCAGAGAAGCTGTGGCTGCCCCACCCCTGGAAGTGTCCAAGGCCGGGTTGGAGCAACCTGGGATAGCGGAAGGTGTCCCTGCCCTTGACAGGGGGGTGGATCAAGATGAGTTTAAAGCCCCTTCTAACCCAAACCAGTCTGGGATTCTATAAAATAAATGGCAGGTCTGTGGGAGGGAGTCCTTACTTGATTGATGATTTGGTGTTACTTTTGGCAGAGAATTCAAAACACGTATTTTTGGTCTTTGCTGAAAGTTCTGCATTTAGGATTCGGACTCTGTTGTCAAAAAAACAATACAAATAGAAGAATGATTGCAAATGCTTCCCTCTGCAGAGATGCTGCTGGTGCAAGAATGGGGCAGTTGGATTAACTGAGTGAAGTTTTGGCAGTGGAAAATGTTTTCCCATCTTTCTATGCTGATGGCAGCTGGTTCCAAGGCAGACACCAGGGTTGTTAAGGGACTGCATCTCCTCGTACTTGAGGGGATTTGGGGGGATATATGGGCAGGTTTCCCAGCCCAGTAAGAAGCCCAGGCACTTGGGTCCCTATTGGGTCTGTGATAATTCTTCTCCAAAGGGATTTGGAACAGGAGATGCCCTCACAGTCCCACTGGCTGAGGAAACGTGCTTTGTCCTTGCATGGACAGGACACACCAAACCCCTTGCAGTGCAGATCTAATCCATCCTGTGTGTCTTTCCATTGCACACGGGTTTCTCAAAGATATGGTCTTGCTCAAATATTTTCTGAATGCCTGATACCTTTCTGCAGCCAGGGGAGGTATCTGTGAGCGATATGAGCTGCTCCAGCAGGACAACACTGAAACCTTATCTCACACCAAAGGGCAGATAAAGGAGCCCTTTACCATGCTGGCTTAGCAAAAGGGAGGCTCTGGGCTTTTTCCCATCTCTGTCCTCGATGTTATCATGACAGCAGCAGCAAGGCACGGCCACGGCCCCGACCTTGGGTACAGGGGGGTCCCAGTGGTACCCTGGGCTGCACTGCTGCAGAGCAGGGGAGTTTGTGAGTTTGTCCCTCAGCCCAGGGTTTGCTGCCCCTGTGCAAGACACCAAATTGCACAATATTTAGTCTCTGCTCCCTGTCTCACTCACTTTCTCCCCTTCTCTTATCAGGTTTTCCTTGAACTCTTTGTTAAGAGTGAGAGGGGAGGCTGAGCCCTCAGGGTGGCTCAGATGAAGCACAGCAAGGGCTGGCGTGTCCCTCAGCTCACTGTGGGGAGCTGCTCACCTTGGTCTTACCTCGGCCCCCTGTGGTGTTACTCCCATCTTACACCTGGTAGTACAGCTGTAGGTGCTTCAGTAATAGCTCTGATTCAGGAAAGCACAGACGTACAAGGCGCCTCCTGGTAAGGTCTGGCTCATCTTTTGATGCCAGTCTTAATTTTGCCAGAGGTGATTTATGGCTCTGGACAGGCTGACCTTGATGTCACAAACTCCCCCAATACCTCTGACAAAGCACAGGAGCACGTGCAGGGCTTTAAGCATGTGCTCAGGCACTGCTTGCAACAGCAATATTTCCCTGGCTGGGGGCTGTGTCCCACATCAAGCCTTTGTTTTGCCTTATTTCTGTGTTGGAGATGTTATGGAAGAACCTGCCAATCTTCTGTAAGAAGCACTACTTAAAGTCAGCATCATCGAAGTCAGCCTCCAGCTTTCTGTCATCAAAACCCCAATTCCTTGTGCAATGTGATGTCAAATACCTAATTAACAAATTGGTAACAATTAGCTTTTGGTGTTAATGAGCAGCTACTAGTACCAGTGGGAGGGAGAGGAAGCCTTGTGGATGTCAGGAGACCTTGAAAAATGTCTTTATTGCGAAAGTGGAGACTTGGATGAGGAATGAGAGACCTGCACAAAAAGAATGTCTTTGCCCTGGGGAAGAGACCCAGCCACTCTCCAACAGCATCTGCAGCCTCTGGTCCTGGTAGTGTCATAGGCAGATCCAGCCATCCCTGGAGGATGTTGTATGGTGCTTCCCAAGTGTTGAAAATGAGGAGCCTCTGACTCTCATTGTCAAAGATAAAACAAGCATTTGGTGCAAGATAAAAACCTAGAGAGACGAAGGTCCTTGGGCAAGCTGGAAACAGAGGAAGACTTGGCAGAGGCAACTGTTCCTAAGCACTTTTTTTTCTTTACCTTTACCTATTTTCTTTTCTTAACTTCTCTTCATGATATTTTTTTTTAATGAAGAGACTAATAATTAAAGAGCTGAGGGAGCAAATATTCCCCAAACAGCTCTGCCAAAAGAGCCTTCTTTAATGTTGCTCCTCTGTGCCTGGTGGGAGACTTTGATAGCTTCAGAGGAACTTTTCTCCTGAAATCTGATTTCTACAACATGCTCTGCAAAATGTGGATAAAATTCTTTTTCACAGAAGGTTTCCACCAGGACAAGACAAATGTGTTTCCCAGCCAGGCTGTGGTTGCCTGACAGACTCCCAAGGCTCTCCCTGCGTAGCGAGAAGCACTAATGAAGAATTCAATCTCTGAACTTGATTAATTACGGCTGCACTGTTGGGTATTCCCTGGGCACCCTCAAAACTCCTCAGTCCTGCCCCGTGTGTGGGAGGCACATCGTAATCTCTGGGCTGGACTCTGCCCAGCACTGTTGTTTTCCTCATCATCCTCACCTCAAGGACAGGCTGGAGAGAGGCCAAATAGGTTTAGAGGTGCCACATGTCCCCAGGAGCTTGTGAGATCTGGGCATGGAAAACCAGGTGACTCACAAGAAACACCAGTGAGGGGATGAGTTGCCTGGGGTGCCCTGAGCATTCCAGGTGCAGCATCTTCAGCAGCTGGAGAAGTCAAAGCATGAGGAGAGCAGCCTGTGTTCAGTGAACTGTGAAAGGTTTTGGTTTTCCCCTCCTGTGCCCAAAATATGTTGCTGTGGGACAGCATTTTCCCTGATCCTCACTTGTGTGGTGATCAAACCCTGACTGCAGCATCACAGAGAGCAGCACGTGCTGGCACAGAGCAGCCCCAAAAGGCCAATTAACAAACTAAGCAGGACTTGGTTTCTCAGGAGCAGCTGAGACTTGCAGGGAAAAAACCACGTTTAAAGGTTCCTGCAGCAAAACCACGGAGGAAAACTGATCATAAACCAAACACGACCTCAACCTTAAAGGGATCAGTGTGGGCAGGGGGTATTCAACAGCAGCCACATCAGCTGACAGGAGAGCAGCATGCCACACTAATTGGCCTGTGCTAATGAAGGGCTAAAGCCCCCTCCATCCTCCTACTCAATTCATGCCTGACAGGCCCTGCATGTCATGGAGCAGGTCAGTGGAGAGGGGGCTCACAGCCTTTGGAAAACCCTTTGGAAAAGCACATGTCCCAGCTTGGGGCTGCCTGTCCATCTGCATCCTCTGCTCTGGTGGGTCCCACGGCCACCTGCCACTGTGGGCTGCCCAAAAGGTCACCTAGGGATGGGCTGGGGAGCTTCCAGGGAGCTGGAGCCTCAGTGGAGATGCCTGCAGGACATCTGGGGAGATGGGAGGTGCAGGCAGAGGCAGGGCTGTGGGCATGGCCAGCATGGCTGGGTGTGCAGCACCAACACCCTCTGGCTTCCTCCCTCCCTCCTTCTTGCACATCACAACTGAGCCTTGGCTGCCACCCAGGTTTTCCCCCAACACCGACTTCCCCGGGAGGACAGTGGGCAGCTCTACAAGATGAAGCGTCATGATTTCAAATTTAAAAACACCCATTCATATGGCCCCTGCTGATCGCTTCCCGCTCCAGCAGCTACTACTAAGGATGCTGGAGATGGATAAACAGGAAATGTTTTCCACACATCCCATTTCACTCCTGCAGCTCTGCTGCCGAGGCCAGAGCAGTGCTTGGCTCTGTGCTTGGCTGTGCGTGTGCACGGAGGTGTGGGTGGATGATGTCCCTGCCATGCACCATGACCTGCATTCATGCAAGGGCAAAGGACACAGGAGAGATGGCACAGGGCCAAGCCATGGTTGTTGCAGATGATAAAATTTGGGTGTAGTGTCTTGGGGCGGATTTCAGGAGGTGTTGTGAAGGCTCTGTACATCACAGGGTTGAGCCTGTGTGCCTGGTGATGGTGGGGAAAGCTCTCGGCTCTAGACCTGAGCTCCTGGTGTCCAACCAATCTGATCTGAGGGGCTGCCTCATCTCACAAGTGGCACATGTTATCCATGTGAAACCTGTACCTTTCCATATGGAGCTGCTGCTTAAAACTCATCACCAAGCAGAAAACCAAAGGGAGACAGACCTTTTCTACAGGTGAATGGACAGGCACAACAGCATTTCATGCACAATCAAGCACGTACACACTCTTTTGCTTCAAGGAGGCTCCCCTGGAGGTGTGCTCCCACAGAATCCATCAGGGAATGCTCACTGCCGGCAGCACACCATGTATACAATCACCTATTGCTGGAGAGGATGATGGGCAGCAGAAAGCAGCCTTTAAAACCCTGTCTGCCAAGGAAAACAAGAGGGGGCTTTCTTTAGCCATGCATTTATATAAATAAACACAGGAATATTTTGCAACTCCCAGGGGACTTGCCCAGAGGACTATTTTGCTGAATCAGGGTGGGAGTAATTCTGTGCTCACCGTGAGCCTGCGCACAAACAATCTGTGCTGCCCACACCAGGAGGACCCCAGAGTGTGTGACACGAGCTGAGGACACAGCCCTGCTCCAGGGGAGCCCCAGATGACATGTGTCTCTAAAGCCACGCCATGCACTCTGCCAGGATAGGAGCAAAACCCATGGGCTTGAGAGTCGAGAAATAATTGCCACTGCCACAGCCCTCATGCTCCAAGATGTCTCCTTTCTGAGCATGGTCTGGATCAAAGTTTCAAAATCCAATTAAAAACTGCATTGTTCCTCCTCCCAGGACCAATGTGACACATATTAATGTATTAAATTTGAAATCACAATCAGTTTTGCACCAGAATGAGCTTGAAAATTAGGGCACCAGGGCAGTTGTTTTCATGTTTCTCTGCTGCCTGGCCCTGAAGGCGCCATCTTTGCTGGGTGGTGTCCTGGAGGTTTTGTCACCCAAACAGAGTGTACCTTGCTGTTTTCCAGCACAGATACAGTGTGACAGGGGTGACAAGCCATCTAATAAGATGACTGACAAATTTCAGGGGGTCACAAATACCCCAGAACGTGTTCCACTGGTGCCTCACATTAACATTGCCCCTCCTGAGAAGACAGCTGCCAGCCCCGCCATGCTTGGCACAGGCTGTGAGGGAGGTCCTGCTGCTGTGGGGGTCCCCACTAGCCCCCCATCCACCCACTTTAAGGGGGAATGAGAGATAGTTGTAAACAGAGGCTGCTGGAATGTGCCCCAGTGAGGCAGGAGGGCAGGAGCCATTTTCGGCCTGCTGTGAGGCGCAGAAGGGAGCCTGGGTGGGCAGCCCTGTCCCTCCCCGTGTTCCTGGGGACTCGTGGCTCCCTCCTGTCCATTTCAGCCCCTCGTGTCCATCCCCCGTGGTCACGGTGTGGGGGTGCCGCCCCATGGCCCCTCTCCCCCTCGGGGCGCGGGGCGGCCGTGTTTGTTCTCCTCGCGGCGCCCGTTATCAGCTCACAACACACACAGGAAGTCCTGTCTGGGATTGTCCATCCCCGGCCTGATTTATACAGGAAGAAAAGCATAAAAAGCCGCCCTTCCACCTCGGCAGGCACCTCCTGCCTGTGCGAGGCCGGTGGCCGGCCATGCCGGGGCCACCGAGTGGGTGCCCGGGCCTGCCGGACCCGGGGTGGCCAGGCAGGGATGGCCATCGGGAGCCATCCAGGAGCACGGCTGTGGGGCTGTTCCTGGCACAGCGGGGGACAGTGGGGTGCCACAGGTACCGTAGAGCCACAGTGGGAATGAGGTGGATGGGATGGCATGGGATGGGACGGGATGAGGAGCTGGCACTGGGGGCAGCGGGAGTGTCCTTGCCAGGTCAGACCCTGTGGGCTCTGAGTGGTTTTGCCCCTGCTTGGGCAGAGATGATGGTGAGAGTCCCAGGGATTGAACAGCATGGAGCAAACAGGGGAGTAAAGCATCCTTTGGAGCATACGGGTGTGTGGAGCATCCTTCAGAGCACACAGGTGTGTAGAGCATCCTTTGTAGCAAAAAGGTGTGTAGAGCATCCTCTATCTGCTGCTGGTGAGGCTGGGTCTGTTTTGCTCAGAGTGGAGCACACCTTTCAGCATTGTTATTTTTAATTTATCCCACTGGCACTCAGGATGTTTTCCAGGAGCGGAGAACTCGGCGGGTAAATTTTACGTCCTGTGCATGTAGAGGCTGCAAACACTTGCACAAATTCCTGTGAGATAGTTGGAAATTCTTAGCATATCTCTTTTCTTTCTATAACTCATTCCCTTTTTCCTTTGCTTGCTCTCTGAACACACCTTACTACACTGTCCATCCTTCCCCCTGCACTCCCTGCCTGCTGCTCTCCTCGCTGTGCTGCCAAATTCAGCCCCAAACCCAGCAAGAACAGGGATGTGGGCAGGGACTGTCCTGGCTCTCACACCAAGGCTTGTCCTAACTAACAGCCGAGCCTGGAGTGTGCTGGGTGTGCATGCCAGGAGCTCAGCAAAGCCTCCCAAATTTATAACCGTGGAGCCAGATGATTTTCATGCTGTCTGTTTTCAGCTACCTGTGGATCCTGCTGTCCTAATCTGTGGCATTTCATAGTGCAGACAGGAGGATTTCAGTGAGGCACCCGGAGTGTTTCGGGATAAAGGAGCAGCTGGGATACTCAGGCACTGTCTGGCTCTGTGGGAATATGGAGCAGAACCACACCAGTAAATGCTCTCAGTAGTAATAACCTGGCATACTTTTTCCAAGGGTCTTACATTCATGGAATCAATTCACTGGGCATAGAATCAAAATTAAGAAGAAACAACAAGGCTTTGTCGGTGAGAAAATTAATTTAAGACTGGATTGGGAAGCTGTGCGAGGGAAAATTCCAGATGTCGGAGCCTGAGCATCTTCAAAAACCCACCTCACCTCTGGGGAGCAGTGGAAAACACGGAGTCTGCCCCTGCAGATCGTCAGTGTTCTTCCCTGTGATCTGCCGATGGAGTTACTCCCCCCTCTCTGCTGTTCCGCTCCCATCTCTCACAAGTTTCCCTGGAGGTAAGGAAGAGAAACCGAATCTGGTCTGGAGGCTCGTTTGAGCCATTTCCCAGGCTCTGCTGCTGCAGATGGGGCTGGCTCGGGAGAGGCAGATTTACAAACTGCAACAAATGAGGGTAAACGAACCTGCCTCACAGTCCCAGCAGCAGCAGGAGGGCATGGAAAAACACTGAGGCGAGAGGTTTCAGACCAGACAGGGAAACAAAAGTGTCCCTGCAAAGAGAAGGGCTGGTCAGAAATGTTTCACTTTCCATCCCCTCTTCCAAAGTGAGCTCTTGGATCCTCATCCTGCCCACAGCCAAGGAGGTGACAGCAGAAAGGAGCTCTGCCTAGTGCAGGTTCCTGGGGCTGGAGACTCTCTCCTGGAAGACAAGGATAATCAGAGCAAAAATCAGAGCGTTTCTTGTGTGGAATGCTCTCTGCTGAGCTGATCCCTGGGATGGCCACAGTGAAGGGGCTGAGCTGTCCTGCAGCTCCCAGCTATCCCACCATGCTTCCCATGCACTCTTCTGGAGGGATTCATTGGGAAAGTGGGGTTGGGGACCATTCCCTGCTGATTAATGCCATGTTTTGCCAGCGATATTCCACAGAAAGCTGCAAAATTCAGTTTATTCCTGGGTGGAATGAATAATTTCCCGGTTTTCACACTGCAGCCATTGCTGTGTCCTCTAAATGTAAATAAGAGCTCAAGTGTGCACGTAAAGGAAAATAAACCTGGGCTCTGGGATATTGCCCTGTTCCTGCATTTGTTTTTGCACAGCTATAGCTCGGCTGCACGTTGTCCCCACAGTCACCTTAACTTATAACACACTGATCCTGAGACACTTAATGCTTGTGAAGGCCTTACTCAGGCAAAAAAATTTTAAAAAATTACTTTGTGGGGATCAGATCTCAGTTATAATACACAGAGCCCTGGGCAACTGGTGACAACAGATCGAGAGCTATGGGCCAAGTCCTTTCCTTGGTCTGACCTGGTTTTATCCCACTGCCATCAGTGGAGTCCTCTAGATTTCCACTGAGATAACTGCTCTGCAGCTGACGCAGCTGAGAACAATATAGGACATAATAGAATAGTGGGAGGTCGTTTTCCTCACAGAGCTCTGCAGAACAGGGGCTGCTCCAAAGCCTAAACTGACTGAAGTGTGGAGTTTACAAACAGCCTTATGGAAAACCTGAGCAGAAGATTTTGTCCTAGAACAGGAAAAGCCATTCCTCCTTTTTTGAGAAGCACCAAAAATTCCTATTGCTTTAGCAAGTGCTTCCAGTTCTGTGCCAGACCCCCGTGGAGGTCAGTGAGAGCCCATTGTACACAGCAGGTATGGGGTCACCAGGGCTTGTAGCAGCTCAAAAGTTTTGCATCTGTATGTGTGTCACTCTCCTGCCTGTCTCCCCATCCATCTGCCACTGCAGCACCTCTGGCCCAATTTGGGGAAGCACTCGTGTGCTTGGGCACGTCCCAGGATGTAAGTGCTCCTCTCTTAAGAGAGGGTTCCTGATGTGGGACTTTAGTGCTGATCTATTAATTCTCCTCTGTTAATCATTCCTTTCTCATGCTTACAGAGCCAGAGCACAGCTGAGTCCACTCACCCCACCCCCAGATACCTCATATCCTCCAAGCTCTCCTACTGCTTCCACCCCTCAATCCACCAAGGATGCTCTCAGGGGGATGTTGGATGCCTAGGAAGGTGCACTGGGCTTGGCAGGTCTGTGGGACAGGCTCTAGGAAACAGGGAGGTGGGTGAAAAATCTCTCCTTCACAGCCAGCTCAGTGCTCTGTCCAGACTTGCTCTGGGCCAGCACTCAGTGTCCCTCACAGCTCACACTGGTGGTAAAACCAGTGAGAGACAAGGAGGTTTTGACATTGTTAAATCTGAGAGGGAGGTTGGGCAGAAATATTTCTTTCCTGGCCTGGAGACAAGCATTAATATTAGATGTCGTGGGAGTACACTTGTAGTGTGTGAGAGAGAAAGCTGTGGGGGGAAAATGTAAAACTTTGGCCTTTGAATTCAGATGTCCTTACAGGCAGGAGCCAAAATCCCTTGCTGCCTTTGTCAGAGGCTCATCACACTGACATTCACAGTGCCAACAGATCTGATCTTTCCCCACTCTGAACTGGCATAACTCCTTTGCTTCCAAGGGAACTTTGCCAGGCAGTGTCCTGGGGGATTTCCTCTCAGCATAATGAATATTAGCACATAAGACACTGAACCCTCCCTAAGAGTGGAGGATTAAATGCTCTTTTAATGGGCTATATGCAGCTCTTTAGCAGCTGACATGGGCACTTGCTTGAGCAAAGATTTGGTCCAGTAAATGGAACTGAAAAGCAAACATTTTGCAATTAAAATACTGGCAGAATTTTAAAATGCTTGGTGCACTTAGGGAATAATTGCTTAATAGCTGAGAAGGCTCCAATGGAGACCCTGGAAGGTGGTGTGCTTGGTTTTGTTCTGGATTGTGGTGTACTGCAGGGAGCTGAAGGATGAGTCCATGCTCTTCCTCACCATCAAATTTACACTTGGCATCCCAGGGACTCAGACAAAGGTTTCCTGGGCATTTAGGGATGTTTGTCCTTAAATGAGCATTTGTGTTTACTGATGATGGTAAAATAGAGTGTTGGGAAACAGCAGGTGGGATCACAAATCAGTGTTAAGGGAACTTGGATATACCCATGAGTGTGTATAGGCAGCAGGAATGGGGCACCTGTTCTCCTTGGTTCTTGGGAAATCCCAGCTTGGGCACTGGGAAAACTGCTGGAGAGGATAGATCCTGTTCAGCAAAGCCTTGGTGCTGTGTTGGGTGGAACCAGGGCTCCTGCTCTGCTCAGCCCCAGCTCATACCCTGGTTTGCTCAGCCCTAAAAGGTGCAAAGGCACCTTTTTGTGGATCTGCCTGGTCTTTTCCACTGGGATCACAGCAAGGTGAGGGAGGATCAGGACCACAGGATGCTCCTAAAACACCCACTGTCAGGTGGGGATGGACCTCCCTGTGCCCTACCATGGTGTCACAGTGTCTGTGCCTCTCTGGCACCCCAGGGGTGTGAGCTCAGTGCCAATGCCACAGGGACTCTGGGGACACAATCCTGCTTTCATCCCCCACCCCACTCCACAAGGACCTTTGGGAGTGTCCAGGGCACCCCACACTGGGGCCATCATGGGCAAGGGCTGGGTCACTGGTCTCTGCCTGCCTGACAAGGGGAGTGTAACAGTGGCCTTTTTCTGTCCTGACAGTAAGAAACCAAGATGCTCCTTAAGGAAAGGATCCCTGCCCAGGACACATGATGGAGCACTGTGGATAAGGTGAGTGTCTTGGCTGCAAAAGGAGATCCTGTGCTTTCCATACGGCCAGAGAAGCTTTTCATTGGCTTCCAAATGCATTTTGCAATTATTAGACAATAATTTGAGCTCTGTTCATCTTCCTGATATACCAGAAAACAACAGTAACACTCTCTACATAACAAGATAATTACTGTGCCTTCAAGGCTCCTGGAGAAAGTTGTCTGTGCTTGGGGTTTATGAGATTAAGTGAGTTGAAATCATTCCCCAGAGGTAGGATGGGTCCACAGGGTGAGCAGTGAGATGCTGTATAATGTGGAGCTGTGCTTCCACCGGCACCACCAAGCCTGGAAGGGATTCTGTCTCCCATGGTAATGGAACTCCATCTCCACCAGTACATCCCAGAACTGATTCCTCTCTGTTCCCTTCCTCAGGGAAAAAGCTTTTTTTGCAGCTGAGACCCCCACACCAAAACACCAGCACCCATCAGCTTCCCCAGAGGGTGCAGCATGACCCGAGACATCTCCAGTTCCATCAGCAGCCTCAGTGTATCCCTGGGGAAATAGAGAGGATGAGCCAGTGGTCCCAGTTGCTCTTTTGGCACCATTATTATTTAACTGGTAAATATTTCCTCTAAATGCTTACACGCTTTCGGAAAAATTACAAAACTTAATGGGAACAAATATTCCCAGGGGGCTGTATCCTGTCATTCATTTGCACATCAGATCCCTGCTATCTTTAAGAATGGTTCTGTGCATGGGCAGGCGCCTAAGTCACTGGAAAAACAATAAGCCTCTGTGCTCTAATTTTCCAGACAAAAATGTAGACAAAACAAGTGGCAATTTGGCACAAACGGGACTGCTTTGATGAATAACTGGGCATTTAAGAGGAGAAGCCTGTAGGCAGCTGGGATCGGGCTGCCTGAGCTGTCCCGGGGCAGGTGTTGCCCAGCCGGAGCTGAGCCCAGCGTGTCACCCTTGGGAGTCTCTCGGGGTCGGTCCTCACACTGCTCCGCAGCTGGGGGGGCTCCAAGGAATCCTGTAAGCATCCTTTAGGACTCGCTAAGCATCCTTTAGGGCTCGCTGGAACCAGTCCGGCTTCTGCAGGACTTGGCTGTTGTAATGAGCTCAGGGGGATTAACGGGGCACGGCGGGAGGCTGTGGAGCAGGTCTCTAACCTAGGGAAAGATGATGTCTCCTCTTAAAATTATATGTGGTCGTGGGGAGCGCGGAACCGGCCACAGTATTTTTGAGCAAAGAGAAATAAATTCGCCCCGGTCACTGCACTGGTATGCACCATTTCCCCGGGGAGTCTGAACACCCCTGGGCGAGGAGCCGGGGGCTGCTCTGGGATCTCCCTCTCATTGTTAATCCCCTGCCCACCCAGGCGGGCTGGGCCGTGGGGAGGGGGTCAGGGACCTCATGTCCTCGCAGTGTGGGGCGCTCAGGGCCAGGCTGGTCGGGCTGGGGAGCTCGGCCTAACGTGGGGTCACCAGGTAAGGCTCCAGATTAAGGCAGGGCAGGAGTCCCCTGCAGTCCCGTCTCTATCGGGGTCAACGTGGTAGCGACAGCATATGGAGCACAACACCAGCACGTCCCCGCACCCCGGGCCGGTCTTCTCGGGAGGTCCTGCCCTGCCCCTCCACGTCCCCCGGGGAGCCGGGGGCAGGTGGCTGCCGGCGGG
>WEIV01030166.1:316717-359884 GCA_013390005.1 Calyptomena viridis
GGGCTCGGGCTGCTGCGGCCGGGATGAGCATCCCTGCGCCGGCCGCCGCCGCGCCGCGTCCCGGCAGCCCCCCGGGATACCCGTGTCCTTGCAGACCCTGTGACACCCGGGACACCCGCATCGCTGCAGTTCCTGCAGCCCTCCGGGATACTCGCGTCCCTGCAGACCCTGTGACACCCGGGACACCCGCGTCCCGGCAGCCCCCCGCGGTACCCGGGTCCCTGCAGTTCGTTGTGTGATAACGGTGTCCCTGCAGCCCCCGTAGTATCGTGTCCCTGTGCCCCGCCGCGCAGTGCCGTACCCTCATTGCCCCCGCCATGGTGTCCCCCTCCCCTCTCCCCGCTCCATGCCGCCCGCATCCCCTTGTCCCGGTCCATCCCGCCCGCATCCCCGTGCCGTGCCCCGCGGTGCCGCATCCCAGTCTGCGCAGGGAACAGCTGGAGGTGTCTGTGAGGGAGAATCCATCCCCTTGCGGCTGTTGCTGACCCTCTTCAGGCTGGTTTGGCTCTAAGGGCACAGGCCGGGGCCAATGCACGGCTTGGAGCTGCGGTTTCACCTGCAGAACCAGGCCAGGCTGATTGGAGAAGTCTGGTGAGGGTCATCTCATCCTCCCGAGGGGCTGGATTCTCTCGCATCCCTTTGCAAACAGAGCCTGATTCCTCCTGCTGCCATCAGCTGGAGTTTTAGTCTTGGTTCCATGGGCAGAGCTGGGCAAAGTGCTGCTCACCTGCACGGTGGGTTGTGGTTCCCGTTGGTTGCTGTGACAGGTGAGGCAAGAGCAGACTTAGAAGAGTTATAGTTTCTGGCTGGCAGGAGAGGGACCCCCCAGACTCATGGGAGCACGTGGCACGAGGCAAAACCAAGGAGGTTTTGCTGACCCCTGAAACAGCAGAAATTCAGAGGCATCCACCTAGTCTCCCTTGCCAGACCATGGGGCTTCACCTCCTGGTTTGAGAGACTAGAAAGGCAGTGACAAAAAACTATTTATTTTTTCTTAAGCATAAAAATATTTTCCCTAAGTTATATGCTTTAAAAAAGCACTATATGAATAGGTAGTGGCAACAGGTTGGAGGATATTCAGCAGCTTTAAAGATGCTGATTTTCATAAACTTATAAAAAAGGCAAGTATAGACTATCATATTTTCTACTTTTGCAACTTCTTCTGGTATGAAACAATCATAATTTTATGACCCAGAGGGATCCTTTGGCCGCTCGAGGTAGGGCAGTGTTGCTCCATTTCAAAGTGAAAAAATAAACTGTCTGTATTTTAGGCTCATGCCCTGTGTTTCTTGCTGTCCCCACAGGGAAAGCTCCAATGGCAGTCACGGGAATCCTGTGGGAGGATGGAGATGGTTGGCAGAGTTTGACTTATAACTTCAGAAGAAGCACTGCTAGTGTGGGGATCTGGGATTGTAGGGAAAATATTTGTCCCAGTGTAGCCCTGGGAAAAGCTGGCTGGTGCAAAGAGGGGAGTTAGTGTGTCCTTGGGATGTCTCCAGGAGAACTGGGCAGAAGGAAAGCTTCTTCACTACTGTTAAAAAAAATTTCCAGCAGGTCAAGCAAGATTTGCTTTCCTGATGGTGGAGATACATAAATTAATCATTAGGAGATGAAATTTATTGCCACGTTTGGAGGAGGATGGAAGACTACAGGCTTTATAGCACCAAAATCCTCCTTACATCCTCAAAATTGAGCTTGCATGGAAATATGCCTTGATATTTGATATTAAGGGGCAGGAAGGTGCCAGGCTGGTTTCTCTCCAGATGTGGAGAGACTCCATCTCTCCATACCTCAGTTTCTCCACCTGCACAAAGGAAAGGACAATCCTGAGTGTCTTGGGAGCAGAGGGCTTTGGGACTTCCAGGGTCTACAGATTTGTGATGGTTATCCCTAACAACTTGTCTCAGAATTAGGAATTGTCCCAATGGAGTCTGGGAATCAACCTGCAGCTTTCCAGTCTAATTCCACCCCACAGCACTTGGGGATTTTAGAAGGTTGATTTGCAGTTACTTTATTTGCAGTTTCAGAAGGATGTTTCTTGTTGTGTTGCCTCCCCTTTCTCAAGGTTTAATCAGAATGACTGATGCTTTCTTTAATTGGTGTATGTTTAAGGTGGGGTTTTTTATTTCTTCCTCCTTCAGCTGCTGCCATCCGGAGGCCAACTGGTTTGTTTAAAAGTGATACTGTTTAAATTAGATATTGTTGCTGACCTTCTTCGGCCTTGTTTCATATTTTCTGCTAGAAAATCAAAACCTCTCTATTGGTGCCTCAGAACTGACTCTGCAGACGGTACATATGGCCCTTGCAGCACTTTTCTCTGGCATAAACTCGTATTTTAAAGAGAAGAAGATCAGATTTCAGTGTGTTATGTGGTGGGAAAACACAGCTTTACAATGCTTTATGGATTAAGAAATTAGGGGCCATTGTTTTGCCCTTGCTGCCTGGAACTGGCAGCGTGTTTGAGGCGACACGGGTCCTTCCCTGTTCCCTCGACATGTGATTGTGCAGACTCTGAGCTGTGAGAGCAACTCCAGGCATCCCCTGGGGTAAATCCCTGTCACATCATTGAAACAAGTGGGGTTTGTGCCTGGAAGAGCACCTGCCGTGCCAGGGCTTTGTGAGAACACCCTGGTGGTGATGGCTGTGCCCCCTTTTCCCTGTGCTTCGGGATGTCACACCGCTCTGTGTCCCCACGTGTGCTCCTGCCCCAGTCCCTTGTGCAGCCCTTGGGAGAGTCGCTGTCCCTGTGACTCTGGGAACAGGGGCTGGCCCTGTCCCCATGGCGCCATCGGATGTCCCCGGCTGGGGAGGGACACCACACGTTCACACTGCTCTGTGAGATTTTGCAGGGATCCGCACTGAAGGACGAGACATGTGGTAGGAGCCAGCACATCCCTCGGAAGAGCGAGACCCGGTCGTGCCGCAGCGCCCGGGGCGCTGGGGAAGGGACGGGACATGCAACGCCTCGGCTGCCTCCTGTCGGGACTGCTCTTCATCCTCAGCACCGCCAGCACGGATGGCTTTACCCGGCCAGGGTAAGGCCCCGTTTTGTCTGCACATCCCGGGTGTGCCCATCCACACATCACAGCGAGGCACATCCTCTCCGGGTGGGGAAGAGCCCTGTTTGGCCGTCACAGGCTGGTGAGGAGGTGGGAAAAGGCTCTACCAAGTCCTTCCAGGCTCAGCAGCCCTTTGCTGAAGCTAAAAACCTCTCTGAGAAAATGCCTGTTTAGCTCCATGCAGGGGCAGAAAAAACTGGGTTTTTGGTCTGGGAGAGTCAAAAGCTAATCTGGCCCTGAGCTGTTCAGGAGTTATTATTGTCTCTTTCAAGCACACCCTTCACCAAAATATGTGTGAAATCTTGCTATCAAGCAATCAAGCCTTGTAGACAAGCTGTCAAAGGAGGATGCAGCATTCCATGAGAGGAGGATGCAGATCCCAGCTCTGATGGATACACCATCCAGGGCATACAGGTTCAGTGAGCTCATGCCTGCTGTGTCCTCTCTGTGTCCTGTGCTCTCCAGGATGCTGCTGTGGTCCATAATCCTGCAAGTTGGGAGTGACAGCTCCAGCAATTCCTCTTCCTTTTCCAGGAAACAGGTCTAACACACCACCCTGGATCCCAGCACAGCCTGGCAGACACAGCTCATGTTATGCTGCATCCGAGGAAGCCCAGAGCTCTGTGCCCCAGTTTCTTTCCCAGCTAAAAGGAGCTGGAGCTCAACATCCACCCCCAGATACAGCTCACATTTTCTACAAAGTTTGTTTTTACACTGAAATACTCCTCCAGCGTCAAACCTTTCACATTCTGGTCCAGACTAAAACCACAGCTGAATTCCTTGCTCGCACGCACAGGCTGCAAACCAGAGCTTTATTTTAAATTTTGCAAAGCAAACAATTGCTGTTTAAAAATTACATCTTCTATAACATTCATCACGAGGCTGAGAGGAGTTTTCTGGAGTTAATGGAAGCCATCTGATGTCCATGCTAATTCCCAGGCTTTTTATTTTAGTTTCTAATTGAGCTGGGAGGCTGAGACAAGTAGATGAGTTCCTCAGTGGGACTGACCTGCTTGGGCTGGAAAATGTTGAAAAAGAGGATTAACCAAGACCACTTTGGCTGTTAACCTTGGGAAAGTTTTTGGCTGGATTGTCTGGATTTTGGTTGTTTTAGGAAGGCTGGAGGGCCCCTTTCATCTAACCTCAATTTTTTTTGTGGTGAGCCTGACCCTTCCTATGGAATCATTAATTTCTTGGTGACCTCCAGGGCATCTGTTTCAGGGATGTAAAAGTTTCAGAAAGCAAAAATCCACCCAGAAAGCGTGTGATTTTAGGGGAAGGGAGACAATGAATGGAATGAGTAAATTGTCCCTAAATCTGGGTCCTGACTGCTCCCCTGGGATGGAGGGGCTGTGCTGGGTGAGTGTTTGAGGAGGCACAGGGGCTGGGGAGAAAGCACCCACACAGCTCACAGTGCTCCAGATTTGTGTCACTGCCCTGAAACAGCCTGAAGTGGCCTCCCAGGGCTCTGGGGCAATTAGCCAGCGCCGTTTCACTCGCCCTGTGCAGAGGGGGGGACTGTCAGGCCGTGTCCTGGGCTGGCGAGAGGTGACCCTGTCCCCTGTGCTCAGCCGCAGGGTCTGTGCCACGGCACCGCAGAGCCGGGCGAGCGCCTACACCGAGTCCCACGTCCAGCCCGTCTACCAGCCCTACCTCACCACCTGCCAGGGCCACCGCCTCTGCAGCACCTACAGGTGAGGGCAGCTGCCTGTGCCACGGTGCTCCCAGGTGGGAGGGGGGACTCCTGCCTCCATGCACAGGGATGGGGCTCCCGGTGCCTGGGCAGTGGGTGCCAGCATGGGGAATGGGATGGGGGCTTGGGGAAGATGCTCTGGCACCCAGCTGAGCCCCGTCTTTGCACTGCAGGACCATCTACAGGGTTGCCTACCGGCAGAGGTACAGGCAGCTGCCTGAGCCCACGGCGTCGTGCTGTCCTGGCTGGAGCAGAGCAAACAGCCACGTGCTCAGCTGTAACAGAGGTAAGAGCCTGCTGGGCCACCTTGGTGCCACTGCACCCCCAGACCCCTCATGTTGCTGGAGGAGGCCTCAGGACTTATTCTCTCATTTTGCAGCACTCTGCCTGTCAGGTGGATTCTCCATCTAGGAAAGCATTTAAATTTTCATCATCTCAAGCAAATGTGGTTCAATAGCTGATTAATTCCCAGCTTTTCTCTGCTGCCTCTCGGGCCTTTTTCCTTTGGGATCACTTATTATCTTTATAGTTACCAGAGGAAAAATAAAACAAGTAATTCCCTTCCACTTAAATCATCAGTAATGGAAGAGAAGTGCTGTCAAGAGGCAAGAAATGCAAACCACGGCAGCAGTCAGTCTGTCCCCAGATGAGCTCAGTGTGGCACTAGGGGCTTCCCAGGACCTGCTGCTGCCCTCCTCCCTCCTTTCTGCACTGCCTAGAGGCACCTTGGCCTCTTTCCAAGGTCCTCTTCATCCCACCCATCCTGTGCCATGTTCACCCTGGGCAGCTCAATCCAATCCTGCCACAGGGCTGGTGCTGGGGTGTGTTTTGGGGTGTGTCTGTTGCATCCAGGGTGGAAGGGAGGGACTTGGGACCCCCAAGGCTGCTGGGTGACACTGTGCTGGTGTTTCCTTTCACAGCTCTGTGCTTGGTGCCGTGCCAGAACGGCGGGAGCTGTGCCTTCCCTGGCAGATGTGCCTGCCTTCCTGGCTGGACGGGGAGAGCCTGCCAGACAGGTACTGGCCATGTCACTCCTCTCCATGTTTTCTGTGTCATGCCTGCCCTGCTGCTACCAGGAAAGCTGTTCCAGGGAGCATCAGAGCAGCCGTGGGGCTCTGGATGTCATTTGCCCACACAGTGGGGACAGGGACCTGCACTGCAGCTCCTCACCAGACCTTGGGACATGCCTGGTGCTACTCAGGTCATACAGGGGAACTCATGAGTTACCCCTGTGCACACACATGCACATACACATATGCCACTGATGCCTGGTGGTCTGGCCAGGAAAAGATGGGAAGCATGGTTCCCGGGGGAGTTCTGACCTCCCTTTGGCTGCCTCAGTGCTCCCAGCCTGCATGTGCAGCCCTGGCATCCATATTTTCTGCTGCTGTTCCATGCTGGGTCAGTGTGAGCAAAGCTGTGAGCCTTTGTGCAGCACAGAAACCTTTTGGGGCCAGCCTGAGATCATGTATTTGTGATGATCCTTCTCAGGCTTTGTAAACTCTCACTGTAAACTAAGACGCCCATTTACTGCAGAGACTAAATCCATGAACCAAAAATATCCGGGGGTGGAGGGGAAGCCTGGCAATCTTCAGGCTCCAGGCTCCTCTCCAGCACAGGAGCAGCCCAATGCTCCTCACAGCACAGGGAAATTGGGCAGCGTGGTGCAAACCCCTGCCATGGCATTTCCCAGCTTTTCCCAGCTTTCTACCCACCAGTAAGGCAGAGGAGTGTGTGGCAGTGACCCGTGCTGGGCCAGGCAGGGCTGAGCCCATCACTGACAGCTCCAGCTCCAGTGCAGGGGGAAAGGATTTTCCCACTGCCTAAAACAGATTGGCTCGGGCGTGGGAAGCGGTTCAGCTAATTTTGCTTTGTGGGAACAGCTTTAATAACTCCCCCGTGTGAGGAGAGGTTACTGGGTTTTGTACACACTTGAAAGGCTGATAGCTCCTCACCACAGCTGGCTGGAACCAAAACCCTGGCCGTAAATCCAGGATGAGAGCTGAGCTCTGCCTGCACCCGCCTGGCCAGAGCTGGGACATTTCTGACCACAGCTTTTGCATCTGATTCTGTTGTGGGGGGAGTGGGCAGAGAGAAGGAGGTCAGATCCCCCTCAGGCTTAGGACAGGTTTATCCAGCTGGGCTGTCCTAGGAGCTGGTGGTGCTGAGACACGCAGAGCTGTGCCCAGCACAAACACCATCTCATTTGGGGGCGACTCACTGGGGTCTTACTGCAACACCCTGTGCCTAAGCCATTTGTGCAAGTCACCCAGTTCCCCCTCCTCACCACCCTGCCCTCTCTGAGCCATTCCTGTGTTTCAGATGTGGATGAATGTGCCAGCCAGAGCCACGGCTGCAGCCAGCTCTGTGTCAACACAGCTGGGAGCTACCACTGCACCTGCCGGGACGGCTTCACCCTCGCTGCCGATGACAAGGAGTGCCAGCCCCTGGTGCCAGTGCCTGAGATGGACACCTTCAGCCAAGCAGGTAATCTGTCCCCTCGTTGCAGCCTCAGCTGCTCTGGGCCTTCCGTGGGAGCTGTGGTTAACACTCAGCATCACAGGTTGGAGCAGCAGTGACAAGACACAGGAGAGGGGATGAGAGCCAGAACCCCTCGCTTTATTCTCAGGGCCCCTCTGCCACCCAAACAACTTCCCCTGTGCACAAACCCACTCGTGAGGGTGACAAAGCCTGGCTGTGGCTTAAGGTGTCTGGGATGTGTCCGTTGTCTCTGTCATTCCCACAGGCAGGTCCGGAGCCACGAGGAGCCGCTGGTGACGGCCCATTATTACTTTTGGTACGCGCTGTGACACTTCAAACTCGTACCGTGAGTAATAATGCGCTGTGGCCAGCACGGGCATCATGCAGCAAACATCTGGGAGAGCCTGCACGTGCCACACCTGCCTTTATCCCTGTCCTGGGCACTCAGCAGGGACAATCCCCACCACGGGACAGAGCAGACCTGGATGCTCTCTGACAACACAGACTCCACCAGATGTCTTGTCCTTCAAGCACCACCTGAAATATCCACCAGTTTGTTGCAGGGGCTCCAGCAGCAGCAGAAGCCTGTGCCATTAACAGCTGGACTAGATGCCAGTGCTTGCAGTGGGTGTTGGATCCAGCTGATGCTCTGGGGCTGGTCCCAGCAGGGCAGACCCTGGGAAGAGAGTGGAAAGCAGCAGAACTTGGCCTGAGCCCTGCAGCAAGATTTCTCTCCCCAGCACCTTCCACCTCACTTCAGGCTTTTACTCACCGACCTTCCCCTGGTCACCTTTTCAGGTCCCTCCAGTGAAATGAAGGAAGAAATGAACGACCTGAAGAGCAGAGTGGAGGCACTGGAGCAGGTGAGTTTCAGCACATCCCTCTGCCCTGCCCTGCTGCTGCTCGAGGCTGTGCTGAGCCAGCTCCCACCCAGCTCACAGCCAGGGTTTCCCTCTGCCCCAGCTCTATTTTTAACACCGTGCTGGCCTCGTGCCACTGTGATCCCAGCAGCAATCCCAGCTGTGCTCCACACTGCCAGCAGTGCCCACGCTGCGGCTTCTCCAGCCCAGCACCCCTTTGAACACCACCAAAGCCCCACGAGCCTGCTGTGGTGGGTGCTGTGTTCCACCAGGAGGTCCTCCCGATGTGGGGGGACACCCTCACAACTCCTCTTTTCCCTGCAGAAGCTCCAGTTGGTGCTGGCTCCCTTCCACAACCTCATGCCCTCAGCACCGGAGGATGTTGGCACAGACCCCATCAGCCGACTGTCCCACTCCCTCCAGCAACTGGACAGAATCGACTCCCTGAGTGAGCAGATCTCGTTCCTTGAGGAGCGGCTGGAGACGTGTAAGTGTCTGGAAAAAGCAGGGTTGAGGGTTCTCCCTCCACCCACACAGGCTGTGGTGGGCAGATGTGGGCCACTGAGATCAGAAACACATATGCCACTGTTAATCGAGATCTCCCTCAAGCTCAGCAACCTGTAATTAATAAAAGATGAACACAAACAGCCCATTAGCTTCATTTCAAAGCTGTTTCTATGACTGCACCATCTGACTGCCCTTGTAGCAGCCAAAATTGTGAGATTGGCACATGGGAATGTGGCTGTGGGGCAGAGCAGAGGGAGCCACAGTGAGCAGTGGGTCACGTCTGGCAATCAGCACCTCATGGCTGCAGTCCCTTCCTCTACTCTTATCACTTGGTCCCTAGAAAAGAACCCCCAGCCTTTAGAAAATTAACAGTCCAAGAAGTCAATCAGGGAAATTTAGGGAGCGTGCAGAAGTTGGCAGATTTACGAGCCTGGGAAGTTTTAGGCATTTCTTTTTGAAGTCTACAGACCAAGCAGTGGAGCAGAGAGGGTCTCTGAAGTAGCAAACTGAGGAAGAGACCCCAGTGAAAGCTGTGATGTGTGAAATGGCTGGAGGTCAGGGGTCCTGCCTGGTGTGTCCCTGTGTGTCCCCCCAGAGTGTGGCAGCCTCCCCTTGTGTCCCTGTGGTGCTCTGGAGCACAGCAGCTTGACTCCAACCATATGAATATTTTATTTTGATAGGCAGCTCGTTTTCCCATTAAATAATTCCAGACATTAGGCAGGGCTGGGCCAGCTCAGGAGCTGGTGTGCAGCAGCATCCTGGAGCTCCTGGCAGAGGGGTGCTTGGAAAGACTCAGGGAAAACTGGTTCAGGGCATATCCAGTCCCAGTTCACTGCTTGCAGTAATGGCTTAAGTAGAAAAGAATTCAAAGAACTTGTTTGAAGACAAAGTAGCTGCAAATAAGACACTTGAAAAACATCTCAGAAAGGGGTAATTAGCAGAACCATGGAGTGTTCCAGCAGACAGAGTTTCCTAGTAGTGCTCTGTACATATTATTAGTGACAGCACTGAGGAATGTGAGCAGTATCACAAGGTAACATGGATTTATTCCAAGGGATGACTCCAAAGTCCTAAGATTAATTTCTGCCAAGCTTGTTCCAACAAGCAAAACTTGTTTATGTCCCTTTTCATGGTCTTGCAAGTCCCTGGAGGACACAAAACTGTCCTGTCATACTCCAGCAAGCCCTGAGGCTCACAGGGCATCCCGTGGAGTTACTCAGCCATCCATGTTCTGTGCCTGGTGAAGCATTTCACAACTGAATGCTACAATAAAACTGCATTCCCCAATTAGCTGCTCAGTGGGGATGTGTAAGGACCAAAAAACCCCATCTTGTCTGCTTTAAACTACCAGCAAAGGCACCAGATCAGAGCTCTTTAAGCCATAACCGTTTCGACCCCTCTAAGTCTGAATTGCCCAGATCCAGCTCAGACTGTCACTGTTGGTGTCACTGGCTTTGGGACACCGTGCACAGGGCCCAGGCAAGGACTGTGACATGCCAGGGAGGTGAGAGTGACACTCCTGAGTGTGGTGGGACAGAGCCAGCCTGGGGCTGTTTGCCAAAGGGAAAGCTGCAAGTGGAGGTGATACCCATAGAGGTTAAGGTCAATCTCATTCTGCTTGGGAAAGAGACAAACCAAAGCCACTCTAACAATGTTGCTGGATGGTTTCCTTTTTTTCCTCCATCTTCCCAGGTTCCTGCAAGAATGAACTCTAGCTGAGCACCCGAGGATCTGGAACAAGCTGAGTGCATCCACAGCTCTTATCTCACTCTCCAGCCCCAGGCTGGGGACAAAGCCACATCTACAGGAAGGCACAGGGTACCAAGAGAAATCCGTTTTCCCATCAGCATCTCCATCATTTTGTCTTCCAGCTCACCTTATCCAAGGTCATGCAGTTACTTCCAAACTGGACTCTGAACCCTCTGCATCTCCCCCCTTTCCTGCTGGAGAGGCAGCAAATAAATGCCTTAACCTTGTGCCACGAGTGCCTGGCTGTGCCAGACTGGGGGGTTGTGAAGCCAAGTGGTGCTTGGCTTTGCCTGGCTTTTCCTTAGCATTATCCTGGGACAACAGGGAGCAGTGGGCACAGGGCTGGCAGCTGCCTCCCCACACTTACTTGCTGTCCCATGAAGAAAGTGGGGACAAGTCCTTACAGCCCCAAGGTGTCACAGCAGGGGACAGGGCAAAGGGACTGCACTGGCTGGGTACAGGGAGTGGATGTCCATCCTTGCAGCTCCTGTGCTGCTCTCCAAGGACCAGCCTCCCTCCAGGATAGCTGGAGCTGGGATGGTGCCTTGCTGCTCCTTAGCATATTGGGAGTATTCCTGCTCACAGCTCTCTGTGCCATCCCTGAGCAGCAACATGGATCATGCTTTTACCTGGGGCTGAAGGTGCAGAGTCTGTTTCGACTTGCTTTAATACACCACCTTTCCCTGCATCACTCCCATCAGCAGCACGGAGCAGACAGGGACAAACCTGTGCCACGGGAAGAGGCCAAGGACAGGGGACACTCTCTGCACACCCGGACTGGGGAACCAGGCCTGGCAATCCCAGGTGTAACAGCAGCACAAGCACGGGCTGTTGGGTCAGTTGGTCTCTCCAGGACCCCACAGCCCCTGCCACACACACCTGCACCTCTCTGCCCCAGCCTCACCTGCTCAAGTCCAAGGCTCTGGTACAGCAGAGCAGACCTGATACAACACTTCCCTCCTGCCCAGAATGGAGCCCTGGGGGAAATGGGATTCTGCATGGGGAGTGCCCAAATAAAGCCTCTGGCTGTGCTCACTGAGGCTGTGGGGTCATTACTGGCTGGAGACGTGCTGGCTCCAGGGCCCTGGGCTTCCATCCACGCAGGCACCACCCTGCTTTTCCCTCAGGAGATCCCTGCAGGCATCTGTGCTCCTGGGTCAGGCCAGTGAGGTTGGGGAGTAAAAGCACAGCCCTTCTGCCTGGGAGGCACGGGGTGGGGACAGGGTATGGAACAAGCCCAGATGTTGCTCAACCCACCCCCTGCAAGAGCTGAGGGACCAGCACCCCACATCCTGCTCCTTCAGCCCTCCTCCCTCAGCTCCCACACAAGACCAGGAGGCTCCTTTATTTAAATAACCAAAGGTGTAATTGCTTTTTGTAAAGCACATAACATTCTCAACCCAATTAAAAGTGAACAGCAGACAACTGCACACTGAGGCACTGCTCCCTCCTCCCAGGAGGAGTCAGACATGGTCACCATCCCCTGGGAACCCTCCCAGGGCCCTCCTGGGTTTACCCTCCATGACAGCTCTTTATCTGCCACTCTCACAAAGTGCTGGTTTGGTTCCCATTCTCCCACCCCGACCCACCCCAGAGTGGGTCTGACCCCTGAGTCTGTACTGTAAGGCCTCTCCAATAAAGCCCCCTGCCAGCACCAGCTCGGCCCAAGGGCTCCCTCCACACAATTCCCTGCCTTTCCTAGTTGAGGCTTTAACCCCAAAATGCCATGTAACTGCAATTCCACCAACACAGGCTGCAAAAGCTGGTTGTGCTGGCTACCTGAGTAGCCCGAGGTGGCTTATCCCAAGGTCCCCTGTGTCGTGAACAGCAGAGCCAAAGCTAAAGGAACCATGGATCTGACCCAGCCTCTGAGGGCATCAACACTTCCCTGGCTCCCAGTGAGGGACCCAGGAGCTCTGTTGGTCCGTCACCCCAAAGCACCTCCTTTATCTGGCCAGGAAAGGAGTTCATGTCCCCCAAAGGGAGAGCTGAAGCTCTTTGAGCCCCATTCCAGCTGCAGCTCAGCCACCCTGTGGCTCCGAGAGTTTTACAAGCCTCGGAGAGCGGCAGCACAGACACGAGGGACAGGCACCATCTTTCGGCCGGTGCTGACCATGACAAGTGACAAAACGAACAAGACGGAGCCCTTTGCATCTGTAAGGGGCACTGCAGGCACCGTGATGCGACCAGGCTGAGCCACCACCACGGCAGGGAGCTGGCAGCAGTTTCCCAAAACAAAATGCTGTTGGCATCTCAAGGAGACAGGCCCGTGAGTCCCAGTGTGCCAGGTGGCAGTGCTCCAGGCTGTCCAGGGAGGACACTGCATTCCCAGAGCTGCTGAAAAGCCAAAATCTGGATTCTCACCCAGTTCTCAGCCCTGTTTGAGCATCAAGGTCGTGCAGATACAAACAGCTGCCTGGTGGTTTCCATGTGGGACATCACAGGGCCAGGCCAGCACGAGCTGAGCCTGCAGGAACACAGGTGCAGGGACATTCACGTGAGGCAGGGCCCAGACTCTGGCCAGATTTTTGCTGTCACCCCATGCCAGCTGCCTGAGCTGGGGGAACTCACCTCTCTGGTTATTGAGCCCTTTGGTAGAACAAGTTTGATGCCTGAGAAATTCAGAAAAAAGGAGACGTTTCATAGTGAGAAAGTGAACCCATAACAGAAATCCACTCAAAGAGGAACCTCAATGCTGGCTTGACACCCCGTGTGTACCAGTCCAAGGTATTCCCAGAGTAAGAAGTCACTGCAGGGGAAGAGAAGTTCCTTCAGTATTTGGCAACAACAGATAGGTCCCTTCAGCCACCACCACACGGTGACACCATTGCAGAAGCCTCTAGGTTGAGTCCTTTGCCTCACTTGGGCGGCCCGACAGCCTGAAGAGGGTCTCCCTCATGGTGTGGAAGCATCTGTCAGTGAGGTCAGTGACATCATCTGGTGTCAGGCCTTTGGTGTCTATTGGAGGCAGAACCTCAACCTTGATTTTGCCTGGGAACAAGAAAAGAGCCTGTGAGAAAGCCACATGCCAGAGGAGCTCTGTTCTCTGTTCTGCTCTCCACCCTGGGCAGCCCCAGCACAGCCCTCATTCCCTCCCAGGGCTTCAGGCATCCCTCCCTGGAGTGCAGGCAGAGGCTGGCTCCAAAAGCTGTGCCAAGCAGAGTATTCCCCTTGTGCCCCAAACTGCCACCCCAGTCAGAGCCTGCCCAGAGAAGGAGAGGTAGTATCTGATTTTTAATGAAAACATCCCTCAGTGTATTTAATTACAGCCTTTCCTGAGTTAACCCAGCCCAAGCTCCAGTGCCAAGTGCTTTGAAGTGACTCCCAAACATCTCCCAGCGGGACTCCTCCTGTTCACCCTGGCTCTGCTTCCCTCCCACACTCTGTGAACCAGATCTCCACATGGAACAACATCAACACTGTGTCCAAGTGACTTTGGTACCTGATGTAAATAGTTTCGTCTTTGGGTTATAGAAGGTGGTGTAGGAGGAATACACCACAGGGATCACAGGGACCTTGGGAAGGAAAGAAAAAGGGGAGTTACTTGCACTGCAGCAACTCATGGCAGGCCAGAAACAGGCAGCAAATCCCACACAGCAGAGCTGACCTGGCCTGGCTCTCAGACACACAGAGTACACACAGCCCCACAAGCAAGACCCAGTTCCAAAGCCTGGGACAATCAGGAGTGAAACCACTCCCCAGCAGCTCAAGGCAGATATACTCAAGGAACAAGGGCCAATTTCCACTTCAGCCTCAGGTCAGCACTGGCTTTTAGGGCCCTTAATCTCAAATCACACTTCAAACCTCAGGTATTGTCTGTCCTGCAAACAAACACTGCAGGATGCCTGTTCTGCCAGGCCTTGCCTGCTGTACAAGCACATGTCTGGGGCAGGGTGGCTGCTGGGCCTTCAGCTTCTAAGAAAAGGAGTCACCACATGCCACCAATTGCTCCCAGGGAAACTTCAGGCAGAGACAGGGCCAGGAAGACAGGCACAGTATTCCAGTGCTGATAACAGACAGGATCTACAGTGGGTGACTCAGGGTGGGTGTAGCAGAGGCGGGTACCAGTTCCACTGTCATCCTTTTCTTCCAGCAGCTGCCAGGCCCTGCCTTGGCTGCATCACCCTGGCAGGAATGGGGATGGTATAACACAGGCTACACCCTGGGTTTGGCCACTCAAACTTGGCAAGAGATCTGCCACCTACTCCCTTCTCCAGAATCCCTGCTATATCCCCTTCCTAGGGAAACCAGTTTCCTTTGAGGCCTCAAGTCATCCCAGTCCCTGGCACACTGCCCCAGCACCCTGCCCTGGCAAGCAACCTCCTCCTGAGAGCATGGGCAGCTGGCTGTCTGAAGCCAAGGAGCTGTTTGCCTGTTCCCCCACTAACTGTTCATGGATGTTGTCATTTTGGAGAAAAAGGACATACCAAGAAATTCCATATGGTTGTCAGGGAGGGAGCAGCTATTTCCATGTATGGAACAAGCCCAGATGTTGCTCTAAAGCACAAGCATTAACAATACTGACTCAACTCTACATTATTGCAACCTGGGGGACTGAGAAATGCATTGATAGCTTTGGGATTCCCCAGGAAAGCTCCTGCTGGGCTCCCTTCCAGGAATGAGCTCTGGGCTGCAGCTGTGCCCCCAGGAACCTTTGGGCACAGGCATTGCCCTGCCATGCTGCCAGGAAAGCCCAGAGATAAGGATTAAGTGTGCCTGTCCCTCCCACTCTTCCCTCAAGATGAGACACTGGGACTGGGCTGGACAGGAGAGAGCACAAGGCAGTTCCCCACTGCCTGCAGCCACCCATCCCTGGGTCAGGTCACTCCCACAGGGGATGGAAAAGGCTCTTGCTTTCTGCTGGGCAGCACTTCTGACACCTAATGGTGGTTTACCTGAGATGTTACCTGGGAACACAGCTCACCTGAGAGCAAATAAACCACACACTGCATGACCAGTCTTGCAATGCCATTGCAAAAGCATTCCTGTGCAGGGGCAAAGTGCTGTTACCTGTGCCTGGATGGCAAGGTGAAATGCTCCTTTCTTGAATGGCAGCAAATCCCCAGTGCAGTTCCTCGTGCCCTCTGGGTACACCCACACCTTCAGCTGCACACGGAAAGACAAGGCTTTGCTCCAGCAATCCACTTGCAGTGTCCCAAGCCACCAGCCAGTTTTGACAAGAGCTGCAGGTGGCTGTAACTCCAGGTGAGCCAGCACCAGGAGTGCCACATCCCATGCCACCCTGAGATGCCCAGACACAGGTCACCCCACCGAACCCCTCAGTCACACTCACGTTGTCACTTGTCATGGTCTTGGCCACCTCTGACATCACCATCTTGGCGCTGCTGGTGCTCTTCCTGTTGATGAAGATGACGCCACCGAGGTAGATGATGAGCCCCACGGTGCCCGTGTACATCAGCTCTTTCTTGCCCACCTGGACACAGTTGTCAGGCAGGACCTCCATCAGCCCTAATGGGATGGCAGAGGGCGAGACCCAGCAGTCACCCCCCCTGCCTGCACTCAGGTGGGACAAGGACAAGAGCAGAGGTGGGGAGGGGACAGGGGTACCAGGGACAGGTTGGTGCCTTGTTTCTCTCCTGGCTTCTGCTGCCATCAGCAGAGCAGGAGACTTGGCACACAGCAGAGTTAGTGGGGCAGGGTGGCTGCAGGTGGTAGCAAGACCCCCTCCATGGGCAGCTCACTCCTTGGTCCCAGGGAGCCCAGCAGGGCCACTGACACACATGCTGGGCCAGCCAGGCCACCAGCGAGGCAGGGATGTAAAAGGGAGCCCAGAAGCACCTGAGGGACAGCAGTACCTGACATGCTGCACTGGTGTGGGAATGCTCAGAGCGAGGGGAGACCCTTCCCACAAGCAGCACTGATGGAGAGGCTGGATCAGCTGGCTCAGCAGCACAGACTGGCCAGGGCAGGAACTGCTCAGCCAGGAGGTACAGGCAGAGTTTCTCCAGTGGTGAGCAGGAGAAATGCTCCTTCCCTCCCACCAGCTCCTCACCCATCATGTCAAGGATGCTCTGATGGTTGGACACAATGATGGCAGGGCCCTCCACCTCGAAGTTCTCCAGTCCCTTCACCTCAAACCTCAGGCCGAAGAAATACTTGAAGGTCTTGACCACAGCTTTGATGATTCTGTGGAAGAGCAGAGCAGTCAGCAGCAGGGAAGGGAGGTGACAAGGGCTGCTACAGCCTGGGTGGGTGAGAGGAGACTAGAAGAGCTCTGAGACAGAGAACCTCTGGTCTGTTTTTCCCTGTGGTCCACCCAGGTGTCTGCCCTGCATGGTCCCACGTGCTCAAGGTGCTTCAGTTACGTGCCAGGTCCTCTCCACTCCCAGTGTAGGAATTTTACCTGAAGCCTGAGGGAAGCTGATTGTAATTTTGAGGCCAGTACAGCCACACTCAATAGTCCATGGTTCCTTCAAGCTGACAGCATTAGCTCACAATAGGCTCTTTGGAAGAGGAAAATCCAGCCTAGTGCAGCTGTGAGAGCCCTGCAAAGAGGGGAAACTGGAAACCCTTCAAAGTCTAGGAGAGGGGACACTGTTTTCAGCACTGGATTAAGGACCATTTCTCCTGTTGCCAGTCCCACCCATGGAGTGCTGTGCCATGGGTCTGAACTGCTCCAGTGCTACCAGTGTCTTCCTCCTGCAATCAGCAGGGCCTCCCAAGTTGTTCAAACAGTTTTCCCAGGAGCTGCCACTTCCCAGCACCCAAGGATCAGCCTGCACACCCAAGGAAGGCTCTGCCTGTTCCCTTCTGCAGTGCAGGAAGATGCTGCTCAATGACACAAACAAACCTAGGGTGCCATTTCCCCATGGGAGTCCAAGAAAGGAGAGGAATGAAGGTGAGGAGCACTTCCCTGCACAACACGAGGATGCAAGCAGCCAACAGGATGCTCCTCACACAGCTTGGCAGAGGCCCAGTGCCCCCTGGCAAACCCATCTTCAAGCTTTTGCCTGTCAGTTCCCTTCCCCAGTGGATCTACAGGTCTGACAAAACTCCCAGCTTTTCCCAGAGCTGGGGGCCCCACCAGCAGCTCCACTCAGCTGTGCCAGTGCATGGAGCAGCTGCCATGCCTTTGCCAAGCACACCCAGCCCAGGCTCACCGGCCGAGCCCCTGCCAGCCCATGGGAGCAGGGCCCATCTACACCACCCCCAGACAGGTGGGACCTGGGGACCCTCCAACTAGGCCAAAGGACACAGCCAGAAGCTGGCAGCACACAGGGGCTATTTTGGGCGGGGGAGCAGCCATTTACCAGGACAGGTGGCAGAGGAGCTTGCACGTGAACAAATTCCCAGGAACAGCTCTGCTCTGCTCTCCCCTAGAGCTGATTCAGGAGCTGCCCTGCCCTCCAGCCAGCACCTGGATGTCCTGCCTCAGGGACACCTTCTCCCTGGCAGACAGAGGATGGAGCTTTCCTCCCTGCAGGAGGAGACTAAGGGACAGTGTCAGCTTTGCCACTCTGCCGCAGGGTCCAGCTGGAGAGCTGTGCAGCACTATCCACCTGGGAAGCATCCTTGTCACCCAGAGCAGGAGGTGAGCACCTGGGCAGCACCTTATCCTGGCTTGGCAGCAGCTCCCAGCATCTGCTCTCCAAAAGTACCCACATTCCTGCCATCAGTTCTTGAACCACACAATTTTCCCCAGCTTGCTCCTACCCATAGTGGGGTTCACACCTCTGTGGGGTGTCCCTCCATGCAGACCACCCAGGGACTGGCTTTGACACTGGAGTTCAGGCCAGGCCAATGCCCCAAGGTGACACTGCTATCAGTCCTCATTTCAACTTGCTGCAAAGGTGACAGCCACACCCAGGGAAAGGACACAGGGAGGTGCATGGAATGCAGAGCTCCCGAGCTCCACGGGCCTGCTCCGAGGTTATGGGGGTGCAGTCCAGGAGAAGAGATGAGGCTGCAGGTGAGAAGAGTCAGGGTGACACAACCCAGTGAGGTCATGGGGGATGCCATGACACCAGGCTGACCTAAATCATACTTCTCCTCCCTTCTGACTGCCAACCAAAAAAGAGGTCACTGCTCTGGAAGTCACACTGCTCAGTGGCTGCTGGGAGAGGCTGGTTACACATTACTCAAGAGCAACAACCATCCAGCTTCCTCCTGCCAGTCCAGAGCCAGCGTTTCCTTGCACAAGATGTGGCGTGAGCTGCTGAAAGAGGCGAAGGGGCAGAGCTCAGAGCAGTCAAAAAAGAACCGGGTGACAAGCAGCCCTGCTGAGCTGGCCACATCATCCACAGGGTTAAGAGGATGGATCTGACTCCCCTCCAACCCTGCAAGCAGCTTCTCTGCTGGTATCAACGATCCAGACTTGATGCAGCCACAGCTGCAGAGAGCTGTAAAACCAATGAACTTATTGCCAGATCCAAGGAATACAAAATGAGAGGAAATGTGGCTTTTCAGTGCATCTATAACCATCTGAGTGTGAAAGCCAGCAGCCCCCAGATTCACATGCTGTGCTCCACAGGTTGTCATAGAGGCCTGTTTAGGATACTGTGATTTTCAAGGACTAATGAAGTCTGCTTACCAGATTGGAAGCTCTTGCAAGAAGTTTAACCACGAGATAAACAGCTCTATCGCTATCAGACACCCAGGGCAACTCCTTCCAAGTGGCACCAGCTTGGCACTGGAGCCAGGAGCACAGCAAGAACGGGGTGTTCTGCGCCAGGCAGCGACACTGTTATCACTGTCTGTCCACACACTCTGCTCCAGCCCCCTTTCCCAAGCTAGAATAAGCAGACTGACATGTTGGAGAATAAGGAACTCGCTGGATCACCTCAGTCATAGACCTCCCAGGAGCTGGGATGCATCACAAGGATCATCATCCAGTGCCAGTACATGGAAACAACAGGCTTAAGTTACAGGAAAAGGGCGGTTCTGGCCAAAATTCAGTTCAGTTTTATCATGAGGAGTTATCCAATGCAAGAAGTTCTTGTTCCCAAATAACTCCTTTAAGTTTACAGAAAATTTAGAGGGTTCCTTTCCGGGGAGGAATTAAAAAGAATGTGTTTCTACCACTGACATCATAAATTCTCCCAGCTGCAAAGCTGGTTGTGAGCTGGAAAGCTGCTCCTGAGCAAGCCAAGAAAACCAAAGCTGGAGACAGAGCTAGGCTAGAGATTTCAGAGCAGACTGCTGTTTCTAGTGCCTAGGACCATGGCACTGGTTGGGGTGAGCAGGGCAGAGCCTTTAAAGCAGCACATCAGTGCCCTGTGCCCATTCACTCTGTCCCAAGCCCTTCCTGTGAGAGCCACATTGCAAAGCAAAGTCCAGCTCCACCTGCTGAGACACTGCCCAACCTTTGATCCAAAAGGATGTAATAATGCACCAGGGCTCCCCTTTCCCCCGCATCCATATCATCCGGCCCGGATATGGAGGTGAAAAGTTGCCCATGGGACTGCAAATGCAGGAAACGAGTTGTCCCGTGCTGCCAGCAGAAGTGCCAACTCTGCCCTTACAATGTGCCTTGGCACGTAGAGGAGCTGCTGGATGAGAGCAGCTCCTCTGCCCCTGTCCTGGGCATCCTGTCAGGGGACAGGGCCTGACAGCAGCTGCATGACCGCCGTGCTCTGGGCAGCACACGGCACACTGCCGGGCACAGCCTCTGCCTCTGCAGGCAGCAAACACCCCAAACGGAACCACAGAATCATTCGGGTTGGAAGGGACCTCTGGAGATCACCCAGTCCAACCCCACCCCCGCCAAGGCAGGGTCACCCACAGCGGATGACACAGGAACGTGCCCAGGTGAGTTTGGATTGTCTCCAGAAAGGGGAGACTCCAAGACCTCCCTGTGCAGCCTGTTCCAGTGCTCTGCCACCCTCAAACACTGCTGTCCTGTAGCTTTCCCAGAAAACCCCGTGTGGCCCCTGGACCTACCAAGCACCTCATCCCCAAAGTGGGGACAGCTGAGGGCTCAAGGCCATGGCCAAGCGCAGCCCTCACAAGCCAAGAAGGGACCCCGGGGTGATGTAACAGAGGCCGCTATCACCCCGCCAAGGGCTCCGGGCAGCGGATGGGGCTGTCACCGCTGTCCTCAGCCTGTGTCTCACCCGGTGGCCCCGTCCCCCCCTCACTCACCTCATGTTCTTGACGGTGCGGCCGCCGTTGACCACCAGGCAGGCGGCGGCCGCCAGCGCCGAGGACACCAGGCACAGCACGCAGTAGAAGCCGATGCGCAGCGCGAAGTTGACGGTGGGGCTGAGCTCCATGAGGACGTGGAGCAGCAGCAGCACGGCCGTGCCACACACCAGCCACCCCAGCTCCATGACGGCTCCACCCGGACGAGCCGCCGCCGCCGCTGCCGCCTCCTTCCCGAGCAGCCCGAGCTGAGCCCGCCTTCTGTGGGCGGCCCCTCCCGCCCCGCCGCTCCCTCAGCGGGGCGGGACGGGCGTTCCGGGAATGTCCCTCATGGAGGGGAGTTCCCTGGGAGTGCTGTGGAGGTGTGGGTGCTCATGGCACGGGGAGGCGGGAGTTTGGTCGCCTCACGGAGCCCTGTGGGCGTTTGGTCCCCTCATGGTGTGATGTGGGGGTTTGGGTCCCTCATGGAGCCCTGTGGGGGTTTTCACTCCCTTCGTGGTGCCGTGGAAAATCTTTTGGGTCCCGGACACTTCCAGGGATGGGGCGAGTCCTTCATGGCCCTGTGTGGGGTTTTAAGACCCTCATGGTGCGGTTTACAGGGTTTGGGTCTCTTTGTAATCCCAGAGTCAAAGAATGGTTTGAGTTGGGAGGGACTTATTCCACCTCCTGTCCTGTCCAACCTGGTCTTGGACACTTCCAGGGATGGGGCAGCCACAGCTTCTCTGGGCAACCCGTGCCTGGGCCTCCCCACTCTCCCAGGGAATAATTTCTTCTTAATATCTAATGTAAATCTAACTTTTTCCTGTTTAAAGCCATCCCCTCCTATTCTGTCACTGCGTGCCCATGTTCAGTGTCCCTCTGCAGCTTTCTTGTAGCTCCTTTAGATACTGGAAAGTGCTACAAGGTCTCTTCTCTCTTCTTCTCCAGGTTTTTCCTACCTTATGGAATGGTGAGGAGGACTTTGGGCCCCTCATGGTACCAGGTACAGTGTTCAGTTTCCTTGTAGTGCCATATGGGCTCTTTGGGAGTCCCTCATGGTGCCACATGGGGTTTTAGGATCCCCTCCTGGCTTGGAACTGTCACCAAAATTCACAGGTCAACATGGATCAGTTGGGAATTTTGGTGACAGATCCCCCTCACCACACCTCCCTGTTCCTCATCTCACTGACCATCTCTGCCAGCACCCAATGCTGGTTTTCCAGTGGCATAAATGTGCTGAGTGGGATGGAGCTTTCCCTGCTGGCACTGGAGTTAGGGCAGGACCAGGCCCAGCAGCTCTGTGGGCGCAGAGCTGGCACGGGAGATGAAAGCCTGTCTGCTGGAACTGACACAAACCATTCAGTGGCTTTGGCAGGTTTTGCAACACTTTTTATAGCAAAACCCCAGTCCCGTGGGTGGCGGAGGCTCCACTGGAGTAAGATGTGACCCTGCAGTTCCGATCATCCTTTTGGCATCCACAGCTTTGCAGCTCCTGGAAAAATCAAGAAAAAGTGCTATCCCTTTTAAAATAACCCTTGTTCCCTCAGCTCTCCTTGGACTGACTAACAGAGGTTGTGTGCTGTCCCCAGATGAGCTGTCACCAGCACAGCAAGGCTCACTGCACTTTCACTGCCCTGCAGCAGCTTTAGGGCTTGAAGTGGGAGACAAGCTCCTTCTCTCCAGAGAAGTCCAGGCCAGCACTCCCTCCAACTGCCAGGCAATGACATCTCAGAGCTGGTCTCATGATTCCAGATAATGCCACAAAGAACCCTTATTGTATTAGCATCTCCACATGGATTAATCCCTCCAGCCTGTATCGTACACACTGTTCAGAGAGCCTTGTTCCAGCACCCAGAATGTTTGGGAAGTCACCGAGACCTTTGCAGCTGAACAGACACCGGGCCCGGAGCGATTCTGCCTTATCCTCGTGACATTTTGCTTTTGTTGACACGGGAAGAAAGGTGCTGCTGATCTGTCACTGGGGCACCGTTCGAGCCCGTCCGCGGAACTCCCAAACCCTGGCTGGCGTCAGGGATCTGAAATGTAAATTCCGTGCCGGCCGCGGTGCCGACGGCAAACAGCACTAACGGATATGGCATGGCAGGGATGGCAGTGCTTCACGTGTGGGCTCCTAAAGGAGCTTGGCTGCCATTCCCTTCTCCCCACGCTCTCCAGCAGATTAGCTGGAATAATGCAAATGAAACGTTTGATATTAGTCTGTAGCTCAAGGAAGGGGAGTGCTTTCTGATGCCAAATTAGAAGGCAGACATGGGCCTGCCTGCTAGCAAGCAGAGCTGTCACGCTGAGTTATTTCATAAGGCAGGAGCTTGTGCTGCCAGATGACGGCAGCCTGTGCATTAACATTATCATAACAAACTGCCTGATGGAAAGCACTGTGCAACCCAACAGGGATCAACTCAAAGCCCATGAAACACAGATATTTTGGGGCAGAGGCAAAAGTGACCCTCTCCCTGTCCTCCCAAGGTTCAGCAGCCAGGATGAAGCGGTTCTAAGTTCTTTAAAAAACCCAGTTTACTGGATTGTGCTGCATGTTTTGCATATTTAAACTACTGACTGGATTATTTAGATGTGATGGAAGGGTGCCCTGCAGGTAGTGTAGCTGAGCAGGGTCCAAAATCCTTGGCAGAAGAAAGAACCCATCAAGTGCCAAATGGAAGGGTCCACACAGCATCACTGCTGGTGGGATTTCTGTGCCTGGGTCCATGAAGAGCCATGAAGCCAAGAGTGTTACCCTTGACCTTATTTTTCTGATGTCTTATAACAACTTGGCTGTGATTTTTTTATCTTTTATCAGTCTAAATTTATTGCTTCCCTTGGAAACAACATGTGACCTCACTGTGGATGACTAGTTTCTGACTGGAAAAAAAAATAGAGCCGGGGAGAACTTCTCTCCTGCACGTGGGAAGAAGGTGAGCACAGAAGGAAGACAGGGAAAGCTCTCAGAAGGGTAGGAAGGAAGATGTGTCCATCACTTGGCATCACTGCACAAGGCTAAGCAGGTTGTAGAGCAGTGGGTGGCTCGAGGCTGGGTGGGTGGGTGCTCAGCAGGACCCTGCAGGATGCTGAAGGAAGGTTGGATCTGTCTGCAGAGCAGCATCTCTGTCTTGCTGCCTCACTGTGCCTCTGCCCTTGACTTCCCACAGTGCCTTTGGCAGCTCTACCCATCAGCCTCTGCCTCCTGCCAAGGGACATGTGTTGAAAGCAGCAGCTGGGTTTGGTGACATTAAAGAAGGGGAAGGAGGAAGCAACCAGCCAAACTTCCTCGTTCTTGGCCTTGTCATGGCACACGTGTGTGGCTGGGGAGCACTAGCAGGAAGCTCCTTGACACCAAGCCCTGCTGCTGAGTGCTGCAGAGCAGGGACTTGGGGACAGTGACATGATCCACACATCTGCTACAACTCCTTCCAGACCTCTGTCAGTCTGTCCTTCCATCCATCCATCCATCCATCCATCCATCCATCCATCCATCCATCCATCCATCCATCCATCCATCCTTTTCCATCCATCCTTTTCCCTCTTTACCTGTCTCAACTAGCAGATGGCTTTGAGAGACATGTTGGCATCTGGCATCAATGTGTCTGAGCTCTGTGTAGCTCAGGGTACACAGAACTTCCCAACGTCGTGATACAGATGTAGTTATGCTGCTGTAACTCACTCCCACACAGGCAGGGCTGCAGACTGGGAACCTGGACCATCTTTGCATCCATAAGCAAGGCTGCCCCAATGGCTGACACCAGTGGGATGGTATCACTGAAACCGTTTCCTGGAAGTGTTGCTCTGTCAGAGATAGCAAAGAGGGCTGTGCTGGCCTGGCCAGGGACACTGCAGGCTGCTTGCAGAGGATGGTGGCTAAGAGCAGTTTATGCAAAGCATGTGGGTGAATCTCATTTCCCTCTTGCTTATCTCAGCCTAAAAGGGCACCAGTGCAGGGGAGGTGAAGCCCTCCTGCTTCTCCTCATGTGCCTGGTGTGGAAGCCCGTGGCTGAGCCCACGCTGGCACAGGCAGAGCTTCAGACTGGTCCCTGGCCTCTGAGTTGGCTCTTGCTGCCCTGTGGCCACACTCCTTGTAGTTGCTGGGCTCCCCAGTAATAACACGTCAGTGCTCTTGTGACAACAGAGTAAACACTTGGGGAGGAACTGGGCTGGTGACTCAGCGTGGTTTGAATGTGAGCACTGCAGTTTCTCCACAGGACGACAGAGCAACAGGCTTGCACAAGAGCCAGAGGCATGAGATTGCCAAACTCCCTGGTGCTGGGGTTTGGTGTGCACACTCACTGGCCACTGGAAGGAGAAAGAGTCCGAAGGATTTAACTCTGGGAACATGCAATTAAGAGAGAAACATATTTTAAAAGGCTATTAGATAATCTGAACCTTCCTTCCTGTAACCTTTACTCACCTACAAGTTACTATTGAGAAAGTAGTGACGTTGTCTGTTGGGATGCTCACACCAGCCAGTCGTGGTTTTATGGTACCATCTGTGTGGAACTGGAACCCTTGGAATGTTTCGGGCCCTTTGCAGCCTGTGCTCTGCAGGTGCCACAGGACACCCAGCCCTGCCACTCCTCACACACCTCACAATATTCCTCAGAGAATGCTTTCTCTGAGCTTGTCTTACCTCTGCCTTGAAAGACTCGAATGAGGATTTAAATCCACACGTGACACAAGGCTGAGTTGGTACGATGTTTATGAGGAATAATGTGGCATGAGGAATACCACAGCAGCAGCCCAGTGGAGTGCCAGGGCTGTTGGGCTGGAGATTGGCATTTGCAGAGTCAGTGCACATCAGTCAAGGATTGCTGCTGGGGCTTACACCCCACTGTGCCACCCAGCACTGGCTTTTAATTTATTTTTCTCCTGGCAGATTTTGTCAAAAACAGGAGGCAGCAAAACCACGAGACTTCAAGGTCTTACTGTTGCATTTGCATTTGTACCCACAGGCTGGAAATCCCCCTGCACCTGATGTTCTCTGCACCATCCACCCCAGGAGAGGCTCTGAGTGAAAGAAGAGTGTCCCTGGCACAGAAAACAGCCCCTGATACAGCATCTCATCTGGCTGCAGCATTCAAGCTCCTTCAGGCCCAAGGATGTAAAATCAGAACCACTTTTTTTTTTTTTTTCCCCTGGTAGCAATAGGATTAGGCTTTTTCCCAAATGTCATGTGTAAATAAAGGAAATCAAATTGTTTCTGATGGATTTTGGGCTGGTGGAAGGGAGATGGTGGAGACTGGTGGACTGAGCAGGAAAGGCAGAACCGTGAGTTAATCACTTGCTGGACAGCCTGGGATTGGAGAGGGGTTTGCTGCATTTCCCACCTCACCTCAGGGGTTTGCTGCATCTCTCACCTCAGGGTGATTTAGGTGATGGTGCTGAGCTCTGTGTGTGTGTTTTCAGGACTGTGACTGTGTCTACAGAAGAATAGGATGCTGACCTCCATCGGGATCTCCATCCCTGCCTCCGAAAGGACATTTCCCTTACTCGAAAGCATCTCTTGGTACCTGCTCAGTGCAGGCCTTAGCTGAACTGTGCTCCCAACAGCAGGCAGGCAGGGACCAGAGAGCTGAATGTGGCACTCCTGGGTTCCCAGATCTGCTGTCACTGTGCCACAGGGTGTGCCAGCACACAGCAGGGCCGTTGGGCTAAGTCCGTGAGTGCAATTAAACACCAGCTCAGCTCCTGCGTCACGGGGCTGTTTCCGGGGCTGAGCCATGGGGAGCCACAGCCCCTGCCCAGCACGAGATTGTCCTGATGCCACTGGTTGCTCTGGCAGTGCCAGTACCACCATCTGTCCTCTTAGTTACCTTTGAAGGTGATCCCGTCCTCCTGCTCCTGTGCAGGTCTGCAGCCCCTTCTCTGCCTCTCCAAGGAAAATGGGCTCCAGCACCTGCACAGACACTTGCTGGGGCTGAGAGCAGGAGCTGTTGGAGAAGGAAAAGGGGTGTTGCTGCCACAGAGCAATGGAAATGTACTGACACCGTGGGGAAGGGCGGGAGGCAGCGGAGCAGCCCGGGGTGCTTTCAGCACAAAGACCGTTTCTCTTGCGAACAACTCCAGTCTTGCCACAGGAATGAACTCAGCCGCGGGCTGAGCCGCGGGGCTGGGGCTGAGCTCACCCGGGGCTGGATCGCTGAGCAGGGACTCGTTGCATCACCACGAGGCAGCGGCTTTGTTTAGTAGATACACAACGTGAAACCAGCACCCAGCTCCTTGGGCATGTGAAATCAGCACCTAGCTCTTCCTGGGGCAGCTGTGTGGGCACAGAGGGTCTGGGTGATTTGTGGTGCTGAGGTACCTAGAATTGGATGCCACAAATTCCCTGCTGCTCCCCTATCATTGCACAGCCTGGCCAGAGCTGCCAGTGTGTTGCAACTGGCCCAGGATCTCCTCCAAGTGCCAGAGTCCAGCATAAGGCAAATCCTGCCAGAACTCCCTAAAAATAAACCATGCACGCCTCAGCGGGCTAAAATCTAAAATCCACGTGAGGAACATGTCTCCATGAAACAAACATTTTCTCTCTCTCTCTGTTTTCTCTGTTATTGATTAATGCTGCTTAATGATTCCAGATAAAAAAATCTTCTAGTTGCTGCCTGTCATGGAAGATCAATGGAGCAGCATTAGCAGGAGATAGAGGCGAACTGTCCCGGGCAAGCTCTCTGCAGAGGCCATCCCATGAGCAGCACCACTGCCTGTGCAATCAATAGTTCAGCACGACCTCTCCCTCTTGCTTGCTTTTTTTCCCTTGAGCTGGTTGGGCAATAAGTCTGCTCTGAGCTTTCACAAGGACTAGATTATAACTATCCCGATTGATCTGATACGTAAAGAATAAAGGGGCCTCTTAAGCCAGCTGTCTGCACTGGAAAAACTCAAGTGGCTGCACAGACAGGGTCAGACCCTCATTAATTCCTGGATGCTCAGGACCCTGTTCATGCGATGCGTGAAACTGGTACCGCAGTGCTGGAGGGAGTCAATTAGTCATGACAAATCCAATCCGACTTCTGCCCAGAGCTCACCCAGTCAGCTGCCTGTGCTGCTGATGCCTTTTCACAAGTGCATCGTCATGGAAGCCACCATGCCCTGTGCCTCCTGCTCCCTTTTTGTGATATGTCTTTGTTTCCTTTATTTTGCTTTCTTCAGAAATCAAAATGCTTGTTGTGTGGGGAGGGGGGAGCCCTTTGCCGCTTCACATGCTGAAAGGAGCCGCAGTGAGGAGATGTGTGTCTCAGGTGAAGCACGGATATGTGTGGGGCTCCTGGGCAGAGGAGGTGAGAGGAGTTCTCCTTCCTCAGACAGCCACTCTTCCTGAAAACCTTTTGCACATCACACTGTGCCTCCAAACTGCACTGAGGCTGATAAACAGGGAACACCTGGAAGGTGAAGGCTGACTTAAAAACCTCAGAGCTGTGTGTGTTTTCTCTCAGTACAGCACCACTTAGAGATGCTGTGATATCTCAGGTGGGCACGTGGGCTGTGGTTCCAGATAAAATTCGTTTCCTGCTCCATGTTGGTGCAGCTGTGTTGCTCTGATGCTGTGGTTTACTTGATGTGGTTCAGATGTCTGTTGGGAGAGTCCAACCTGTTGTTAACACATCAGCACCCCAGGAGGCTGCAGAGGTGTCTATGAGCATTTGAACAGCACCTGTAGGGTGGGGGACCACCAATCTTTACCTGGCCTGTGCCACACTGATGCCACAGTCCGCATTTTCCAGGAAGAGGAGTGCTGAGCAGTCAGTGTTGAGCCAGGGCATGTTTGGATGGTGTCCCTCTCTGAGCACACTGCCCTGTGTGTCCGCACACCATGTCCAGACTGCTCATCCCACCTGTGCGTCTCAGTCTCCTCCGAGGCCAGCTGAGCCCTGTGCCTGCTCCAAGGAATGTCCCCCTGGCCAAGCCTGACTTTGGGAGCCAAATGCCCAGGGTGAAAAGCATGTTCTGGCTCTCACAGCAACAGGAGTGCTCTGGCTCAGAGCCAGTGTAGAGGGGCTGGGGGCTGGCAGGGGCTGTCTGTGGGCACCAGTGAGGGAGGAATCCCCTGGGTCATGTCTCCCTGAGCAAGTCCTGATGATGAACAACTCAGTGCAAGGATCTTGCTCAGCCTCCTTCTCTGAGCTCCTTTTTCCTCCTCAACTGGGAAGCACTCATGGTTGGCACATGACAGAAATCCCAATGAGAGTGGTTCCCCTTCCAGAGCCACTGGGCTGGCAGAGCCACAGGGCTCCCAGCCACAGCCACCACCCCTGGCTTTAACCCCAGCACCACTGGCAGAGAAGCCCTTGATCTTCCCCTCCTCCATCCCACGGTTCAGGTACAGGGGCATCCCTGGGTGTCCTCAGCCCAAAAGGATGGTGGTGAATGGAGATGGGACTCCCAAACAGTTCTCAGAAAGCCCTGAGCTCCACGGGGACTGCACACCTTGCCCCAAAGCACCCAACGAGCCCCAGCAGCCGCAGCTTTCGACCCCCGCTAATTCCATAGTGCTTAATTACAAGTAGCAGGGATTTGGAGAGGAAGCAGAGGGAGTGAGCACAGGACAGATTGGAGGGAAGATTGTGCTGGGGGTGGCAGGGCTGTCAAGCCAGAAACACAAGAGCTGATTAGCATTTCTAATTATAACGCTGCGCTCAGCCCGGCAGGGCCCGGCAGGCAGCAGAGGCAGCTGACGGGCTGCGCGGAGCCAGCTGTGGATGCCACGCAGGAAGCGCGGGCGATCAGCCTCAAATCCTTAAAGGATGCACAGAAAAGAGCATTAGAGCCTGGATCCGTCATCTCCTGAGCTGCGGCAGTGCCTGGGAATGCCGTGTGCTGTCACAGCCTCCTGGGACTGAAATCCCTCTGGTGGCCGTGGGGCTGATCCTGATGGTCCCGCGTGGAGAGGGGAGAGAGTGGGCAGGGGGTGAGCGTGTGCCCCTTTTTGGGTTGTGGGTCCTGCACCCCCTGCCAAGCAGTGGCTCTGGGCACTGCGGGTGATGGCGCTGGGCTGTGCTGTCCCCGGCTGTCACACAATCCCAACATCCCACCCGGAGGAGGGTGGGCAGCACAGGGTGTTGTGGAGGGGATGAGTGGATGGGTGGCTGGGGCTCCTTGCTCACGAGCCAGGGCTGCTCTGCACTGTCGATAGCACTACGTGGGAAGATAATTTATTCGTTATCATTTAATCCGGAAGATATTCTGGGCCAGCAAACGACCGCTACAGAGCTGTGGCTGCCCTGGCAGCTCCCACGTCCCGAGGGCACAGTGCTCTTGGGGACGTGCCCGCAGAGCCACCGCCTGGCTGGGAAGTGATCAGAGGCCAGCGTGCGGCACGCTGCGGGCTTAGCTGGGATTAGCAGGGCTTTGACCAGGAGAAACTGAAGCGACTTAATCAAGGGAGCGAGTGAAACAATTCCCAGGAAGGAGATCAGCATCTACTACATTCGGCGTCTTCTGGATGGCGCCTGGGGGAACACCTTCCCCATTTCTGAGCCACAAAGCTCGGTTCTGGATGCCTGCCTGCTGCCAGGAGCTTGGCCTGGCAGTGCAGGGGGATTTTTGGGAAGGGGCAGCAGCCCAGGTTCCAGGAATGGGTGCATCCCTGGTGCCAGGTGCCTGGGGTAGAAACGGGAGACAAACACCACGGGGAGAGATCTCGCTTCCCTTGCACGTTGAATATAAGATACAATCACACCTGCAGAATTCTTACTACTTATTTGATTGGATTAATTAATTATTCAGTGATAACTGCTCATTAGGCATTCCAACAATCAATACTAATCACTTAATTACTTGGTATATTACAGCTGGGGAAGGTCTGCTCATTCCTAATTAGATTCGCTGGACAATCCACCTCTGAATGTTGCAGAACCCCACAGCAGAAATCCATGGATTTCAAGCCTCCCTCAGCTTTGGCCCAGGTGTGTAATTCCCATCTCCATCAAGGGTTTCATCCCACCTGTACCACACTTGCCCCTCAAAATCAGGGTTTAAGGTGCAGGGAGCTGTGGCAGGAGGGTGAGCAGTGAGTATGGAATGCTGCTGAGCTCAGGCTGTGGCAAAGAGGGGACATTACTGCAGGCAGGACAGACTTCAACAGGCAGCTCCATGTTCAAACATGATGGAGATCAGCAGGTAGGAGCTGGGGTGGAGGTGAGGGGCCCAGGGTAGTCAGGGCAGAAAAGCTGCCCTTGCTACTCAACCTCCTGAGGCAGCACAGTGGGTAGTGAGAGAGAAATCCCAATGAAGAAGGCTCAGGTGAGCATGAAAATATCTTCAATCTGGGAGGAAAATAAGGAACTTATCTATTGCCCTGTAGCTGTGCAGGAAAGCAGCACATTGTAGCACCAGGACCCTCCTCATCCTCACAGCTGGCTCAGCTACTGAGTACCCAGACATGCACCTTCCTGTCCTTGCTGTTTTCCAAATTACCAACCCCACTGTGAGAAATAAATCACAGAAATTCCCACTTTTACAATGCTAATTAAAACTAAAACTAAGCTGTAGAAGCTCCAGAGAATCATAGGATGTTAAAACCTGCCTGGATGGGAGCCGTGGGCAGCCAAGGGGATGTCACTGCAGCAGCACTGTGGGCAGTGTCAGATCACATGGAGGTTGGGGCACTGTGTGGGCTTTGTACAGCACAAGAGCAGCAGGGACCTCCTCGGGGTTAAAAGCAGGCAGCAAACACATCACAGGATTTGAGGGGTTTGGTCAGTTTTGTGTGATGCTCATTATTTATCACCACTGTTGGGATTAGGCCAGCAAAGGCTTTTGCTCCTTAGCCCCTGATTACTCAGAGCTTGACACTCAATAGTGAGCTCGACACTCACACTGGTCTGGGTATGGAGTGACCAGCTGGTTTTTAAAGGTCATTTTGAGCCACATTCAAAAGGAAGGAGCAATCTGAACTACAAAAGAGGCCAAGTGAATAATCTGAAGATTTCCTATTAGTGAGCAAAGAATTACCTTAACAACGGCTTTGTGACTGACCCTCACAGATCATTTCCCATCATATCATTTTCTCTCTGTCCCCTTTGCTTGCCTGTGTACACTGCAGCATCCCTGGATGAGGCTGTCCTTGGCCTGTCTGTCGGTGTCTGACACAAAGCAGCCCCTGTCTTGCCTTGAGTTTTCCCTGCAGTGCAAACAGGGAGGACAGGCAGCGCTGCTGCTGGGCTTCGGGATGGAGAAGGGAGACAGCGAGGAGCAAAGAAGCAGGGCCGATGGCAGGTCCCAGCCCCGGGGGGATGCAGCCCCCAAGCCGTGCTCGCAGCACGTAACCAGGGGGGAGCTCTGGCAATGTGCCACCCGAAATAGCTTTAAATAAATCCGGAGCTGCTGCGAGTGCTGTGGGCCAGGGGGCATCAGCACCTCCATGGACCCTCTCTGCCAGGGCCATCAGCCGGGGCAGGGACACCCTGTGTGGCGGGGTGGGCCTGAGGGTGGGAAGGCCGGGTGGGTGGGAACCCCCGGGCTGTGGGATGGGACCCCCGGCTGGGATCCCTGGATGCGGAGCGCTGCAGTTGGGTTGACCCGGCGTGGGCGCGTCCGTCCCCCGCGGCACCGGTGGGGCGGGGGCTGATGCGGCGGGGCCGAGCCGAGCAGGAGCCCCCCGCCTCCCGGGGCTGCGGGAGCTGCGTGNCCTGAGGCCCGCGGCCGCGGGGCGCTCGCAGCATGCGGAGGATCCGGCGGCTGGTGCATCTGGTGCTGTTCTGCCCCTTCTCCAAAGGCCTGCAGGTACCGGGAAGGGGGAACGCGCCGGGATGGAGGATGCGGGATCGGGGTTGCGCCGGGCCGAGGGGATGCGCTGGGATGGGGGATGCGGGCTCGGCCATGCCCGTCTCCGCATCCTGGCACCGGCCGTGCACAAAGGGACGCTGTGCCGCGGTCCTCCCGCCGCTGGAGCAGGGAAACAGGGGGTCAGGGGACCGGCACCGGGGGGTCTGGACCAGCACCGGAGGGCGCAGCCGGTTGCATAACCCGCGCCGCGCTCCGCCGTGCCGGAGCCTGGGAGCATCAGGGCAGCCCATCCGGCAGATCGCTGCGGTGGGTGAAGCCGCCGATGCAGCAGGGCAGGGATGGTTCCTTCCTTCTCTTCCTTTCTTTTCTTTATTTCTCCTTGTCTTCCCACCCCCGAGCTGCCGGGGGACTGGCGACCCGCCTCAGAGCTCCAGGGACGGGGGATGCTGAGGACCAGGGATGCTGAGGACCAGGGATGCCGGGGCTGGGGATGTCAGGGATGCCGGCCTGGGTGTTTTCTCTGCAGCTGTGGGATGAGAAACCCTGACTCTGGCAAAGGTCCTGAACCAGAGAAGTTATCCCTGAGAGGAGATGGGGGACACGGGAGGGGGTACCTGGTGGGCAGAGGATGCTGGCAGGAGGTGGGTGCAGAGCTGGGGCTGCTGTGAAACCACCCCTGTGTTCCCAGGGTGTTGCAGGGGAGTCACAGGGATGGAGCAGGATTTTGTGATGCTGCATCCATTTTGCCTTTGAAGTGAGCTCCAGCCCAAAGTCACTTCCAGGTCCTCCAGAGTCACCCTAAAACTAAACACAGCAATTCCCACAAGCAACCTTGGTACAGGGAAGGCAGTGGGCAGGGAAGCCCCTGCGCCTTGAGACTGAGGCTCTAGAGGAGCCCTCAGCACCAGGTCTGAATCCAAAATCCAACCAAAGCCCAGTGGAACCTCTTGTTGAAATACATCCTCCACCCCTGTGTTTCTTCCCACCATTTCCCTATGATGGGATGATGAATCCCAGTTTAGAGGAGGATGAATCCAGCACTCCCTATGCTGTGCTCAGGTCACAGATCTGACTCCCCTTCTGCCCTGGGAACAGGATGATGGATTCTAAATAACCAGAAAGGGATGTTGTGGCCATTCCAGGGTTTTGGTGTTCCGAGACTTTAGTGGGAAGTGTCTTTAGTGGGAAGTCCATGGGAAGAGCCCTTTGTTGAGAGGAGGAGGCCTCACGTACCCACCCCTGGGCAGTTTTGGGGGGGCTGCTGTGCTGGGAAGGATCTTGGGGGTCTCAGTGGTGTGTGTTTGACTTTAGGGCTGTGAGCTGGTCCTCAGCTCACAGGAGCAACCACACATCCTTTGTCTTTGCCAAGTCCTGCCTGTGGTTGGGTTCTCTTTAATTTAATTTTGCATTAATTAGTGCTGCCATTGCTTGACAGGCAAACCAGGCACCCTTGCCTGCTTCACACTTTGGGGTTTCCAATTAACATGAAAAATGTCATTATCTCGAGGCAGACCTGCCTGCTCTCACCCTCACCTGCCCATTCCTGTGACTTCCAGAGCTGGGGTGAGCCAGTGGCTGCAGCCAGGAGGGCAGGAGGCCCCAGTACCCTGGTACTGCCCTGGCAGAGCTCCTACAGTGCCTGGAGAGGGGCCGGGGAGGAGGCGTTTTGGAGGTGGGAGCAGTTTTGGGCTACAAGACCCAAGTGAGGATCCCTGGCAGGTTGTAATGGTGCTGCATCCACTGATCCCACCCTATCCCAGCAGCAGGTCATGTTCTCACCAGTGTGAGGAGGGAAGAGGGTTTGGAGGTGGCCACTGGCCAATGGTTCTCTTTAGAATTACCTACAGAAACTGGAGAGAACGGGGTGTTTGATGCAAGGATTCATTCCCTGCCCTTCAGAACTGCCAGGGATCTGCAGCATATTACATGAGACAGGTGAGCAGCCTCTATTGTGGGAGGCCAGATGGCAGCAGCTCTGCTGTTGCAGGGTCAGGGGGGAAGGAACAAAGCCAAGCAAATAAAATCCCACTGTGAGCTTCTGAGTTGTTTGCACGGAGCATCACCCATGTGCTGCCAGCTTCCTACTTGCCTGTTCTCATGCAGGAGCTGGTGGTGGCAGCCACCTGTGCCTGTGGGGCTTTGCAAGGGGAGTTCTGCTGAGAAAGGTCTCCCCAAATAGGAACAGAGTCTCTCACAGCCCCAACAGGGAACCCTGGGCTTGCAGAGGGCAGGGGAGTGAGTGTATATGGCCGCAACCCCCAGGGATGCACAGCATCCAGCTCTTGCAGCCCAGTGCTGTAATCTCCCTGCTTTTAGGGAATTTTAAGTGACCTACTTGCAGCAGGAGTTGCATAATAGCCTGATGAATATATATAAAAAAAGCTGAAGGTTTCACCAACGCTCAGGTCAGTTCGTATTGCAGAAGTCGTCCTTGTCCAGCTGCTGCCGCCCTGGGCAGAGCTCTGCCCTTCACCAGCATTTCCTTTCCCTTCCAGGGTCGCCTCCCGGGCATCAAGGTGAAGTACCTGCTGGTGGTGTGGCTGGGCATCTTCGTGGGCAGCTGGGTGGCCTACATGCACTACTCGTCCTACTCCGAGCTCTGCCGCGGCCACGTCTGCAGGGTGATCATTGTGAGTGGCTGGTTTGGGGTGCTGGGGTGAGCAGGGCTGTGGGAGCCCCATTCTCAGCCTCCCAAGAAGCCCCAAAGCTGTGGCACGGAGCCCTCCTGGCAGCTGCTTCCCTGGCACTGTCCCCAACATACGGAGCTCAGAGTGGGAGAGGTGACCTTACCCTGCCAGGGTGGCAGCGAAACAATTCAGTGAGATGTTGGAGGGAAGCAGCCAGGGCAGGGCAGGGAGACGTGGGCAGATTAATGTCTGTGGAGACGAAGTTGGAACATCAGGGCAGTGAGGAGGATCTGTGGGCAGGGACAGCATCACACCACCCCCCCAGGCTCCGCAGAGCTGGAGAAAAAAGCGGAGCAGCCAGTCTGTGGATACCTCTCTGTAATCGCTGATGTGCCCTAAGGAAAGCACCAGAAAGTCCTCACGGGAGCTTGGCTTGCTGTGTTTTTCCCCTGTCTGGGGGTTGCAGTAGGGTGTTCCCCACAGCATCCCAGTGGGATCCCTCCTGGCTTGGTCCCCCTGTCAGGGAGCAGGTTGCCCTCCCAGCCCAGGCGAGGAGGGGGATGCTGGGCTCTGTCAGAACATGCCTCGTTGATCAATCCCTCAGCAGAGAAAGGAAGCAGGAATTGCCATAACAACAGCAACGATCGTTTAATTTGATTTTCTGCCTGACTCCAACCACAAGGTCTCGGGCATTAATTCCTGCTCTGAGCTCGGGGTTCCAGACGCCGTGTCTGGCTGTGTCCCCTGTGAGCGGATCCAAGGGTTAATTCCTATTCATGTCAGAAAAAAAAAAAAGATGCAGTGAATGTCTGCAGCTCCTGCTTCCAGCCCTGAGGCTGCTGTGACCTGGATGAGGAGCTGCAGAGCTGCAGCCTCTCCTGCCCAGGTACGTCTCCAGCTCCTGGCCCAGCCGGGATCAGAGCCACTGTTTGTCCCTGTCCCTGTCACCACCTGGACTGGGGCCAGCCCATCTCACTGCAGGGGCTGCTGCTCTGGTGAGCAGCCTCAGCCTGTGCATCATCCTCACCCAGCTCCATGCTGCCCTCTCCTCCAGCCCTTTGAAGCTCTCCCAAAGCCTTGGATTTGCAGGAACATCCAGGAGCAAATGCCTCACTGTCCCCCCAGCAGCACAGAGGGTCCCTGCCAACCCAACCCCACTGTGCCCAAGGCACTGAGCCACCCCCAGGGGCCAGCAGAAATCTTTGGGTCTTAGAGCAGTGGAGATTTTGGGCTGGGATTTCTTTGGAAAACAAGAGTGAGGAGTTTGGAGGTGGAAGTGGCTGGAAGTGGTGGGTTCTCAGCAACTGGCACTACATGTCCCTGGATCAAAGTCTGAGCACAAGGTGCTCCCCTCCCTCCCAGCCCCCTGAAGTGGCCAAAATGGCCACCAAGGCAGACATCACCCAAACCCACCTGCACACTGTGCTGGCAATGGCACAGGAGTCTGGGGGGTGGCACACCCTGAGCTGGTGTGGTTGGGGTGCTCCATGAGCTGTGGGAATGGGCCTGGATCCATCAAACTTCTTTTGGGTGAACGGGAAGCTGCCCCCGCTGAGCTCCTCTCTCTCCTTCCTCTCCCCAGTGTGACCAGTACAAGAAAGGAATAATTTCTGGCTCCACGTGCAAGGACCTGTGTGAGGAGCGTGGCCTCCTCTTCCAGCACTGCCTCTCCTCCTCTCCCACCCAGCAGGTAGGTCTCTGCCCCACCACCACAGGCATCAAATCCAAGGAGATCTCCTCCTCACTCCATGCTGGTGCCTGTCCCCAACCAAATTAAAACCCAGTTTTGGGGTTTTTTTGGCACTTGCTGTTCTCCTCCCATCTCGCCCTGTCCCCTGCCCTGTGCTGCAGGTTTACAGCGGGCTCTGGAGGGACAGGGAAGTGATCATCAAATGTGGCATTGGAGAAGCCTTGAGGGCAGACAGCCGGCCAGACTCTGTGCCCAGGAGGGACGTGGTGCTCTTCGACAAACCGACACGAGGGACCTCCATGGATGAGTTCAAAGAAATGCTCCTCAACTTCCTCAAGGTCAGTGTGGGGGTCCTGTGGGATCCTGCAGGCTTGGGATGCCACCCTAATTGTGTCTTCCCTTCTCCTTGAACAAGATCTCTGGCCCACACTCCCTCACCTGCTGCTGGGTGCTGGGCAGGGCTTCCTGCCACGTACTGGGTTAGTGCAGAAAAACCTCCATTCTCTCCCAGGAATTCTTTTTTGCAGGATTCCAGGAGCAGCAACCCTGAAGGCCACTGTGCCAAAGCTGTGGTGGCATCTGTGCTGGGCAGAGCTGATTCACAAGCCCACGGTGGGCCCAGCAGTTACCCCAGTGTGGGGTTTCTGTGGCAGTGGTGGGATGGCAGCTCTGGCAAGACCCACAGGGTCTAAGAGCAGCCCTGAGGCTGCTACAATTCTGCTGGGGCAGAATCTCTGCACACCATGGCATGGCACTGGATTTTCTGCAGGGTGGTGGCAGTTTCCTCTCCCCAGCTCAGTCCTTTGCTCCCCCAGTTGAGTTTTGTGACATGACACCCAAACACAGAGAGCTCTGAGGGTCTGATGCCGCCTCTTGTCCTGTTTGCAGTCCAAGCTGGGAGATCAGCCGTCTCTCCCAGCCTTGGTGAGCCGGATCATCGCCATGGCAGACGTGAACCGCGATGGCAAAGTGTCTTTGGCCGAGGCCAAATCCATCTGGGCGCTGCTGCAGCTCAACGAGTTTCTTCTCATGTTCTCCTTGCACGAGAAGGAACACACTGCCAAGCTGCTGGGGCACTGCGGGGACCTCTATGTCACCGAGAAGATCCCCCACACCTCCCTCTACGGAGTGGATGTCCCTCCTTTCCTCCAGTCCCTGCTGCCTTCCGTCGTCCACCAACTCGTCCACCAGTGGTTCGCGCCGGCGTGGCCCCGGCGGGCCAAGATCGCCATCGGCCTCCTGGAGTTCGTGGAGGAGATTTTCCACGGGACCTACGGGAACTTCTACATCTGCGAGAGCGGCTTCAAGAACGTGGGCTACAACGACAAGTTCGACTTCAAAATGGTCAACCTGCGGAAGGTGGCGACGGAGATGACGATCAGGGGGTTCCTCAAGGGGCGGCACTGCGAGCAGAACGCGGACTGCACCTACGGGCGGGACTGCACGGCCACGTGTGACAAACTCATGAAGCAGTGCAAGAGTGACATGGTGCAGCCCAACCTGGCCAAGGTGTGTGGGCTGCTGCAGGACTACCTGCTGTACGGGGCGCCGCTGGAGCTGAAGGAAGAGCTGCAGAAGCAGCTCCGAACTTGCATGACCCTGAGCGGCCTGGCCAGCCAGATGGAAGTGCACCACTCCCTCGTGCTCAACAACCTCAAGACCTTGCTCTGGAAGAAGATTTCAAACACCAAATATTCCTAACGGGGGAAGCGCGGCCCTGGAGTTTAGAAGCTGCAATCTTGGAGTGAAGGCCAAGGGCTGAAGGCCTGTTTCTCCATCCTCTCCCCCACAGGAAAAACACACCCTGCACAGGGAGTTCAGCAGAGCTGCAGCCCCTTCTCCTCCACGGAAAACCAAACTTCATGACTTCCACCACCCAGCAGGATCATGGATCAGTCAGCAGGAGTGTCTGCAAAGCTGGGAGCCAGGCTGGACAGGCTTGGAGGAGGAAGATGACATGGAAAGGAAGTGGAACCCAGCTGGATGTATCTAACTGTGTCTTGATTAACAGGAAAGCAGAGCAGAGCGATGGGAATGAATCATTCATGCTGTACTTGTCACATCTTCTTTTGATGAACGTCTCTGATGTAAATAAACAGCTTTTACGTGAATCACACCAGTACATCAATAGTGAAACAGCAGCCTGTTAAGTACCAGCTTGTTTGTGATCTAAAAAGGAGGAAAAGGTAGATTTCCCGTTTCGAAAATCTCTCCTTAAGTGTCTGAGTCATCTGCCATCAGATCCAGCTGTACCATAGGAAGCAGATCAGAAGTCTGTTCCACAGTGGAGAATCCTGGCAATTCTTTGGTTCTGTTTTTAAGTGCCTGACCCTGACAGTGAAGCCATGGCTTGTGTGAGGCTCCCACCCAGCTGCTCCTGCCCCCAGTCCAAAATTGGCAGCATGGGCCATTCCCTCACATGTCAGCTTTGGAAGCTCTAAGGCCAAGGAGAGCTTAAAGGCAAAGGGCTAAACATGAACAGTTCTGACCCATTAATGTGCTCCATGTGTCACTTCCCACCTCACTCAGAGCAGGGATAAAACCACCTCTTGGTTTAATTCTCCTAAAACTAAGCTGGGCTTGCCCTGCAGAGGTTGAAGGTTAATGCCAGAATAATCCAGTGCTTCTCTCATTAAAATGAATTTCCAGGCAAGCTTTCAGCAGGTCTCAAGACATTTGTTTGGCTGTGTATGTTCTACCAAGGTTCTGACTACAGTTGTTTCCTTTAAATGCTCAATTATAGCAATCTTAAAACTACAGGTAGGGAGGTAGAGCTTGTACAAACTCTCCCAAGGCTGCTCTGTTCCCAGCACAGTCATATTCCTGCTGCTGGACCATATGCCTGTTCTCCTGCCAACAATTCCTTGGGGAAGTGGAGCTGATTTATAATCACAATTAAAACCACACCTGAGAGTCTCTATCACCTGGGCAGCACCGTGGCTGCAGATTTGGGGGCCCTTTGAGGAGAAAGGTAAGGATTTCCTTGTGTTAGTTCTTTAGGATCCTCATCCCCTCTCCCTGGTGCTTATGGAGGTGTTTCAGTGTCAGAACACACTCCCTGCTGAGGATTTGCCTCTGCAGTGTCATTTATCCATGGAAAGGTTGAACATGGGAAGGTTTGTGTCTGGAGAGCTGAGGACAAGTCCCTCAGTGTCACTGGTACAGTCCCTGCCCAGGTCCTGGGTGCAGGTTCACCTGAAGGGAGGGCTGGAATCCACTGGAATTCAGTAATGAGGCTCCAGGCAGCCACCACAGCTCCTCATCCATTGTCCTGGATCCCCATGGCAACCAGCTCCACTGACAAATTCATTTCCCTTTTGCTATTAGCAAAGGAATCCTACACCCAATTGCCAAATCCCCCCCCTCAGGTCATCACAAAAGCCATTTTTCACCCTTCTGTTATTTACTAATAAACTTTGTCCAGATCCTCCCAGTAAATCTCTGCTGCTGCCCTCCCTAAAAGCAGTGTTAAAGCAGCAGGTAAGCACCTGGAAAAGTGGAGGGAAACCCTTTCCTCCTAAATATGAGCATTTTAAAGTATTTATGATGAAATTCCAGGAGAGCAGCTCCTGTACTTGAGAGCTTTATTAAAATAAACATTTCTGACAACTGTTCTATCACCCTGTTATTAATCCACACACTGGACACTCCCAGGAATCACTGATGACTCACAAGCCCAGGAGTGCAGAGTTTTGCTCATCCCTAATAAAAAGCACAGTGTTTGCAGCCACGTGCTCCTGGTTTACAAGCTGCACTGGAATACAGGAGAGAAATGAGTAAAGGCAAAGCTATTTTATACTCAACCTCCTTCAGGTTTCCCTGGAAAAAAAAGCCAGGACACAAAGACTGACAATCTGATCTCACTGGATGCTGCTGCCTCTGCAGCAGAGGTTTGTCCCCATGGGGATGGAGGCAAGAAATACCTTCATTTACTTCAAACAGAAAACCATCCCAGTTCTCATATCCACAAATAAAGTCTTAAATCCTAGAATGGCTAAAAAAACATTACTTGGGATGCTACAAATACACAAGCATCATTCAGACTTATTGTAGGTGGCATCTTTATTTGGTTTTTTTTTTTTAATGCTTCTTAAACCATGTAGAGAAAACACAGATGATCAACTTTTAAGGAATCTACAAATCTCCAGACACAGACATTGCCAATCACTTCTTTTGCTGTCGCCAGTTTTGTTGAAAATTCTGAAACTCAAGGCAAGATCTGCAAATAAAAAAAGGCCCAGGATGTCAGACAAGTTCAAATACAGCCAGGAAAAGGCAGCAATGATGTCAATATTAAAGAGCTAATTAACCCTTGCTATCCAGACTCTTCTGCCATTTGTCTTGAGATTGTCCAAAGATCTTTCAAATCCCAGAGGAAATAAAAAAACTTCATAGAGTGAAGTCGAATTTTAGGGCAGTTATTCCTGGCTGTATTCCCTGCCTGCAAAGGTGTTTCAGGACCCACAGGCACCAATCCCTCAGACTGATTTAGGAGAAATTCTTTGCCATTCCATCAGGAAAGTTTTGGAAAAATACACAGCTGGGCAAGCACTGAGTTTAGGGAAGGGGTAACTGAAGAGCAGGAAAGCTGCTCTGAGTTATTCCTTCACCCTCTAAAAATCCAGGCTGAGTTTGCCAAGCTATTAATAGAGCAGAGGGAGAAAAGCTGGGCTTATTCCAGAGCTCAAAGTCATGACACAAACCAGTCTTTAGGTGATGAAGGGCTACATTATGTGCTGAAACATTTTCAATTCTTCTCAAAGCCACTTTAATACAAAACAGTCATTTTTTTTTCCACAGCAGACAGCTGGGTATTCTTTCAGTAAAGCAAAATTCCTGGCCCAGGAGTGCTGCTCAGGTTGGGAAGGTGGTTCCCAGGACATAAATGTTAATTGTTCTCCTGTGCCTCACACAGTGAAGTTCTCAGGACCCCTGATGGGAGTAAAGCCTGATGAAAAACCCCAAAGAGGGTTAAAAGGAGTCAGGATATTTAGATAGAAGAGTCACATTTTAAGGCATAACCACATCCCTACAACCTCATTAGCATTCTTTTCCAAAGCCACTGCTGGAAGCAGTGACTTTTCCCAATTAAAGGGCTCATTTTGCAGCCAGCACCACCTTTAGTCCTTCTAATGCCCATTTAATGAGGAGGTTTCCCATCATTTAGCACTGCCAGAGTCTGTCAAGCTGCAAAGCCTCAGTTTTACAAACTCAGTGTGGCCAGAGCTGCTCTCACCACATTTTCAGAAGAGCCTCATGTGCCCCAAGGAAGGGCAGGGCAGTGATATACAGAATTATTGTGGCTCCCTCACTGCCTTGGAGATTCCTTTGCCATCAGTGCCAGCACATAAACACAACAAAAAACAACTAAAAACTCACATTGTGCTCAATAAATTATATTTCTGCTTTTTAGCTGATGTTTTCTCAGCCAGAAGATGATACAAGAGTGAGATCTTGTCTTGGGGAACAGGGCAAAGCTGCACTTAAATCACTCTTTAAGGATTTTAAGATTAAGTTTCAGCATTAAATTTTTCCTTGGATTACTGAGTTAGTATTTTCATTTCTTTTTGAATTTTGTCTAAGGGGGACAATCAAATTATTTTGCACATCTGTGACATGAACATGCACTTTTGTGTCAGACTGCAGCAGCAGCAGAGCCTGTTTTGACAATCTCAGGCACATAAAAGTTAAATTTCTTCAACTGGCCTGTTCTGACAGAGCTAAAAGGAGGCACTTAGAGGACCTGAAATAAAGTTAATCCAAAGTGTTAAAGATTGCTTCCAAAAATTGCTGCATTAGCAGAACAGTGGAACCTGCTAAGGCAGAGGTTTGTCAGCAAAAGATGAAAAAATACTGAGTTTGATACTTTTTTCTTCCAGAATTCTCTAATAACATTTTAAAATAGTATTTTTGGCCATGTCCTGCAAGTTCAGCAGGACAAGATGTACCAACCCAAGGATTTCTTCCCAGATTCACTTTGGTAACACATTGAGAAATAACACAATACCCACCTTCATTCAACATTTGAAGCAAGTTCCAGAACTCAGTCCTGCTCTCAAAAGTAACTGTAAAAAAGGCAAAACGTCTTCAATTTGAGGTTTTTTTGGTAAAGTCCTGAGTTGGTTTTGCTTGTTCTGTGTGTTTTTCCCCCTTCCCAAGCAAACATGGTTTTAAAGCTGCATTTCAGAAGATTGTTGATTGCACCTTCTGTTTAAATTTACTCAGGGTGCAATTTCCTCCATGTGTTAAATCCACACCCAAGTGTTTCTAACCCTGTCCATATTTTGGAGACAAATTCAATGCCTGTTTCCCCAACCTCCTCCACTCCCAAGTGCAATTCTTGGTACCTTCACAATGCCAAGCCCTGCACAACTTGGTTACCCTTTCACAGGCAGCAATCAAGGACATCTCACAGGCCATGAAACATTGAGGGTAAAAATAGAATTCAGGAATAGAACTGACACTTCTACTTGTCCTTGTAAAAACAATGAAGGCCCTTCCCCTGATGCAGTTAAAACTGGCATAATTTTAACTGCTCTTCAAAGGAATTGTGCTTCACCTTCTGCTGAATCTCTGGAGAGAATTAAGTGTGGAAACACCACCAAGGGACTCAGCTTAAGCAGTTACAAGTTTCAGGCACAGGAAGCTTCTTCATCTCTGACCTCTAATGATATTAATGTGTCAGGAGAGCAAA
>WEIV01030167.1:4264-30431 GCA_013390005.1 Calyptomena viridis
GGCGGGGAGCGACATCCCTGAGCTGCGGCTCGCTCGCAGCGCCGGGGCCGAGGCTCGGCGGCTGCTGTCGGTGTTTGCCCCGGGCGGTCGGTGTGCAGCGCTGCCCTTCTCGCCCGCACAGACCTCCGCGGGGTTTTCCTTTCCTGGTTTCGCCTGTGAATCACCGGGACTCCCGTTCCTGGGTGGAGGCTCTCCAGGGCGGACGGCGCTTCCCTGTTTTCCGGTCAGATTAGTCGGATTCCCCCCTGCCCCCCCCGGCCCAGTCTCCCTAAATAGTCATGAGTTCACATTTATTTCTCTCTTATGTTGGGTAACGCTAATTTCCTTCGATTTCCTTGCCTATTTTCCTCTTGGTCTTAAAAGCACAAATTAAACAATACGTCCTCTCAGTCGCAGGAGTCACTGATCAGAGGTTTATTAGGACTCGCAGGTACAAACTACGCCTTTGATTAGTTTTTTTTTGTTGCTATTTCATTGGGTGTTGCAAACATAACACTGTATTGAGACTGAATTTTGTTAGGTTTGGTTTGGTTTGAATGTGTGCTGAGATTCCCCTCTGCCATGAGGGGTTGTACAGCTGAGATACACAGGATGTCCGGGGAGGAGGAGCAGTGGGAAGGGAGAGATGAAGCACAGGGATTAGGTAATTTGGCTGCTATTCCATAGAAAGTATCAAAACTGGGAGTGGAACCCGTGCTTCCTTTATTTTTGGGATCTGTGCCTTTTTCCTAACTTTTTCTTCCCAGAACATTTCTGAATTGTTCATAAGTCACTCCCTCCATCAGCCTTCATCAAGGTGTTGCTTACTTTCTATGAAAGTAAACTTCTAAAAAAAAGAAGACTGTCAGAGAAATTTGTATTTCCTTTGAGACTAAATTATAGGGGGTTTTGTTTAGGAAATACTTGAGGCTTATCCAAATAATATCAAGTTGTCATTGAGCTGTAAGGTAAGACAGCAGAATCAGTTGTGTGGAGGACTTTTCTGCCTTTTCTGGCTCTTTCTTCCTGAAATGCAGTTAAACATTCCATGTAAAGGTAGACGTCGAAGTGTTCTCTACATTTTTTTTTAAATCCAATTTCCTCTTTGCTGTGAGGACTATGCATGTACCTTGCAAAGATGGGAGATCAAAACATAACTTCCAGACACTGGTAAAAAGCTTTACTCTGGAAAGGAAAAGCTGATTGAACAAAATGCAGGACATAGTATTAGAGTGGTTTGTGATTTTTTGTAATTGTGTGTTTTTGAAAGGCTGAATCAGGTGTGCTGACTGCAGTTCTGGTTAGAGAAATGTTCCTGATGTTGTACAACAGTCATTTTATATGTTGGGTTTGGTTATATTTAGGCCAAAGCATGGATGTATGGGATGTTACCTGAAGTTTAGCAACCTGTCCAGATCCTGTCTTGGAAAACCCAGAGAGCTGCAGGAAATGAAGCTGCTGCTTTCTACTGTGTCTTTGCCAATATAGTAAGAAGCAATTTATATGGATAGCTTAATTGATAGATATTTAGTATTGAAACCTACAAGGCCTCACTAGGAACCTTTTCCAGTTTTACTGGCATCACTTTTGCTGGAAAGACTTCCCCCAACAGATTCTTGGTCTGCAGCATGTCCTGTGTCAGCAGCAGAACCAGCTGCAGAGCTCCAGGGACTCTGGGGGTTCCTCCTGCCTTTGAAGAGCTTCCCAGGGATGGCAGTGGGACTTTTGCCTTGGACCTTCTCTGTCTTTGTAGGCAAATCTTACAGGCTGCCTGAAGGCAAACCTGTGACTGTTTTGCAGGGTGAAGAGTCCTGAGTTGTGTTTGACAACCAGGCACACTGTGAGTGTCCCTGTCCTGTCCCAGGAGGGGTGGCTTTGGGTTCCTGGCTGGCACTGGCAGGGGGTGCTGGGCTCCATCCTGGCCCTTGGCAGTGCCCTCAGGTGGCTGCAGCTCTTGGTGTGGTACGTGGGAGTTGGGAACTCGTGAGGAATTTAATGGGCTTTTCAGAAAATGATTAGTAACTGGTTTCAGAATTACAGCAGGATCCCACAGTTCTTCACCTGACAGGAATGGTTGGTGCTTTGACAGTGGAGAAACATCGTGTTGCCCTGAGCTTGTTACAGGAAAGATGGAATCCATGGGAAAAGGAGGAAGGTATCTGTAGTTGTAATGAACTTTGCAGAATATTTCATGGAATATGCCCATAATTTATTAACTTCCCCTTTGGGGAGGAAGCTGCAGAGCCAGAAGTGGTGATGGGCAAGACCAGGTCGGATTCCTTGTACAAAAATGCTCCAGTTTGTGGAACTGCAGTGGAAGTTTGCCAGGCTGGGGAACTGTTGGGTTCCCAGGGCCTTGGTTGGGGTGGGTGATGCCACTCTTTGCAAGTGGGGCCTCCTGGTGTGTGTAGATGGAGGTGTGTTCTATATTCATCTTGCATTTTTGATCTTATCGTTCTAAACTAATTTAGAAATTTTTCTGTCCAACAAAAAGGAGAAGGAGAGAAAGGAAATCAGGCTTTAACTGTTCTCCTTGTAGCATTCATTGCAGGAAATATGAAAAACAAGATGTTGAAGATGCTTTCAGTTCAAAATACTTTGAGTGACTTAGATTTCATTTGTCCTGTGAGTGGAAGGGGAGGTGCTGGTGTGTCCTGTGGTGGCTCTGAAGTTAGGGTTGCACTGTGTCCTGGGGTGAGAGCTGGGGACACATGTGCTGGAAGGTGTTCCCACACTGAGGGAGAGTTCCCAGCAGTGTCAGTGGTTTGGGCTGGGGGGCTGCAGGGAGGGCACTGCTCTGGTGCCCCACACTCACTGCACACCAACTGCCACGGCTGCTGCTCTGGCCTGGGGCTCCCCAGTCACATTCAGCCTCACTTCTCACCTGGACTGCCATACCTGACCTCAGATCAGCACCTCTCCAACAAAGCTGAGCACCTGAGTCAAGGGGGTGCAATGGCAGACAGTCTTTTCATTGTCTCTGTGCTCTCTGAAGCTTTTTGCAAATACAGAGTAACAGGGACTCAACAATATTTTCATTATTCTGTAAAACTTGACTGAGTGGCAGCATTTTTGGCAGGGGTGTTCATTTTCACACTTGTGATGAATTCAGAATTCTGTTCAGTTGAATTGAGGCAGCTGCACTTGGTGCCTCCATGATTTCTTCTTGAGAACCTCAGGTTTGGGGCTGAGTGGTCCAGTTGGGTGTCGTGGCAGGGAGTCCCTGTGGATAAACTTGGTTGTGTACAGTCCAGGGGAAGGGAAGAAGTTGGTGTAGAGTATCCAGACACATTCACCTGCAGTATCTAGGTGTTCATGCAGCTGTATCTGGTGTACTCAGCTACCACAGATGACAAGTTAAGACTTTGAGAGTGTTACTTCTTTTGTTGGGTTCTGTAGCAAATACATACTCCTGGGAAAATTGTTGCTTTTGAGTTGCTTTGGCTTGATGTTTCACTTGGAGTTCTGTCAGACTGGGGCCAAATTGCAGCTGTGGCCTGTGGTTTGGTGCAGTGTAAAATGTCTGATGCTTGCCTATAACAAGAAAAGCAATTTTCTAAGTAATGCAAGTTACTGGCTTTGATCACTTGAAGTTAAAAATCTTCCTTGCAAAGTGGGGATTTTAATTGTGGTATGTGCCTTCCTTGGGAGTGGTCTATCTTTCCTCCCCCTTTCAAGCCCTGAACTTGTTTCTTTTCCCTGTATTTCTTTTTCTAGCTTCTGTCCCAGGTGCCTAATAATTGTAGAGCTAGAGCTGGTAAGTTGTCTTTAATCTTTTGTTTCTATCTGAGTTTGAGGTGAGAAGCCAGCCCTGATTTTGGCCTGCAGGGATGTTCCACACAAGGCTTTGTTCACAGACTGGGTTTGCTTTCTCTGCCTGTGGCTGCAGAGTGTCTGGACTTCACTCCAACTAAAGTCCTTAGAGGAGGAGGTCACTTGCTGAAGTCATTTCTCATGTCTGCAGTGCTTGGGTGTGTTCCCTGATTCCTCAGGTGTCCTTGCAGCACGTTGAGGTGGCAGTGGCCAGGGACAGGGTGGGGGTTTGCAGTCACAGCCCCAGGAGCTGGGCATTGCTGTCCAAGAGGAGATGCAGCATTCTGGGCAGGGGGACTGGGAGTGGTGTGTTGGACACTTGCTGTGCTCTGGTGTCAGTCCCCACCCCCGGGTGACTTACACTGAGGGTCCCTTATCCTGCACAGGAAATGCCCCAAGTGCAAACCCCCCAGTTCTGTGTGAGCCCTAACGCTGCATCCTGAGCAGAGGGGCAGCACTGGAGCCTTCCTGGGGTTGTGTTCTGCCTCTGCCTTTCTCTCTGGTTTGTGCATCTGCTGCTGGAGCTTGGTACCCTTCTGGATACAGTCTGCAGTCAGTGGTTTTGTTGCTGTGGGAGCTCTTTGTGTTCATTGTACTGCTGTTAGGAAAGGGCTCCAGCAACATTTAGACACCAGAAACATTCTGTAGACTTGTATAAGGCACAGAGTGTGGCAGAGGGTGTTGTGCACATGCCTTGGGCAAGGTGCTGCTGTGAAGCACATTGTCAGTGAATTGTCTGCTGAGGGATTTTCAGTGTGAAATGCTGGGACAAAGTAACACCTCCAACAGAACTACACTTGTAAAAGTTCCCTTGCTGGTAAGAACTCAGCACTGTGCTGACTTAACAATGACATGGCTCTTTGGGGACTCATTGCATCCATACTCATTACATCTTTGGTGTGAAAGAGGTGTCTCTATTGTCAACAGTAGAGTTTTGAGTGCTGACTTTTAAGCTTTCAGCTTGTAGACCAGATCCAGTTCTCCATAATCAGTCACTCTATGGCCCATTCTTCTGAGGGATCCTTTAGCTATGAATAGGGATGAGAAATGGATCTGAATAAACTCTTTTAGCCAAGTGCTGCTTCTTTCTTTCCTGCATTTCTTAACCCAGTTGTATATGGCAGTTTGAAAGGCAACTACTGTAAAGTCAAGATTCCAGAAAATCCCATCACATGCAGGTGGATTCCTTTCATGTGAACTGAAAGAAATTAGTCTCTTCAAAACTAGTGTATCTTAATAGTTTGTATTGCTGTCAAATGGTATGAGAAAGAGAGACTGTTGTTGGGGTTTCCCTGCTGCAGGTAGTTCTCTCTGGAGGTGGGAGAGGCCATGGTGTGTGATCTTCTCACGTTGCTGCAAATTGCTGTGGTCTACCCTGTGTAAAAAATCTACAACTCCTGTGCATCTCTGTTGGAGAAATGTTATAGCAGATGAGAAAATACTGTACTTGAGCAGGAAATAGCTGCAAACCCAACATCTAGCAGTGTGGAATAAAGTATGCTCAGAATTGTGTGTGTATATATATATATATATATACAAAGACATACATAGACACACACTCTTAGTGGTGCATTTGCAAGATGATAATTCTACCCAGATTATCCAGAAGCACTGCCATGAAGGCATAAGACACAAGTATTTCACATGGATATTTTTTACCTTTTCTTAAGATGCCTGTGTGCAAACATGAGATTCTAACAGTGAAACTTCAAACAGCTCTCGCTCTGTAAACACTTGAAGTACAGCCTATATTTAGTCCTTATTAAAATTGAGCAGTGTGCTGTTGTGTGAGTAATTCTCTGGCATTACTGGGAAGGCTTGGAGGATAATAGAATAAGGTCAGTAATGTAGAAGCAGTCCCAGCTCACAGTTTGGTAGTTCCTAACTGGTCAGTCAGTGCTCAGGCCAGGAGTGCTCAGCAAACTGAGGGGCAGGGCAGTGCTGTTCTGAGGTGCTGGGCTGCACCAGAGTGCACCAGGGCCCTGGGGGTTGTTGCCTTAGGATGTGTAACCTGGGCCACCCTTGTGTACACAGTGGATTTCAGCAGCTGTAGAAACTCCTTTAAAGCACTGGGTAAAAGCATTTGGGGTGAGCAGGGGATAAAATATTTGAAAATGTATCATCTTAGATTGCAGGGTAGACTTCTGTTCTTTTTAAGGCCAAAAGGGAGGACTGACATAATTAACCAAGAACTGCTGACAGGGTTACATGGCCCTGTGTGATATGAAGGAGCAAAGATTTCCTCTTTAAAATACTGTAACTTATTGCAGAGGCCAGTAATTATTCCAGGGTCAGGTCTGCAGCAAACACAGTTAACTGGAACTGGCTGGTGGCTCTGTAGAACTGTTTGGAGTTGTTTGGAGGAGGGTGTCAGAGGGCACTGTGGTGTTTCCTAGGGCACAACTCAGTAGGAAATGGCCCCCTTGGTGCCTCAGCCTGACTTGGGATGAGGAGCTGGGGGGTTTTCAGGACTGAATGTACCTGCACTCCTGTCCCAGCCACTGCTCCACGAGGGCCTTCAGTGTGGAGCTCCAGGGTGAGCTGGGGACTGGAATGGGCAGGTGGAGCAGAGGGATGGGATGTTCTCATTTCTGCCTGGAAGAATATGGGAACAGACTAACTGGGATGTGACTCTGCATTGTTTTTTACTGCTGAAAAGTCTTGTCGTTTTCCTTGCATCTTTTGAAGTGTGAGACTTGGATTTAGGCCCTTTGACACAATTCAGACTTGGGTAGGAAAGTTTTATTGACAAGGTGTTAATTACTGCTTGTTTTCAGAAAAGGTGAGTACACTTGTGCACAAGTAACTTGGACAGCTGTAGCTTTAAGTCCTTAAGAGTTTTTTTCTTGAGACTTTATCTAGGAATTAGGATTTTTCATAGAAAGGAAAATAAAATTAGGTGCTAAAGTGCTTTTGCATAAAGATACATGATACTGAAGGTTACTTTTGTTAGTCAGGCAGACTTTGCATTATTGATTGTAGGGGTACTAATAATGTCACAAGAGGATAGACTTTTGAAATAACTCTTCAATTAATAAAATTTTCAATAGTTTGTTCCAGGTTATTGTTTTAGAATAGTAAACTTTTGTGCTTTATTGGAATGACATAAATACTAAAAATCTGAGAGCTGAAAAATTCAGGCGTAAACTGAGACACCTAGAAGTTCCTTAAGTTGTGCTGTGTGTCTGTTCTTAGGGATTTGCTCAATGAAAGAACAATTCTAGTCTCTGCCTGAAATACTTTGGGCATTTGGAAATAGATTTGGATTTCATTATGGTGCTGCCATTGTGTTAAAGACACCAAGTCAGTGAAAGTTGTCTGATCTTGAGAATGACTTGAGTGACCATTACCAAGACTATAAGAAGAAACAAAGGGCTGACTGGAATCTGGAGTGTCTGTCTAATACCAAAATTCTCTTCATTTTATTTTCCAAGAAATGTCTGAAGTGCAAATAACAGTCCTTCAAAACCTGGGTTAAGTTTTTGTTCACTTGTGTTGTGTGTTAGTTGAAGGTTGTTGATTTGAATGCCTCTGTAATGTAGAATTTAAAGCCTTGGTGATACAGCATTTCAACTAAATGATGGTACTGCACACATTTCTGCTGAAACTTAATTTCAAAAATGATGCTGGGTTTTGGCTCAGTTGCTAAATGGAGCATAACAGGAAAAAAATTGAGATTACAGGAATGCAGTAATGAATGGAATGTGCCTTTGAGTTTGTTGGGGTTTTTTGTTGTGAAATGGAGGAGTTGCCATGTCTGTTGTGCTTTACCTTGTTACACAAATGCAGTATTACAAAATTGTTTTGAATAGGCTCTTGGCTTAGTATTGTACGTGGTAACCTGCAGGGCTGTTTGAATTTATGGGCCTGGTTGTGTCTCTATTGGTTTTGTCCTTATTGGCAGGAAACATCTGAAGATTTCAGGGAGTAAATAAATGCAGGAGAAACTCTTGATGAGGGAAAGATAATGATCTGAATCTGACTTGTGAAGAACTGGGTAGGAGTTGATAACACTTTCCCACTTAATTGCTGGCGTAGAAGAGAATGACAGCATTATTTAGGAAAGTTGGGATAGCTTTTAAAATACTGATCAAACCCACCAGAACTTGGGGTGACATTACACTTTGGAGTGTGGTTACTGTAGTACCCATTGAATGCAGAGGAAATAAACTGACCAAGTTTATGGAACACACCGTGGATGCAGTTAGGGAGTAACTTAGATGTGGTCATTGCTCAGGGTGTTAAGGACTGCTGTGTTGTGACGTGGTGGCAGAAAGTGGCACCTCAGTTCGTGGCCGTGTGATGGGAGTGTGTCCGGGAGGCCTCTGGAGTGGCACTGCCGTGGCACGTGGGGGCTGCACCCACCCGGTGAGTCCTGGCTGCACCCAGTGCATCCCGGCTCCAGTGCGGGCTGCCCCCACCCAGTGAGTCCCGGCTGCACCCAGTGCATCCCGGCTCCAGTGCGGGCTGCACCCCCCCGGTGCGGGCTGCACCCACCCAGTGAGTCCGGGCTGCACCCACCCGGTGAGTCCCGGCTGCAGTGCCGCTCGTGTGGCTGCTCAAGGGAAGCAGCTCTTGCTCATTATGCAGTGGCACTGTTGTTGCATGGCAACTGCTGGGCTGAAAGCTTCCCAGCAGATGCTCCCTTGAAGTTCCCTGTGCCCTAATAATGCTTCATTTAGCTGGGCCTTGCACTGCCTTCATCACAGGAGTGAATATCTTCTATTAGTGCACTCACCGATGCCTTTTATTAGTGTGCTCAGTGATGTCTCTCATGTACTTTGACTTTTCTGTTTCCCCAAGCTTAGAACCATGTGGTGTCGTGCATTTTTTAGCCCAGTTTCCTGAAGATTGAGACCTTAATAACATAATTAATCACACTGAAGCAAATTTGACAGAGTCAAGAGTTGAAGCATGGTGGCCTTTGGTGATGTGGGCCAGCACCCCTCAGGCCAGGCAGGGACACCTGGGCCCAGCTTGGCCTGCCTGGAGGCTCTGGGATGGGTGCTGTGCTCCTGGCTCCTCATCCATGTTGGCAGAGGGTGCCACAGGGTATTTGAGAGGAAATTGGGAAATTGGGTAGGGAAGGAAACCAGTTCTAGCAAAAGAACTTGTGTTTGCTTAGTTGCTGCATTTGGTAGTGGCTGAAGTGTCTCATGAAGAGAGTGGGCTATAGAGAATCCTGGCCTACAGGAGTTGCTTTGCAATGTGCTTTGTATGAAAATAACGTGTTGCACCCTTGGGAAGGTTGTAATCCACCATGACCTGGGAATGGCAGCACAGCCCCTCAGCAGAGGTGCCCAGTGCCCCTGGTCCTGGCTGTGCCCTGGGCAGGCTCTGGCTCCCAGTGTGTGCTCAGCTGGCACTGACTGCACAGCTGTGCCATGGCAGCTGCTCAGGGCACAGCTGGGCCCTGTGCTGGTGACAGAGCAGTGTCAGAGCTCGGGGAGGTCACCTGGGCTGTGCTGCTCATTTGGGACCATCCAGGTGCCACTGGGCATGGGGCTCCTGTAGCACAGGCCCTTGGGAAGCAGTAGGTTGGGTCAGCCTTGCAGCAGCACTCAGTGTTACTGCACACCAGTGATACTGGTCTAATGCAGCCTCCTCTGGGCCTGCACAGGAGTCCACACTGCTTGTATTGGCTGCCAGGAAGCCTTTGGCTGTTGGCATTTTGGAGATAGTATTTGTTTAAATCTGTTTGGCAGTGCATTCCTAAAGAACAGGTTCTGACTTCTGGATAGATACTAAGATGCTCTAGGTTGTTCCTGAACAGGGTTATGTTAAATATGATTGGGTTTTAAACTGGTATGCAGAATAAATCTAACTTTTCTGCTTTTAGAATCTATTTTATTGAGTCTTAACTTCTGCATTAATTATGAAATTGTGAGTAATGTTTATTGGATTTTATCTGTGTTTGTATTAAAGTTAATTACATTGACAATGCTTTTTTAACAGTTTTTTTAATTAAAGCCAACGCTTGTGTGATGACTCTATAAAATGGTCCTCTGCATTTGTTAGACTGGATTTCTTGCTGGTTGCTTTTTTTCATCAGGATCTTATAATAAATAGCTGTCATTCCTTCGTACTTTCACAATTTACAAACAAAAATGGTGTATTAAACATCTCCTACCTCTTCAATTATAAGTCATTTTACTAAGCTCCAGTGAATTAATCGTTGGATGGAAATAGTTGAGAAATGCAAAAGAGGTTCTACTGCAGCAGGTTTTCAGCACTCTGTCAAACACCAGTTCCAATACTTAATCAGTGACTTCCATCACTGAATATCTAGTCATTTAAGCTATTAAAATAGCTTCACTTATAATAAATTTTAGCCAAATTACAGGCTGCCATAATTTTATACTTAATTCTACACTGATTTTTTAAAAACCTGCAAATTAAAAATATGACTTATTAATTACTATGTAAGAAACTTCAAAGTTTATCCAAATAGAGATGGATTCTGTAATTCTTAGTCAGTAGCTCTTACTTGTATGAGTCATCTGAAATGTTGTTCTGTAACTGTTGCAGAAACTTGCCCATGATCATTGGCATTTTTCTTGTATTAAAGCATCTTTGTATAACTTTGTATGTGAAAATCGACTTGTGCTTTTGGAAGTTGAAATGACTTCCATCTCATTAACAGACTATTAATGGCTAGCTGCCTTTTCAAAGATGATCTTTGCTCTTTTAAAAAACCCCTTCATTCTGTTCTCCAGTTAATTACTGCTAATTCACACAGTTTCTTTTCTTGGGAATTATAAGAGGTTTTTAAGTTTAGGAAGTAACATAACGAACAGCAGCAATATTTTAAGTGTCCAAGTGTCTTCCAAGAGGCTGAAAAGAGATGTTACACTGTAATTTGCATAAACACCGGGCAGCCCCGGGGAAGGGACTGTGCCCAGGGTTGGATGGGCTGGGGACAAGTGACACTGCTCAGCTCCTGGGGGGAGCAGGGGGCTCTGTCACTCGTTGTGGCCATGGGGGCATCCACAGAGACCTCCTGGTGGACCAGAAACCCCCAAAATCTGAGAGCCCAGGGCTTCTACCCCCTCCTCGGGATGTGCTCTGGAATGAAGTCTTTGGGTAGAGCTGTCTGTGAACAATGGGACGCGCTCTCGGTGGGTAGGGATTGGTTTGCGAACTTCCCAAATGTGTGACACATTCCAGGGGGTTCTCCTGGAAGGAATGTAAGATGTGGGTGTAGGGGTGAGTGCTGGGGGTGTGTCAGGGAGTCTCTGCATCTCTTCAGTCTGGGCCGAGCTCACTTCTCATTTCACTCAAGTTGGTGGTGAAGGTGGGGAAGTTGTTTGGAAATTAGGTGGGAAGAGCTTGGAAAGTGTTTTTAATAATTTTAATTTGTAATACCTGGTTACATAAATATTTACCGGTTTTGTAGTAAAACTACCTTTTATTGTTTGGTTTCAATTAGAAGTTCAAAGGAATCTCTTAAATCTTCAGCTGTATTACCTGTGTGTGTGTTTGTTACAGTAATTATCTAATGACTTCACAAAATGCTTCCATTTGTGGTTCAGGTAATTTTCAGTCTCCTTAGTCAGGTTAACAGACGTCTGGAGGAAGTAAACATAAATCAGCTCTTACCTTCCCCTTTTTTCTAGTTCGTGCTTAGGAATGGAAAAATATCTGGGTGTTATGTAGAAGACTTGATTTAAATGAGTGTCAATTGTTCTATTGAGAGCCCTCTTCAGAGATTTTTTTGTTCTCTTCAGAATTAGGACTAAAAGGTGGTGAGTGGCTTCCCATCGTGGTTGATCTGCATTTGAACAATGCTTAATATCTGCAAATGGAGTTTTCATGTTCTCTAATGAGCTTGGAATGCCAGAGCTGTTGTGGAAACTAGAAGCACTTGTTTGGAAACCTTCCTTTTTGGTGAACTTGTGTTTGTTGTCTAGAGAATATTCCTAATTGTGCAGGAAATGTGTGATCTTCTGGAAGTATGCTAACATGCTTTAAAACAGGATTTTGTTTATGGCAATTTGCTCTTTACATACAAATAAGATAAGTAAATATTCTGTAAGTGTTCTGAGGAAAAGGGTGAGAAGTTGTAGGTTTTTCTGGACATCTCTTAATTTTTGCAGTTTTTTGAAGGTTTAACAGGTAGATGGACAAGTTTGTATGTCCCTTAACTATTGTTCAGCTTCTGTTTTTTTTAATTGTCAAGGCTCCATTCACCCTGTATTCTGTTGGCAGAGGTTCCTGTTGATACACCCTGTTAATCCAACCCAGTCAGTCCAATTCACCTGGCACTGGTCAGCTTTACCACTCCCGTAATACCTGAATATATTTTAATCAGATATGGCCCAACTACCCTTCCAGTCCCCGTGGTAGTACCTGTTGGGAAAGAAACACCAAAAAGAAGCCCTCGGGATGTGTGCTCTGGTCTCCCAGGGAACTGCAGGGCTTTGTTCTCTGCTGAGGATGAAAACAGATTTAATGCTCCTGGCAATAACTTCAGGTTTTTACAAAATGCCATTTGAGGCTTTTGATCCGGTGGAGTAATAACCTGTCTTAATCACAGATAATGGTGTTGTAAAACGTTTATATATAAATTTTGGTAAATTATTGGCGAGAGTGTTTGCGACATGGTCAGGAATCCAAAATGCTTGAAATGGAGACAAATCACCTGGTGAGTGACAGGAAATAGACACCGGGTGGAGCCGCTGAGATCCATTGCATTTGGGACAGCATTGTGTGCCCGACGGGCTGTCCCGAGTGCCCTCACTCACACAGTACTGCCCTTCAGTAATCTGTCTGGCATTTGGGGCACTTCGAGGGAGGGTTTGTGCTGGCTGCCTCTTCTCTTGGGTTGCTGTTTTAGCTCGTGGGACATGGGAACACAAAGACCAGCTTTCCAATGTGTCTCTAAATTGATCACCTTCACCAAAGTCCTGAGCCTTGGGACTGATGTGTTCATGGGCAGCTGCAATGAGATCCGGGGGCATCCCAGGGGCATCCTAGAGCATCCCGGGGCATTCGGGGGCATCCTAGAGCATCCCAGGGCATCCTGGGGCATCCCAGGGCCAGCATGGTGCAGGCAGGGCAGAGCTCACCCTCGTGCTTGTCCCTTGGGGTCACTTGGCTGTGCTCCCATGCACAGGGTTCAGTGTGCAGCCCCCATCTGCTCCATGACTGCTGGGGCATGAGACAGTGTGAAGGAACTGCTTGGAATGCTGAACAAATGTATCTAATTCTCATCTGGGTTTGTTTGCAGGAGAAGGAGCCACAGCTGAAGTTCCCTCCTCCTTTGTGGTTGTGTCTCTGGGCACTCTGGTGGTGCTGGTCATCCTGCTGGCAAACTGTGTGTCCTGCTGCAAAGACCCCGAGATAGATTTCAAGGTGAGCACCTGAGTTACCAACTGTCCCAGGGGGATTCAGGCTCCAGGAATATTTGTGCAATTTGTGCAGTTCCTGAGGGCTCAGTGTCCCTGTGCATCTCCCTTCTGAAACAGCCAGTGCCTCTGGTTCTGTGGGCTGGGAAGGCTGGATGCAACCCTTTGTTGTAACTAGTTGTTCCCTGCTGCAGAAAGGGTCATCAGTACCTTTGCAAAATCCTCACCAGCTATTGAGATCAGCAGTCAAAGTTAGACCCCTGAGTTTTGCTGTAAAGAGCCTTTTTGTTGTTCTGTTTTCTTTAGTTTTTCTTAGCCTGCTGGCAGGGTTGGAGATACTGCTGTTGAATAAGAATACTGGAGGTGCAGATCCACTGTAGCAAAACTCCTGAGAAATTGTTATTATTAGAGAATAGTTACTTTTGGAACATCAGTTATCAGTGTTCCTAAAATTGAGTTTTGCTCTCGTTTCTAACTGGAGAATATTTGGCCTCAGCAGTTCATGGTAATTCATTCAAAGCCAGGGCCAGCATTTAAAGTAACAATGAAACTAAGCAAAAACCAAACCACCAAACCCACAAAAAGCCCTTAAGCTCCATTTTATTAAAAGCAATATGTGATACTTCGATCTCTAAGTCAGCAGTAAATGGGAAATAAGGAATAGAAAACTAAATGTCTATCCCTGTCCTTGGAAAGAAGCTAAACCTTCTTAGCATTGCTCCTTCAAGCTGAAAGAAATGTATGTGTGATGATTGATTACCCAGCTTGTTTACCCAGACTTGTCTGTTTAGGAGTTTGAAGATAACTTTGATGATGAAATAGACTTTACACCTCCAGCAGAAGACACTCCGTCTGTTCAGTCTCCAGCAGAAGTGTTTACTCTGTCAGTTCCCACTATTGCTTTGCCAACTCCCTCCCAGTTCCCATCTCGAGCAGGTAAAATACTGGGTTTCAGTGGAAAAACACGAGTGGGTATTTTCAGTGTCCAAAATGGAGTGTGGCTGATGAGGTTTGACTTTCTGTAACAAAGTGTGTGTTACAGACTTGATAACCTGAGCCCCTGGCTCTGGTAGGGTATGGCTAACATTAAATACTGCTTGTAAGGTGTCAGCCTGGGGCAGGGCAGTGCAAGGGAGCTTCAGAGAATGAATGTGCCTTAAAAAGCTCTCTAAATTACTGTCATTACATCTCCATGTACCCCAAGGGTTTAAAGAACCCTGGGACATGAGTGACTTGTGCTCTTGAGTGGTTTTCTTTGGGGCTGTGTTGTCACTGAGCTTTAGTCCCTTCCCTTCAAAGGGAACAGGAGTGAATCCCTTCTGTGACAGCAGTGCTGCTGTTCAGCTGCATCACTGTGGTGCCACTGCAGACTATTTGTGCTGTAAATGTGATCCTGGTAGGATAGAACATTAGATTTCATTTCCCTGTCTGTGTGGAAGGGTTTTTGAAATGTGTTCTTTAAAATACAATTTTTGTAAAAGGCAGCTTAAGCATCTCATAGTATCATAAGCACAGTTTAGCCTAAAGTGGTTGTTCTCATGTTGTGCTATTTCACATAATTTTAAGTCTTGTTTTTGTTGTTGATCACTAGATGTTCAGGGAAGCTTCCAGTAAAATTTCTGTACAAATTTCAAGAAACTGTCAGTGTGCCTTAATACAAATGACATGGTGCTCCTCAGTGTTTTAAAGAGCTGGGAAAAATTATCTGTGAAAAATTTTGTCAGCTCTTCTGTGTTGCCATAATTGTTAAAATTCTACTGTCAGTACAAGCTTTTTGCCAGCAGTGAGGCAGTGCCTGGGTGAGGTACATGGATAAAAATGTGCTTGTCCTGCTGAGCCCTCTCCACAGTCCAGGTCACATTGACAGGTTATTACAGAGCTGTAGCTGTTCCAGAGAGATGATACTGCTGCAAATGGGGTTTATGGGAGTGAAATCATGGGCTGGAATTGTCAGGCAGGTGCTGATGGGGAACTGCTCTTGGCATCTGTTTGTTCATGTTCCTAATGAGTGCTGGAACTCTGGGGGGACTGGGGGCTCTGCATTGTTACTGCCCATCCCCTCCCAACATCTGGGTCTTCTTTGCTGTCCTTTCCCTCTCTGGGCTCTTTACATGGAGTATTTTTAGTTGAAAAATGTCCTCCTTCCAGATGGTAGCTACAAGTAGGGCAGTTGGGCTGGAGGATAAAGCAGTTGAGCCTTTTCTCTTAAAATGGTAGCTCTGTGTAACTATAAATGTTAAGATGTACAAACAGTGAGTTTTATCTCGGGTTTTCTGCCTGATTTACATAGGAAGCTTCTGTAAGTGGGTTATTTGCTCTCCCCAGCTCCAGGCTATGGCACACTTCTGTGTTAGGGGTAGAACTTAGTTTTTTGCTTTCTTACTGAATGTGTTACAAAGTCTAAAGCTGACATTTCACCAGGACAATCCCTGTTACTTTGTAGGGTTTTTTCCTGGTACAGTTTGGGTGCTGTTGTCCAGCATTACCTTCCTAGTTTGTGTCTGAGTGGGGTTTGGTGCTGTGCACCTCCCTGGGAATACACCCTGCAGGGTTTGCATTCCTTCCTCAGCAGGTGATAACTGAGTGCTTTGCTATGTGTTACATCTGTTTTGTTGTGTGACAGATGGATCAAAGTCTCAAGTTGCACGTCAGAGTCTAAACTACATCCAGGAAATTGGAAATGGCTGGTTTGGAAAGGTGAGGAGTTATCTTTTAATATTGCACAGACTGAGTCTCATTCCCAGCTGATTAGACCTCTGTATTTACTTCAAAATGGTACTCAAAAAATGGAAGTAATGGCATAAGAAAAACTGAAGTTGGATATTTCCTTGCATTCACCTTTTAGCTGTAAGAACAGCACTAATTAGTGCTTCTTAAATTTACCTGTAGATTCTTACTAGAGTTAGTAGGTAGACATTTCACTTTCATGGATTTGAATTAATACATTCCTGTTATTACCAATTCTTTTTAGGAAATATTTTAATTAAATAAGTGGTCTTCACTAGAAAATGTGTTTTCTGAAAGTTTGTTTTGTAGATCAGTTGTCAAGACTAATTAATTATGGATGCTTAATTATCAAAGCTCTGATTGCTTTTGCAAAAAAGCTAGAAAATCCTTTTTACAGCATGTTTTTACCTTTGTTTTTCTTTGCAGGAAGACTCCAAGTATTTTTTCCCCTGTGATTAAAGAGACAATGGTTTTCTCTTTTGCAGGTTCTCCTTGGGGAGATCTACACAGGCAGCAGTGTAGCAAGGGTGATAGTGAAGGAGCTGAAGGCCAGTGCAGGCCCCAAGGAGCAGGAGCAGTTTTTGAGAAATGGAGAACCATATTAGTAAGTTGTTTCACTGCTGCAGGGGCCATGGCCACTGCTCTGGTCCCCTGTGGGTCCCTGCTGCCCTGCTGGGGGGCTGTGAAAGGTGCAGCCAGTCCAGGTGGGCAGAGTGGGCACTGCCTGGGCTTTGCCTGCTCCTCCCAGTGCTCCATGGCCTGGTGAGATGGGCATTGAGGCTCAGCTGCTGGCACTTGTCAGAAGAAACCTTGTGCCTTCTGCTGCATTGGCACAAGTGGTTTGGAAGCAATTTAGGCAAAGAAACTGAACTGGCTGGGAACTAAGCTGGCTAAGAAAAGGCTTAGCTTTTAGCCAGGTCTGTGCCTGGAGTAGCTCATGAACCAGCTGCATGTTTTTGGTTCTGGTCCCAGGGATGGGGGCAGGATGGGAGTGACTTCTGTGTGGTGGTGCTGGGTCTGAGCTGGGGCTGCTCTCACTCCTGTGCCACAGCACCAGGGGATGGAAAGGAGCAAAGGGAATGTGCCTTTGGATCCTTGTGCCTTCTGTTCATGCCACCCCCCAGTGTTCTGTGGTGAAACTCCTGCTGGGGATTTCAGTGTTGCATTGTACTGTGATCTCTCAGGCTTTAACTGTATTTTCTCACTCCAGCATTCTTCAGCATCCAAATGTTCTCCAGTGTATTGGGCAATGTGTGGAAGCCATTCCTTATCTCCTAGTTTTTGAGTTCTGTGATTTGGTAAGTGTACTTTGACAGAAGGCTGCAGTTGTTTTTCCTCTGGTGTAAATGGTATGAAGTGTATTTACTGCCCTTTGCTCATGAAATGATTTTTTTTCCTTCTGAGAATTTTGTTGATTAACCAGAATTTCAGAAGACTTTTTTGGTTTTTTGTTTAGAGATACCACAATTGTAATTTTTTATTTGTACTCTTTGCAATCCATCATGTATTTGTTTAGGTGCTTGTGGAATGTTTTGGAGAGGAAAATAGCTGTTCTTTTTTTGATAACAGTTACTGATCTCTGTCTGCCTTCAACAGGGAGCTTGGAGTGCAGGGGATGTCATAGAAGGGAGCTGTTTTTCAGTCCACCAGCACTTGCTGACATCACATCCTAAATGATATTTGCTGTCTGTGCAACCTTGATATGCTTTTATTACCATTTATGTCAAAATGTTAATTGAGGAAAATTGAAGAAAGGAAGCAATTCTTTCTACCTCCCCCATCTCCAGAGTGCCCAAATTTGAATGCCTGCTGTGCAGCTTTGGGCTGAAGTGTGATGGTGGGCTCACTTCTGGAATGAACCACGGGTGTTCTAATGCCTAGAATTTCCAGTTTCACTGTTCATGCTCTTCCTGCTCCCTTCTCTTGCTGTATTCATTTTTCCCTGCTCTCTTCTCCTTTCCCTTGTGTTCCCACACCCTGTGCACCCCAGGGAGGGTGTTGTGCCAGCTGGGTGCCCTGCTGGCAGTGCCAGTGCAGTGGGAAGGGCAGCACCAGCCTTGCTCAGCCCCTGTGTCCTTGGAGTGGCTGCAGTGAGGAGGGGGGTGCTGGGCAGGAGCCTGGAGCTGTGCCCAGAGGCACCACAGACAACAGGGGGGATTCCTGGTCTGCAAAGACAAGACTTGTTTGATTGTACCATAACACATTAGTAAAACAACCCCCAAAGTCCAGGGGGCTGGGTGGACACTGGGGAGCAGCTCTCAGGTTTGGTGGGGACATCCAGCTAAAGCAGAATTCCTTGGGAAGAGCCAAGATGGAGCTGAACTCAGAAGTGCACAGATGTTATTAGCAAACAAGTCTTTCAGAAATAGTGTGCATTTACAAATTCAGCAAATTCCTTTTTTATCACCTTCCCTACTGCAGAATTTCCCTTTAAACTTGGGTGCAGAGCTGCTCTGGTTGCATCAGGTGTCTCAAGCAATTTAAATAAGAGCCAACACAGACTTGAGTTTTCTTGAGAAATAGCAATTAATCTGTGACCTTAAATAACTGTGTTTTTCATTGCTACTCTTTTGCTCAAACATATTAGCTGTAATAAATTAATGAAACAGAAGTGCTGATAAAATCATTCTTTTCCAAATGGAAGAAATGTCTGAACTGTTTAAGGGACTGATCAAAGGGAAATGTTGCAGTTTTGTGAATAATTAAAAACTCTCTGCCTAAGGTTAACAGATAAGGGGGTTTTATAGTTTTTCAATATGTAGAAAGAGAATACTTACTGGTTTTTAAACCTGCTACTCAAATTAAAGTCTTTAAAAGTACCCTTGAAAGAGAATTGCATTGCATTTTATAGTCTATCAGATACACATCCAAATCAAATTCAATTGTCATATTTTCCAATAGTTATGCAATTTAATCCAACTTTAAATTTAAAGATGGAGTAACTTTTAAAGATTGCCCTACTTTAGGTATACAGGAGAAAAAAAAAAATCCTTGTTTGATGCTTGATTATCTATGCCAGAAGTTGTCATGATCCTGTGGAGTCATCTGGAAGGGATTTTACTTAAGGGGATAAAATAGGTTTTCACTTTAACTGGGGGCAGTAAGCTTGACAGTTAAAGTGGTAGTTTTATAAATTTGAATGTAGTTGGGTAATTTCTTTGGAATGGAAAATGTGCTCATTTCTATTCCAAGTGGACTAAAACTTGGGTTTAGGAAATTATTAATTATAGTGAGTTAAACATAACTTTCCTATTGGAAGTCTGGCTCACTTAAAGAGTTCTAACTGTGTAGAGCTGAGTCTTTCCTTGACATCATAGTGTTATTTTAAATTGTGCACACAAATACAAGGGCTGGGCAGAGACAAGTCCCTGGAGTGCTTTGCAGAGCCTGGGCCAAGTGCAGGCAGGGAGCTCAGGGTCCCTGGTCACTGTCACCCAGGGCCTGCTGTGGGGGGGAGGGCACAGAAGAGGCAGGAGAAGGAAGCAGAAGGCACCACTTGGAACAGAAGATGTGGCTAAATGGCTTTGTTTAGCACACAGGCTTTTGGTGGAGTGTCAGGAGGCTTTTTATCACTGTGGCTGGGGTGGCAGTTATTTGGCTTTTTCAGACTTGGAGTAACAAGTGATTTTAAAAGCTGGTAGCTCCTTTTGTGAGCTGGTAGCTCAGTGGTGGTTCTCCATCAGACAGAGCACGGGGGCAGCAGCTGAAGTGGTGGATGGAGGTTCCAGTCTGTGGTGACTGTTCAGATGGGGAGGAGGAGAGAAACTTGGTCCTGTTGTGCTGCCAGTGGGACAGTGCTGCCCTCCAGCTCTTTGCCTTGTGTTGGGGTGGTGTCTGTGCATGTACAACAAGGAGTAAACTTGGTTTAGTGCCTTGTATTTATGTGGTTAAGGATTCAGTTCTGAAAAAGGTGGCAAATATGTCACCTGTGTTGGGTATGAAACTTTAATATCTTCATATTACAAGTTCTTTTGAAGTTCTTTCAATGCAGTGTTGACATTGTTTTGCAAATCTGGCATATAAAATAATGAAAAAAGTTGCTGTTCTACTGACCAACCCAGTCTAGAGGGTACAGTGGTTGTTTTATTCACATTTCTTCAGACTCAAAGCCCATCACAGCATGTGCCCCTTTTGCCACTTCTCCTCCTTGGGTTTGTAGCCTTTTCAGGGCCACTTGACCTTGTCTGGGCTGCTCAGGCAGCCCTGTTGGATTAGCAGTTCCCAGGCTCCATGGCATGGAAAGGTCTGAGCAGAGGCACTGACCTGCTGGCAGGGGGGCAGTGCTGGGTGTCAGACAGGCTGGTTTGTGCTCTTGGCTCTCCAGACTGGGGGGAGAAATGTGCAGAACTGTTCTGGCTCACATGGAGCCTATTTTATACAGGAATCCAAGTTGTTGTGTCTCCCTTGCTTTGCAGAGCAGGGAAAGAAGCAAGAGGTCAGTTGCACATAAATGATTTAAGACTTTAGATTCTAGTTTTCCTTTGCCCGTGTTAAAATTGTTAAGAAAATAGAAAAAGAAATGCTCAAAAAGATCTCATAGCCCCCTCCCCATATTAATTTGCATAGTATTGCAGTCTGCTATAGTTAACTGTTCACTGTTAAACATTGATGCCAGGTTAAAAATAGAGGGAGCTGCCTTATTAACTTGAATATATTACTCAGCCCTCTGTGGCCAGCATTTTGTCAGCACAGCAAATCCTCTAATGGATTGACATAATTTATGAGCAAAGAAAAGTTATTCAAATGTGCAAGTTGCATGTGTATTGTGAGGCTGATCTGCCTATCAGGTCCTTGCAGAAATTCAAGCCTTGCAATTCCCTGAGCTGATGAGATCAGCAGGATGCAGTGTTTGCCTGGAATGCTCTGTAGTTTGCTTTAGGGATGTTGCTGTTAGAGGAAGGTGCCAGCATGCAGTGGTTGGTTATTTTTTTTAATTTGGGCTATTTTTTAATTGCTGCCACTTGAAAACATCTTCAAATAAAAAAAAAGAACCTTTGCAATGAGAACTTCATAATCAAAGAGTTCCATGATCTGTGTAATAATAATTGTCAATATTGGATATAAGGCAAACAGTAGATTTATCAGTGATGTGTGGTTTAAAAAGAATAGAATTTGTCAATTCATGACAACTTCAGAAATTGTCTGTTGGGTTCAAAGGCTCTGTGCTCCCAGCACTGCTGGATATTTCTGTGTGCCTAAGCAAGGCAGTGATGGTGTGATGGTGTGGCTGCTCTGTTACCATGCTCCACTTTCAGGTGCTTTCAGGTACTTTCACTGCACAACAGCAGTGGGGGGAGGAGGCAGGGGAGTGTTTTCAGTTGTCTGAGAACTTCAAAAGAGACAATAATGTGGTATTGTGTGACTTGGCAGGTAATTTTCCAACTTGGTAGAAAGTGTTCAGTAGACATAATTTGAACATCTTTTTATTTTTAAAACCATTATCATCAGTCCCCAACTGATGAACAAAATTTGCACAAACCAAAATCTGCCAAAGAGTACTGTGTGTAAATGTGCCCCTGGCTTCTGGCTATTACAGAGAAAACACACATTAAGACTTACTTAAAAAGTTGGTTGAACTGATATGACTGAACTGAGAAGGATGGGAAGAAAGGTGAAATGTAGGTCTTCATGGAGTCCCAGGAGAAGAGGGAAAAGGCAGAGTGGCAGAGGAAGTGGAGAGAAAGTGGAGCCTTCCTCAAGCATGATTATTGAGCATTTTATATTTAGATATGTCTGCAGTGAATTTTGCAGAACTGCATTTATTCAGATATATATAACCTTTAATATTTACCACATTTAAAATCTGTCCATAAAGGGCTGTTCTGTGACTCTCACATGGTGTGGGGACAGTAGGGCTGTGTTGTTACTGTCTGCTTTAGGCAGGGGAGCAGCACAGGGTCATTCAGGCTGGCAAGGAGCTCAGGAGGTCTCCACTCCACCCTCCTGCTCAGAGCAGTGTCAGCCTGAGCTCAGACTAAATTTCTCAGGACTTTGTCCAGTTGCATCCTGAAAGCATCCGAGGATGGAAGCTGCACATTCCCTTAGGGCAGCCTGTACCTCTGCTCGTGGTCCTTGTGTGGGACACCCTTTTCCTTGTGCTCAGTCTGCACTTGCTGGGTTTCAGCTCCCCCCTGTTCTCTCCCCTCCCTCCGTGTCCCCAGGGCTCAGTGACTCCCTCCCTGTGTCCAGGCTGCAGGAGCCACTTCCCTGAGCCAGTCCTGGTGGGATGCTCTGAGCCCTCCCTGTCCTGCTGGCCCTCTGAACTGTTCCCCTCTGTTCTGGGGCACCCAGGGCTGGGCCCAAGAGCAGAGCAGGAGGTGACAGCTCCCCTGGCTCTGTCTGCAGCCCAGGGCTGTGCCCAGTGCTCCCAGGGCACAGGGCTCCAGTCCTTCCAGCAGAGCTGCTGCCCAGCTGGGGGTCCCTCACTCACTTTGTGTACTGGGGACCCCTCCCTCCCTCCCTCTGTGCACTGGGGGTCCCTCCCTCTGTGCACTGGGGGTCCCTCCCTCCCTCACTCTGTGCACTGGGGGTCCCTCCCTCCCTCACTCTGTGCACCGGGGGTCCCTCCCTCCCTCACTCTGTGCACTGGGGGTCCCTCCCTCACTCACTCTGTGCACTGGGGGTCCCTCCCTCCCTCACTCTGTGCACTGGGGGTCCCTCCCTCCCTCACTCTGTGCACTGGGGCCCCTCCCTTGGTGCTGGTGCCGAGGGTTTTCCTTTCCCGGGTGTAAGAGTTTGCATTTGTCTTTCTGAAGGTCCCTAAGGTTCCTGTCAGACCCTTCTCCCTGTCCAGTCCCTCTGAAGGGCAGTTCAGCCCTTGGTTCCCCCCAGTTTGGGACAAGCAGTGTCCTTTGAAAGCAAGACCAAAAATACCTGGTTTATTTTTTTAACCTTGATTGTAGCCTTAATTAGAATAGAATGGGAACATAGAACCAGTATGTTTCAAGGTGCTGGATTTAATAAAAGTTAGTTTTCCTACAAAAATAAGTGCCTGCATGAATAATTTACTAAATAAGGGATGTCACATAGCACTGCTGTTACTAATGCATTTAAAATTTAAAAAGTAATTCCTTGATGCGTTTCAGGCATCCCAGGAACTTAATCCACCTGGGACAAACCCTCAGCAAGCAGTTGCTGCTTTAATGAATGACAAATTTAGAGTTTGTTTTCAGTCTCTTGCTGCCACCTACAGTCAGCTCAGCTGTGGGGTTGGTGCTGGTGTTCCTGCTGCCCTGCTGGAAACCTGTGTGTGTTTGGAATGCTGGTCCTTTCATGGGGGTTTGGAACTCTGCTCTGCCAAGGGAGGAAGGGGGGAAGCTGTGTGTTTTATAGTATTTATTCATATAAACAAGAGCCAGTCTGAAGTGGTAATTGTAAGTCAGAAAAATCTTTTGGGAAACATTTTAAAAAGCAGTTCTGGAGGATGCAAATGCATAAGTGTTAACCTAATTAGTAGCTAAAAGCAGGATAAAGAGAATGTAATGAAGGGTTCTACAATGTTAAACAGTATTAGAAGTATTTCTCCTAAGGGGCTGTAACTACTTGCAGTATAAGTCTTACCTACAAAGCAGATGAAGAGAGAATAGCTGCTTCTGTGCACTGTAGAATCTACTCATGTTTTAAAAAACCAACACATTGTTTGGCAAAGGAGTAGTGTCTGCTTCTAAGTAGCCCCATTGCTTCTTATTTTCCTCAATATAACTCCAATGTGAGTGTCCAGCTCAGCTGTCACTGCAGTGCTGGACTGTCCTGCACCACAGCCATCCCCTGCTTGAGCTGTTAGAGTTGGAAATTGTCAGCTCAATCAACCCCATTAATGAGGAATGAGATGCTTCATTACAGCTCCATCACGTGTGTGAGCACCAGAGATCTTCAGTCTGCCCTGGATTTCAGAGGTTTTTAGCAGTGCAGGCTCTTCTGGTCTGGGCACCCCCAACATCTGCCTTCAGGCTCCTTCCTGGCCCAGCATTTGGGCAGACAGTGGCCATGCACAGAGCCCACAGTGTTGTGCCAGTGACCAGCTGTGGTGCTGTGCAGTCTCAGTTCAGAAATGCCCTCTGAAATAATTGGCTAAATTTACAGAAAGTCTGTATTTTAAATAACAAAAGCACAGCAGTGCTGGGTTAAACGTCCCAATGGTGAGAAAAGGAACAACAATGGCATGAGAAACATGTTCTTTTCCCCTGCTTGGATTCACTTACTCTGAGTCTTCCTTTTCCTGGATGCTTGGACAGCATTCAGTTATTTCCTCTCTGTTTCAAAGCTGTTCTTTTTATAGTACTTGATGGAGTTCTTCTGTGTGCACATGAATTATGTTTCTGTTGCTCAGTGTTGCCTGGTTCAGTACAAGTGCTGCCATCCCCAGGATGCTCTGGCTGCAGCAGGCTGTGTTACCTTGCTTTTTGTGTGGAAAGCTCTGAGCTGGCAGTGTCTGAAAGCCTCTTTGGCCTCTCCCTGCCATCCCTTACTGATTCCAGACAGCTTTGCTGATCTGCAGCACTTGAAAGCTCGTCTCATTTAAAAACAAAGGCTCATCAAACTGTTTTTTAATGTAAAGTATTAATGCATGACAGGTTTTATGTGGCAGTCTCATCTAGGGTGTTAATGACTAAATTTGATTACAAGTCCTTAAACAATTCCATATGCTTTAAATGGCTTCTGTAAGAATCCTGATGGAGACTGGAAACTTGGGGAAATCATTTTATTAAATAAGTACTGTAATCAGTTGGATCTTTAATAAAAATTTCTGAAATTCCACCAACATACAAGACTGAGCAGTATTTTTACCATCTTTTACAGGGTGACCTGAAAACTTACCTCTGCAATGAGCAGGAGCACATGAAAGGAGATTCCCAGATCATGCTGCTGCAGAGAATGGCATGTGAGATTGCTGCAGGCCTGGCTGTAATGCACAAACACAACTTTGTGCACAGGTATAATAAATATCAGTCGTGTTCATTCCCATCCATGTGTTCTGCAGAGGGTTTGCACAAACCTGTGTCTCACTGAGCTGCAGTGTGTGGTGTCCCAGCTCCACACTCATCACCTGAGAGCTGATCTCTTTGGCTCTGCAGCCCATGAGACACAGCCTGCTGCCAAGCCAGGAGTTGTACTTGTTTGGTTAAATCTTGGCTGGGTTATATTTGTCTGTTGTGGGGGAGGGATGGTAGAATTTTGTTAGAATGAATCTTACCTGATGTGAGTTTTTATTAGACTATAATGATTAAGGACTTCTGCTTGGTAATTTGTTGCCTTTGTTACTAAAAATGGGGGGAAAAAAACCTTTCTCATGCAGGAAGGGAGAAGGTGACTTTAGATGGAAAATCTGACTGAAATGGGTATTCTGTCACTAGATTGTTGTTCATGTAACCTTTTCATCTTCAGTAGTGGAGGGAATCACATTGTGAAGGAATCATACTGGGAGAACAGTCTTGTTCTAACTGGGAGGAAACACCAGATTTCTTTATTTTAAATAAAATAATTATTTTAAATTAAATTTAATGTAGAAGATACTGAAAGAATGGCAGTGGTTGCAAAAGACTGGGAAAATGAAACTTGTTGCTGAGAAAAATGCAAAAGTGACTATTTTGGCTTGAAACAAAAGGGTTTGAGGAAGTGGCAGACATGAAGCTTTAGGATGACTGAAGTACTAGAGTGTTAAAGCACACTTGTTCCCCAAGCATGGCTTACCTGGTGAAACCTTGGCTCTCCCAGGGTGGTTTATTTTGGCAGTTCTTTGCTGTAGAAGCAGGACCTGCATCATCCCTTTCATCAAGTGAGGAGCTTTTGCTGGAACTTGTCCGTGCACCTCTTACTGCCCCGAGAGAGCAGAGCCCTCTGTCCAGGGAGGAGTGAACTGTGCAGCTGTAAACCAGCAAAACCCTGCCAAGCCCCCAGGCCTGCACTGAGCTGTTCCTTTAACACCTTCAGCAGTCTCAGAGGACTTGGGGGTAAATACCAAGTGTACCTGTCCAAGAGTTCTTGTGTGGCAGCAGGATGGCTCTGGGGGTGGTAAATGTAACAGTACATTTTCAGGGAAAGACACATAAACTGGGTAAATAGTGATTCTGTGCATCTGCAAGATTCTCACTGTAAATGTTTACTTCTAGCAACACTATCCTGATGCTGTCAGAGTAAGTGGTAAATCTCCAGCATCAGTGATTTTGTTGTTAGTGGTAAATTCAAGCAGCCAAAAACTTTTCTCTTCCAGGATATTTATCTAAATAATATAAAACAAGTTGGCAAGCTCTGGGGAATGCTTGAAAGTTGTGAATGTCTTTCTAACCTGTGTAGTTCAATGA
>WEIV01030168.1:9033-19040 GCA_013390005.1 Calyptomena viridis
TTTACTCTCAAATGTATCCAGGTTCCAATTAAGTTAATTATCTAAGTTCTATCTCCTTTAAAAGAAAGACAGCATGTTTGCCTTTCCCTTCCATTCAAGTTCATTCCCTAGGAGATCTCAGACTGACTTTCTATTGCTTCTATCAGTTTAATAGACCATTTTTAGTATTCTAAGGTTAAACCTATCTTCTTGAAGCTATTTCAAAGTATCTGAGTGTTTTAAATATTCTCTGATTTGGTTCTTTCCTCCTACTGGTTGAGATCTCTTTTTTGCTATAACTACAGTGATTAATGGGAATAATGGGACTAAAAATAAATATGTATTTTTAATTACTTCTGAGTTCTATTATTTTGGAATACGAGATTAGTAGAGCCATGTTCTGCCAAAGCTGAATACTTAATGAAAATGGTATGCATTAGTAGTAACAACTATTGCTAGTGATAGTATTTTTTTATGCCTTTTTTTCCACTTCTCCTTAGAAAGAAAAGAAAGGATGAAAGCACTTGGGCAGTACAGAAATTTGCAAGGCACTAATTGAGACCAATTCATCTCTGAATGTTCTACTGGTGGGATGATTTTGTATGGTTATGCTTAGTTGCATTCTTTTGTTCTTTTCTGTAATGAGTTTTAAAGGGACCTGTCCGAGCCAAAGGGAAAGCAACAAACCAACCTCTTTTAAAGCCAGAAAAGCAGAAAATACATACAAAATAATCCAAATAGTGATAACTCAATTTCAAGTCTTCTGTAAGGAGGTGCTTATTAGGAAAAGGCCCTAAGCTTCTTTCTAAAAGAAGAAGTCACTGAAATTGGACATTTCTTGTTCAGGGCAGTAGATCACAGAGATAGAGACAAGAGTGCTGGATGGCAGAAGCAGAAAAGAGGGATTCTGTATATCATCACAGGAGTTTGCCCCTATAGCACAGAAAAGATTAATAAAGGTTTATTTTTAATAATTTGACAGAAGTTCAAATACGTATTAGAAGAGTGGTTAATAGCATTTAGAGATTTCTCTCCTTTTTCATATCAACTGACTCTTTCCTTGACAAAGACTCTGCATTCAAGAAAAGCAAGTGGGTTATCTTGTCATAGGCTTCAGAAACCACAACTTAATTTCTGAATTGGGTACTCTAAAGTGTAATACAAACAATAGATGCACTTGGACTTGTTCCAAGTTTGCAGTATCAGTCTTCTAAGGATGTTTCTGTAATTTGTGCCTGATGAAGATATAATCTCTTTTCATCCTCCAGAATGAGGAAAAAAAATTAAAGAAAACCTTTATTCATTGTAAGAATATTATCTAGCCCTTTCTTCATAAAATACAATATTTTGGATTTTTTGAGTTTTTTTCTCAGATAACTTATCTCAGAAATTCAATGAGCAACATTGCTAACAACCAGAAAATTCTCTTCATCCTTTTTCCCTCTCCCACTGAACAGAAGTTGAGTGCAAAGTTACTGTGTATTTAAATCCGCCTTTTATATAGGATACATCATGATGAGATATTTGACTGTCTTCACTTTCCAAAGAAAATGCTTTTGATGGTTCAGAAAGCTTCGTGTTCCCATCTGCCACTTCTTCCTGAACTAACCACTGGAGTTCAGTTTCCTCCTCTGTTCAAGTGCCTTTGAGTACCATCTGCTTTTATCTGAGGACTTGCACATTCCAAAACTCTGTAATAAGGCAGATAAGTAAATACAAAGAAGAGGACACCAACTCCCATGTCACATCAGATCACACAGAAATAGAAAATTTGCCAATCTATAAAGTAAACTTCTCATAAAATATTTGCTTTCCCCTGAAATTTTTACTTTTCTTTTTAAAAACTTTCAGTTTATTTGGCAAGATACATTTTGACAAAAATGAAATTTTTCTCTCTTTGTTTGAATGTAGTTTGTGGTGTTTTATGGGACAAACCTAACCATTTCTATCCCATCTCGAGTGCCACCTGGGTACTGTATTGCACATTCTTAAATACTAACCGTATTTTTCTCATTTTCTCAGAGCTTTTTTATCAGTTGCCTGCAATGTAATAATTTTACCTCTTGATAGTTAAAGTTTATTTTTTCAGAATATGACTTAACATTATGGATAGATATGAAAATTGCATGCAATTATACATCTGATGACTTCAGACTATTTGCATACATATAACAAAGCCTTAGTTACGCCTTTTGCTTGCATACAAGTGATTGAAGTCATCTCACAGGGACATCACAGTGTCACAGGAGTACTAATTCTTGCACACTCAAGGTCAAATGGGATGGAAAAACAGATTGTAATAAACAATTTATTTGAAAACTAGGTAAATATCTTAAGTCACTTTATTACAGGAATGCTTACTTGCATTAAATTATGCAAAAAAATTAGTTTGCAAGCAATTTAAAATAACTGCTTGTCAATAGTCCTAAATTATAGAATTCATTGATGAAATATTCTGCATATTTTCTTTTGAGCCTTAATTCTGACTGTTAGATCAACTTTATCAGTCACTCATCAGAGTGGTTTTAATCCATAGAATGAGAAACTGAAGAGAGTAAGATAGGGTAGCTCAGGATAAAGATACAGAATCATAAACCTAAATCTCTTAGGAAATGATTTCTCACCTTTGTACTGAAAGGCTCAAAAAGAAATAAAATGTAAGTGCTAACTGTATTTCTAATGCTGAAATGGTTTATCATCTTGTACTTCTAACTTGCTTTCAAGGACATTGAAGTCAGATATAGTGATCTCTGTTTTAGTGAAGGTTGATTTTAGAAATGTCACAGGTCATCTGAGCACAGAATAAGCTGGAAAAGGTTACAGAATACTAACACATGATTTTTATCATCAGAAATGTATTATTTCTATTTTTAAAACCTATATTTTGCCTCAAATATTTACTTCTGTCATATCTAGGCAATTCTAAATTATTCACAAAAAGCTGTAGATTTGTTGCTCGTGTATCAACAAAATGCACAGAATGCATAGTAACAAACTGAATTATTATTCTGTTCTTTTAAGAAGCCACCTGCATTAATTTAGAGCTTGAGTGGCAGTGGTTTCTGGACCACATTTAATGCTGAAATTCAAGGCAACAGTTTGATCAAATAATTGTTTTAGCCTTTTTATGCGTTGAGTATTGGCTGCTATCTTGGGACTATGGATAGTTTAAGAGCATTAAGGTCTTGCAGCTGTGGGAGTCAATGAACTGGAAAGCTTAGCATGATATGAGAGTCTAGTCCTAAAAGTGCTGATCAGGTAGTTTTGTCTTTTTGTCTGTTTGGAGAGGTTTCCTCTCCTGAATTTGCAGTGATTCCTAGATTTGCTGAAGTATAGAGCTGATAGACTAAAACTAACTAACTAATTAATCAATTAATTAAATACTATTATTTTAAGCAGTGGTAATTAGGTTTTCAGTGAGGAAGTTGGAAATTTTGTAGGATTTTATTAATGCCACTTACAATCTGAGCTCTAGGATACACAGAACCATAGAATATGCTGAATTGGAAGGGACCCATCAGGATCATTGAGTTCAAGTCCTGGCCCTGCACAGGACACCACAGGAATCACAGTGTGTGCCTGGGAATGTAGTCCAAATGCTTATTGAACTCTGGCAGGCTTGGTGCTGGGACCACTTCTTCGGAAAGCCTATTCCAGTGCACAACCACCCTCTGGGCGAAAAACATTTGCTTTATATCTAACCTAAACCTCCCCTGAGACAGCTCTATGCCATTCCCTTGAATTCTTTTACTAGATATGAGAGTAAACAGATCAGTACCTGACCCTCCTCTTCCCTTCACGAGGAAGTTGCAGACTTCAATAAGGTCTCCCCTCAGTCTCCTCCAGGCTGAACAAACCAACTGACCTTAGCATCTTCTCATATAGTGTTCCCTCAAGACTCTTCACCATCCTTGTGGCCCTCCTTTGGGTGCACTTCAATAGCTTAGTATTTCTTTTACGTTGTGACACCCAAAACTGCACAAAATATTCAAGGTGAGGCCACACCAGTGCAGAGCAGAGCAGGACAATCACCTCCCTTGACCAGCTGGTGATGCTGCGCCTGATGCTCTCCAGGACATGGTTGTCCCTCCTGGCTGCCAGGACACTGCTGACTCAGATTCAACTTACAGACTGAGTAAGTTGACTCAGTCAGCTTATGATGTAACATACTTACATCCTATTTGCTAGGATGTAAAAGTGCTTTTTGAAGTGAGACATGAAGTTACTTTAAGACAGGAGTATCTTTCTATCAGGTATCACGACAATAGATCTTAGGAAACTTAGTAAACTACATAATAAGAATGTTTGAAAGCTGATCCCCAAGTAATCTTAAAACAGATCTCGATGAAATTTGAAATACTAGTTGTTGTCTATCTCAGTAGTGAAAATTGGCAGTGACCTTTGGAGAACAACAGTGAAGCTAGAAGTAGCCTATTGTTGAAATTAGAGTTTAATAAAGCAGAAGCTGTGAACTGATAGCAACAGTGCTGTGAGAAAATAGACGACAGAAAGAAACTCCTTGTCAGAAAAAGGTGAATAATATCCAAGATGTTATTGCTCAGGTTCACTGAAACCAAGACTTATGGTTTACCTTTATTTTAGAAGGTTTTTTTTACACTAAAAATAAACTTTTAAGAAGTAGACACCAGAAGCTGGAACACTGGTGGTTCAGTTCTCCTCTTTCCCCATTAGGAAAGCCATTTGATTGTCATTTTGTTCAGGGATAGGGTAAGCATTATGATTTAGATAAACTGAAGTTATGGCAATACATTGAGACCATACTGCTAGGTAATCCCAGGCTATGTTTAGGATCTTGATTATTAAGTTTTTCAAAGATAAAATGAGGCTTCTAGGGAGTTACTGAGTTCAGCCTAAACCAAGAATTCAGATTAGGGCTATGTAAACCCGGACCTATAAAAAATCCCAAGAACAACACATTTCAAACAAGACCAAAGATGACTTCACAATAGTGAAGGTTTAGTATTTCATTGAAAATTTCGCAGTACCACTAAACTCAGTTTAATGTTGAATAAACTAGAAGTTGTGACTGTGCAAGAAAAAAGTCATAGAAAAAGAGATTACAAAAAAATATTGCCAAATTTGGCATTGGAGTATCTCAGTAATAAAGTGATCCAATCCCTTGGACTGACAGTAAATGCTTGGTAGTGAAACAAAAGCAGAAAGAAGTACAGGTAAATAATTATTAGATTTCTCACTGAAAAGAAGAAACAATTTAAATGTGCCTAGAATCTTGTGGAAATTTAGAATTAGGATTCAGTTAGGGTTTAAGTTGATTAAATTTGGAAATTAGAGTGTAGAGGCTGGTTCATCCAGGAGTCCAGGGAAAATGAGAAGGCTCGACTCCAGGAAGATTTGCAAGCATTTATTTAGCTACTTGTGCGCTGGCATTTTAAGCATTCTAAGCTTAAGCATTCTAAGCACAGCAAAGCATTTCTTACCTACCTAGCAGACTCTAAGAAGTCAGAAGCATGTCTGCCTTCTAAGAAGTCAGAACATGTCTGCTCCTCAAGGAATCTGCAAAATGTCTGCTGCTTCTTCCTACGCAGTTAAAGCTTATATATGTCAGACTATATTGTTTACATGAGGCATCCGATGACTTGGGAACAAGGTTCTCCTTGTCGAGCCATGGGGATGAGGCCATGTTCAGTCAGAGCCTTACTTCTATTCATGCTCAGGGAGAAATTTGGCCTACAGCTTAAGGCCACATTGGAGCATAAGAGTAAGAAGGTCTTTGAGAAGATTAGCCCAAGAAAATAGGATTTTTAGTTGTAAAGGTTATCAGTAATAAAATGGTATGACATATTTCTGAGACTGAAGGAAGCCCTGATTTAGTGAAAGACTACAAGTCTGCAAATTAGAGGAAGGTCTAGACTAACAGTGCTGTAAGAGGAAGTGAAATTTCTGGAGCAACAAAAACATACCCACAGAAGTCTGATCCAGGAAAAAAACTAGGACAAGCTGAGGAGTGGCATCTTAAGTGTATCCCAAAAGAAGTGTGAAAAATTGTCAAGAGGTTTCTCAAGAACAAAATGAGAAATGGCAATCTGGGGAACACTCTGTGATGAACCAAGGATAAAGTATGAGTCAAAGGTAAAGGCTAGGAAAAGATGTGGTTTATCGCACACAAAATCATTCAGATAATGGGCAGCTTGCAATGAAACATATTGTGATATGAACAAGAAGTTCAAGACACATGATTATGCCAAAGCAAAACTTAAGAGTAAGCTATCTGTCTTTTTCTATGAGAAACTGACGAAAGGTTCAAAGTAGATCACCACTACAGCACCATGCCCTGCCCTACAGTAGAGGTTCTGTTTGAGCAGGACCAGGATGGTTAGCAGAATCCCTTGTATTGACCAGTCAAGTGGCTTCAGCTAAATTTGCCATCCCAGTGCTTCTATGTCCCATTACCTAACACTCTTAAGAGTCTTCAGCAGTTCATTATAACTCTCAATCTTTCCAGAGGCTTGTGGATGATAAGAGATGTGATATATCTACTCAATGCCATGTTTCTTTGCCCAAGAGTTTATAACGTTATTTATGTGAAAAATGAGTGAATAAATTATTTTTTTGTCTTTCACATGTAGGTTATAGAAATACTTCTGTTAGCTTATGCATAAATGCTCCTTGTTAAGTTTTTTTATATGAATATTTTTTAAGCTGACTTTTTCATAGGAATACTCCTATAAGCTTTCCTGATTAAGTTTTTTTTTACACATGTTTTCTTTTAGACCTCTTTTTGGTGTTAAGACACATGAATGTTTTATATATATACCTCTTGTTGTTAAGACACATGAATGTTTTACACATATATACCTCTTTTTGTTAAAACACATGAATGTTTTCTTTTAGACATGTACCTCTTTTTATTATAAGAATATAGTTTAAAAGTAAAAAGGGCCCCAAAGAAATTAAGAGTGTGAGTTTAGATAAAAATGCAAGAAGAACGAGACCAAAAGAAGAAAGGTTTCTGGAAATGGCCAGCACACATTTACCAGAAATATGTGAAGTAAGTGGATGGGAGGGAGTAGTTTCTACCTTCTAGGATGTTTACCTTGACTTTTATAGGTGTTTTGACCAAATCTCCTGTAGAATCCTTTTAATCAGGATGGCATGTTAAAATCTAGGTGACTGGCCTACACAAAAGTGAAAAACTGGCCAAATCAGAATAGTGGTTAATGAGTCATAACCTGTGTGGTGGCTAGTTAAATAATAGCTCTTCAGGTGTCTATCATGAAGCCTGTTCTATTTAGCATCTTCATCATTGGCCCAGATCACAAATTGAAATACACTTTTGAACAGAGGGATATGGGTGCAGTCAGTACAATACAAAAGCAGAGCTGCACATGTGGGAGGACTAGACTGACTCTTGAAATTCAATATGAGCAAGTGTAGAGTATCGTACCACTGTCTGCCCTGACAGTAACTCTGCACTGGAGATCCTATGGGTCCTAGAATCATCTTCATTTCAGTTGGAAAAGATCTTTAAGATCAGTCCAACTGTTGAAAGCATAAAACAATGAAGAAAACAAAAAACTTCAAATGTGATGGGGCCCATGGTGATCACAGTAGACCCTGAAACTGAATGAGGGTCTGGTGATTTGTGTTGCCATGGCATCAGAGAGGGGTGAAAGCTGCATGGTCTCATTCTTTCACTTGATATCAAGAAATGTTTTGTACAACTGCTACCTAGTACACCTTTTAAATATTCCATACAACATGATCACAAAGATTGGTATGTATGACTACATTCCTAACCACAGCATACCTAACTGGAGGATCAGAATTCAACATGAAATTTGTAGAGACATATTGATGGTTTGTCCTCCTTTCTGTCCCCAGAAGTGATGTCTTTTGCCAAGTCTTGTGTCCTCATCTCTGCCAAATATTTTGATCTTGGAAATTAAGTTTGTGATTGCAATAATATTGTTAGTGATATATATAATTATTCTGCATTTAATGCAAATACAGAGAGCAATGCAAAAGAACTACATATGTTGCATTTAATAAACCATACTGTTAGTGAATTTGACTGGCTCTTTTGAATGCAACCAGACTGTTCTTTCTCTCTCTGTTGGGCATGTAGTTATGTTTTTGCAACAAAATCTAACACTGTCAAGTCCAACACTAGTCTGTAAATGCCACATCTACATGTCCTGATGAACTAGATCAAAGAAAGTGAATATTCCTCTTCATTAGGTACTTAGGTTATACTACATCTGATCAAGTGAAATCAAGTGTAGGCTACCAAAACAGTGGTATCCAGAATTTGTGCCCTGTATAGGGAGAGGCTGTAGCACCAGTGCTGGTTCATCCAGGAGAAGTGATGATGACAGTGGTTCCTAATAGCAACTCTGTCATTGACAGAAGGGGATTAAAGAGACACTGGCTTTTCCCAGTGGTGGATGGTGGGAGGGGAGGGCAAGAGGCAGTGGGCAGAAGCTAAAACATGGGAGGTGCAGGCTGGAGATAAGGAAAAAACACAAAAAGGAAAACTATGAAGTGGAATGAGCAGTCAAGAGAGACTGAAATCCCTGGCACTTTCCATAATGGCTCTGAGCAACATGGCCAGAACACACTGTTGACACTGTTTTGGGTGGGAGTCTGGATAGAGACCTCTCATGGACTACTCCACTCTGAATGAGTGAGAAATTCTAGGTGTTTCATAAGGTGTCATTAAGCACATTCTCAGGCTTTTGTCACATTTTAGTAAACAAGAAACTGTGAGAGAGACAAATTCAGCATTTGGAAGTAGATTTCAAATTAGGTTTAAGATGGCAGAAACTAAATTTCTGTCTTGGCATGTAATTTATATGATTGAACTGTAAGCCTAGGTGTGTGAGCCTAGATTGGTAAACTGTCACTAAGAGTGTCAACTCAGTTCAGTTGTCTAAAAAAGGGATTTTATCTTCACCTGAGATACTTGATGTCCTGCTTCTTGGCCTTGAGTCATCTTTTGAAGGGCAAAGACTTTCTTAAATCTGGGTTATAGGTTGTATCTTCCAGTCAACAGTGGTTGTGATAGTAGGGTCAGAGCTGGCTTTGCACTTAGGGCTCAATAAAACAGATCACGTGGAACAATTTTTTGTCTCATTACCAATGTTATTAAGAATGTTAGCCATTAAGATTCTAAAGGACACTGTGAGTTGGGCTTCTGTAGAGTTTTACTGCACATTGACTAACCTAGTGCTAAGATTTTGTAAGTCTGAAGTTACTGGATTTCAAGAATTCCACTAACAATCAAATCCTGAAGTGGGTTTAGAACAGCAGATTCATTTCAAAGTTTGACTGATACACAATCCAGGAGTGTATTCAGGATTAGAACAGAATTTGTGTTAGGGTTTAAACAAAACTATCACCCTAAATTGCAGCAATTCTGGAGTTTGCTGCCATAGTAAATTGTTAAATCATGGTGGTTTATTTTCCTGTGGATATTTCTGGTCATGCTCTAGTAACACTATACACACTGTTCCGAGGTGTAAGATATGTATAAGTCTGTACTGAAAATTATGGCTTACATTCATAGAGGCTGAACAGAGAGGGAATCTCCTCTTGTCTTTTACTCCAGATATTCCCGTATTTCCCTCCTTCTCTCTCTGCCTCTTTTCCTGCTGGTATTTGAATCACACAAGGCTATGAGCAGAGGAGGAGAAAGAGATATGCTTCTTCCATGAACTTGCCAGTAAAGGACTGTCCAAAGAGAAATGGAATACCTAAATTTGACTTAAAGATATGAAGAATTTTCTATATTAACTTTGTGCACATTCTATTTGGTCCAATATTTTCTAATAAGTAGATTTATTGCTAGATGTACTAGCTCTAGGCTGCCGAGTTCAATCAAGTCTGGTATCACTCAGATAAGATTAGTATAGAGGCAGAGACAAAACACAAGTATATTGGATATAGACATGACAAGGATTTTTTAATTTTGGTGAACAGGGCTGAGATACTCACTTATCTAATGATAGGAAGCTTAGAACTCAGGTTAACAGGCACCAAGAGCTAGA
>WEIV01030168.1:25982-59463 GCA_013390005.1 Calyptomena viridis
TATTGAAAACTCTATTATTTCACGGTCACTGCACCCCAGACAGCTTTTATATAAGCCTAAAGGCAATAACAGCAACAATTTCTTTTCCCAACAAGATTTGTTACTCCTCTTTGTTCCTTACACAATATATTCAAACATCTTTTTTTACACAATTTTGTGATTGTTTAGCATATTCATTCTTCCCAGGTAAAATTCTGTCGTGCAGTTCATCATCTGACTAGCTTTCTTTGTTGTTCCTTTGGTCTTTCATCATGTAAGACATCTAAAAGAGAAAAACAAAACACCAAAACACCTGTGGTATTTTCCAATACTACAATAAATTACTTTTAAGTTGGTTAAACTCAGCAAAATAGGGGAAATTTAGACTTTATTAGAGTGTCTATAATACTTGAAAAATATTCAAACACCTTCACAAAGTAAAAAGAAGTAAAAACTTAAGAAGATATCTTTTGTATTACGTGTATGTTTACAGATATTATCTCTCAAACTAAAGGAGACTTCTTGCCATATTTTTAAGCACTGACAGAGATTTTGGGTACGTGTATTTTTTCTTTTTGCTTTTTTTAAATTTCTTTTTTTTCTTTTTATTTTTCCCATACCTGAATAATTCCAGAAGCAGAATTTAATATCTGCTCCTCAAATTGTATACAGTCATGAGCAAAAATCTTTGATCTGTGAGAAACTTCCATCAGAAATACTAGATGTGTATGCTTACATTACAAAGAAAAACTGAATATTTAAGAATCTCTGTCCTGAGCAAATAAGATTACTGAAACTGTTCTAAAATCTAGGTCTCAAATCTGTTTTCTGTTAATTCCCCATTTATCTATCTTTGCTACTAGCTGTCAGCTAATTTCAGTGATATTATGAAGTCATTCATGTAGGTATTTGTTAGAGAATATATGATAAATTAAATTCTCACCACAACCTTCAAAGTGCTGTTAAAAGATTATTTAAACCAAAGAAATGTGCTGAGTAAAGAACACAATAGGATTGTAAACTCAAACAAACCCTCAGGCAAATGGACTCTGTTTACTATATTTATAGTGGGCCGAGTTCCAAGACACGGGAAAAGAAACGTAAGCATTCACTGCTACAATGGATTAAAAAAGTCTCTTTTTGCAAATGTGAAGAACAGGCAGTAGTAGGTTTGTAGGTCTCTTTTAGTACTAATAAGTTGAAAAGGAAATGGCTGCACAAATCCGGTTAAACCTTGCTCTCTACAATTTGTGAAGGTTTACTTTAAAATTTTATGTCTGTAGCTCAGTCAAATTCTGGAGAGGAGAAACTGAAAGAACAGGGGAGTTCTGGCATTGAAGCATAGGTTCATATAGGGTTACTGTGTAGAGAAATTCATACAGTAGTGAAAGCAGAAAGAGGCTCTTGGAAATCTTGAAATCTGAGATACAATCATAAAATCTCCCAAATTATTTTTTTTATGTTCTATTTAATAATGATAAAATTAGTGGTCAAAATCAGTTCAGAATATAGTTTTTCTAAAGCCTTTTTCCACTGGGATCAACATGCTGTGTCTCAGGCTGTTGCTCTTTCTTCCTCAGTTCTGGTGTACAGCAAAAAAATGACACGACAGAAGCTATGATGTTTAAATGACATATGAGATTCCTGCAGAATCCTATGGAAACAGCAAACATGAACATGGACAGACAAGCACAGTTATATCATACATCTTAGTCTAGGAGTGTTTGTGAAAATTTGGGTGTGTGCTTTCTGCAATACTGCCTGGACTGAATCAAGAGTTGGATTAATTTTATTTACTTCCCACAGAGAGAAAACCTGCTTGTACTTGAGAGTGTCTCAACAAGATATATCTGAGAAGACTGCTTCTGAGTCTGAGAATATTCCTGCTTGTGACAGGATTCTGTTAATGTGGTGTAATTTAAGAAAGTCATTTTTGAAAGAGAATGTTGGCTCGCATTTAGAGATATGTGTATTATTTTGAATGCCAAGATTTGCATGAAACAAATTGGGTTGTTTCTATTTATGTCCTTCATTATATTGTATCTTTCAAATATTTCTCAGATAAAGAAATATGGTCTAAAAATGCTGTAACATGCATAGTGGAAAAAAACCCAAGAAAAACATGTTGAAAAAAATTCTTTCCATGGGCCAAATTCCAACTTAAATCACAACCTTGGCCAATACCACTGAAGTTAATGTGTTTGAAAAAGGTGTAAATTAGCTCAGACTTGACATTTTATGTTTCCAGATTTACCCTTTGTGACTTATCATAAAGGGAAACAATTTGATTTTTTAAAAAACAAACTCTGACAGCTTGAGGTGGGAGCTAATGCCTCTTTTTCTGCCAAAATTCATATAATTGGGAGTGGAAAAAATATACTTTATAGGCTATGATGAAACTAAGTGCTCACTGGATGTCATACTGAAATGGAATTCTATTCTCCAGATTGCTGTACAGTTAGCATAATGATATATAACAGCATATTTTTTCCCCTGTTATGTGTTTCCCTGCACTTTGGCTGCTACATAAATACCAAGTTTATTGTCTCACAATGTGAAAATCAATGTAGACTGATTGTCTTACAATCATTGTTAGACATCCAGAGGACAGGGATTTTCATAATTGCTGTGCAGTATTATTGACTACATGTGAATACACAAATCTCCATATTCAAGCTGTTAGTGTAGCTCTTGACCCAAATGTGTGAATTACACTAAATACATGTCCCTTCGAAATCAGTCAAAACTATTACTAAGTTCAGTACCTTTAAAAGCCTTGCCATCTGGCTTGTCTTGTTCTTACACTTGAGGTGAAAGTGACAGAAGTGTTTGCCAGCAACATACATGTGGCTTCTGCTTCTCTCCTTTTTGGTGAAAACACAAAAAATTCTGGACAAACATTAAAGATGTGGAGTGACAAAGAGAATTTCAGCTATAGCTAAGAAATAATGAAAAAGTCATCTGGTTTTAAATGTATACAATAAAAGAAGACTGGTATTTCCCATAATACTATCATTCACTCGACCTTTCCATTCATTTGTATATATTGGCAAAATCCACATTCCCAGAACAACAAGCATGCATAAATGGGGACATTTATCCTCTTTAATCACCCTTTTGGCAGGAAGGAAGCTATCTGTTTTTGGGGGGAAATTCATCTTGATACATCAATTTGGTGGGGAGGATGGAGAAAGGGAGGGCTGGGAAGCAAGGGAAGAAAAGACTGAGAACAGAAGTTTAAATAGAAAGCCAGATAACAGCACATAGAAGCAAAGTTTTTAGACTCTGTTGTTCCTTTTGCCCAATTTGGCAAGAGTTTTTATTTGTTTGCACATTTGTCTTCTTTTTGTACTTATTTGTTAATAGCCATATCCTTTTCTCAGAAAACACTTTCTCTAGCTTTTAGCCTCCAAATACGTTAGGTCTATGGTCTATTACTGTTTTAAAATCAGGAAGCTCGTGGTGATGCGTTTCTTGGTTTTATATATATATTTGTATTTCTCTGTAAAGTTCTGTTATCCCCAGTTACAATCAATTGTAAATGGACTGCTCCAGTCTCCCCTTTCCTTCCCTTCCCAGTTGGTTCCCCTCAGAATCCTATCCACACCCACAAGTTGTACCCCTTCCTGACCCCTCCTATCCCATTCCATATATGTACCCTGACTCTTCCCCTTCTTCCAGACTTTTCCCTGTCAATCCAAGTTACTCGGTCCCTGATAGGCTTGAGTGGAAGGCCTCTGGCTTCTGCTCTTGTCTATCAACTCCAGTCCCCTCCTTCTCTGTTCCCTGATTGTCTTTTTCCCCCTCTCCCCGCACCGTTCTACTCTAAATAAAAACCCCTGCACGAAGCTGCTAGGGGCTCTCCTGGGTTGGTTGGCTTGGGGATCTGACCCCTGAATAATCTGCTTCTTTGTTTCACCCAACCCTTGAGAGTTGCCTTCTGCCTCTTCATTTGGCGGTAGCTTCAGGTCTTCCTCTCCTGGAGTCCTAGCTAGGGTTAGGCGAACTAGTCCACATACAGGGTCCCTGTGCAGGATGTGTGGGTAGGGCGTACCACCTAGCTAGGCTCTCCTGAGTCGCCGAGTGGTCTGTCCTCTCCTGTGGAGGGGCTTTTTGTCGCTTGGTGCCCAAACACCTGTCTCGCTGCCCCTCTGTGTGGCTGCAAGCTAGCCAGGGCTGGGATCGGAATTCAGAGTGCAGCCATCTGAGGGAGGCACTGCGGCAGAAGCTCTTTTGAATTACCTTTTTAAAAAAGTATCAGAAATTGGAGNTTGTTCTCTGATTGGCTCTTTCCCCCTCTCCCCCTCCCCCCACCCAGTTCTACCCTGAATAAAAACCTCTGCACAAAGCTGCTTGGGGCTCTCCTGGGTTGGTTGGCTTTGGGGTCTGACCCCAGAATAAACTGCTCCTTTGTTTCACCCAACCCTTGAGAGTTGCCTTCTGCCTCTTCATTTGGCGGTAGCTTCAGGTCTTCCTCTCCTGGAGTCCTAGCTAGGGTTAGGCGAACTAGTCCACATACAGGGTCCCTGTGCAGGATGTGTGGGTAGGGCGTACCACCTAGCTAGGCTCTCCTGAGTCGCCGAGTGGTCTGTCCTCTCCTGTGGAGGGGCTTTTTGTCGCTTGGTGCCCAAACACCTGTCTCGCTGCCCCTCTGTGTGGCTGCAAGCTAGCCAGGGCTGGGATCGGAATTCAGAGTGCAGCCATCTGAGGGAGGCACTGCGGCAGAAGCTCTTTTGAATTACCTTTTTAAAAAAGTATCAGAAATTGGAGATTGTTAATAATGATTTCAGTGTCAATTCAACTCTTAAAAAGTTTTACAAGCAATGTTAAATTAATTGTATATTGTTGTGGGATTACAGTTATGCATAGTGTTTATGAATAATGTAATATGTGTACAATGTGTGTTTGAAGCTACTATATTGCTTTTTCAAGGCTTAAAGCACCTTTTTGTTCTTAAGAAATCATAGAATCATAAAATGGCCTGGATTTGAAGGGACTTTAAAAACCATCTTGTTCAAGACACCCTGCCATGGGCAGGAACACCTTCTAATAGTCTGGGTTGTTCAGAGTCCCATCCAACCTGGCCTTGAACACTTCCAGGGATGGTGCATTCATAACCTCTCCGGGCAATCTCTTCCTCTGCTTCATCACCCTTCAGGAAAGAATTTCTTACTGACATCTAACCTAAACCTACTGTCTTTCAATTTGAAGCCACTCCCCTTTATCATGCTTTGTCTGACTTTCTTTTAGGCTCTCCTCAGGTAGCAGAAGGATGCAATTAGGTCACTCTGAAGCCTTCTTCAAGCTGAAGAAACCTCTCTAAGCTTCTAAGCTCTAAACTCTCTAAGCTCTCTAACCTTCTCTAAGCTTTTCCTCACAGGAAAGGCTTTAACCAACCCTCTATTCAACCTGGTGTCCCTCCTCTGGTCTAGCTCCAACAGTTTGATATGCCTCATTGTACTGGGTTTCTGTGGCTAGGTTTTGGTAGTGGGTGGGCTTAAGCGGTGGCTAGAAGCTTCCCCTATGTCTGGTAGAGCCAGAGCTCCAGGATGGACCTGCCACTAGCCAAGGATGAGCCAACCAGGAGTGATAATAATGCCTCTGTGGTAAGATATTTAAGATGAAAGGAAAAGTTATTGTGCAGAAGATGGGAGCCAGAGAAGAGCAGAATGAGAACATGTGAACAACAATGCAGACACCAAGAGCAGTGGAGAAGGAAGGGGATGATGTACTCCAGGCACTAGAGCTGAGGTTCCCCTGCAGCCTGTGGTGAAGACCATGGTGGATCAGCTGTGCCCTGCAGCCATTGGAGGGCCATAGGGGTGCAGAGATTCACCTGCATCCCATGGAGGAGACTACGCTGGAGCAGGTGGATGCTGGAAGGAGGCTGTGACCCCATGGAAGGTCTATGTTGGAGCAGGGTTCTGGTAGAGACCTGTAGATTGTGGGATTGTGGTGAGGAGAGGAACGCACACTAGAGCAGGATTTCCTGGTAGGACTTGTGGCCGGTATGGGAAGCAGCCTGTGTTTGAAGGACTGCACCCTGTGGAAAAGTGTTGTGTGTGACAGTAGTATCTGAAGAACTGTTGCCTGTGGGATGGACTCACACTGGAGAAGTTAGTGAAAGACTGTCTCCCGTGGGAGGGACCCCATGGGAAGCAGGGGAAGGACTTCTCTCACTGACCAGTGGCAGAAACAAAAATTGACCATAACCATCATTCTCCGTGTCCCTTCATCACTGGGGAGGAGGAGGTGGAACTTGGAAGGGGGTATGGGTGAAGGGAAAGTGTCTTTAAGATTTATTCTACTTCTCATTCTCAATCTGTGATTCTGTTAGTAACAAATTTAATTAATATCTCCACTTGGAGTCTGCTTTGCCTGGGATGGTGATGGGTAAGGGATTCTCCCAGTCCTTATCTCAACGTATGCATCCTTCATTATATTTTATCTCCTATGTCCAGTTGCAGAGGGGAGTGAGAAAGCGGCTTTAATGGGAATTTGGCATCCAGTCAGGGTCAAACAACTACCCCTCTGTTGGGTACCTCAGAGTTGGTTGCAGTGCTCCAGAGGAGATCTCAGAAGGATGGAGTAGAGGGGCAGAATCACCTCTCTTGACCTGCTGGCCATGGAGTCCAGGACATGACTGGCTTTCTGAGCTGCAAAGTGCACATTCCTGGGTCATGTCCACCCTTTCATTCACCAGTACCCCCAAGTCCTTCTGAGCAGGGCTGCCCTCCATCTGTTCATCCCCCAGCCTGCATTGAAACCGAGGGTTGCTCCTGTCCATGTACAGAAATTTGCACTTGGTCTTGTTAAACTGCATGAGATTTCCATGAACCCACTTCTCAAGTTTGTCAAGGTCCCTCTAGATGGAATCCCATCTTTCAGATCTGTCAGCTGCATCACTCATCTTGGTATTATCTACAGATTTGCTGAGGGTGCACTTGATACTCTTGTTTATGTCTTTAATGAAGATATTAAATAACACTGGTCCCAATATAACCCCATGAGGGACACCACTGGAATTCTGAGCCATTGACCACTACCCTCTGGATGTCACCATATGACTAAATTCTCATCCGTCTAATAGTCCACATAACAAATCCCTCTCTCTCCAATTTAGAGAGAAGGATGTTTGGGGTGACTGTGTCAAAGGCTTTACAGAAACCCAAATAAATCATACCTGTAACCCTTGGCTTGTCCACTGACGTAGTTACTCCACCACAAAAGGCCACTTGGTTGGTCAGGCAGGACCTGTCTATGTTGACTGTCTCAAGTCCCCTACCTGTTCTTCATGTGCCTTACCATAGCTTATAGGAGGACCTGTTCCACGATCTTCCCATGCACAGAGGCTGACAGGTCAGTAGTTCCCAGGATCCTCCTGTCTTCCCTTTTTAAAGATGGGTATAAGGCTTCTTTATTTTCAGTTACCTGGGAGTTCACCTGACTACTGTGACTTTTCAATATCATGGACAGTGGCACAGCACCAACATCAGCCAATTCCCTCAGGACTCTCAGATGTATCTCATTGGGTCTCACAGACTTCCGTGTATTCAGATTCTTCAGGTGGTCATGATGTTGATTTTTACTTTCAGTGAAAGGGACTTTGGATGCCCAGTCCTCATGATGCTCTCCATCCACTAGAGACATGTGGGAGGAGAAGTTGCTGCTGAAGACTGAGGCAAAGATTTGTTGAGTACCTCAGCCTTCTCCTCACCTGTTGTTTCCACTTTTCCAGCACTGTTTATCAGGAGGGTATACTTTCTTTGACCTTCTTTTCTGGTTAACACACTTGTATAAGCCCTCTCTGTTGTTCTTTGAGTCTGAGGTTCAGTTACAGCTTCACCTTGAATTTCCTTGCCATATCCCTATAAAACCAAACTTCATCTCTAACTTTTCCTGGGTCACCTGTCCTAGTTTCAACTGCCTGTGCATTTGCTTCTTTCCCTTTAGTTTGACCAGCAGTTCCCAACTCAGTCATGTTGGTCTCTTGCACTTTTTAATCTGATTTCTTGTTCCTGGGTATTGCCAAGTCTAGTGCTCTGTGGAAGATTTCCTCAGAAATCTGGCAGCTCTGTTCAATCCTCTTGTCTCTGAAGACAGCCTCCTATGGAATTCTCTTGACCATCTCCCTGAAGAACTGGAAGTCTGCTTTGCTAAATTTCAGGCACCTAACTTTTTTCCTTACCTCACTCATATCTCAGAAACACAACACAGTCATTGGTCACAGCCAGCATGGCTTCATGAGAGGAAAGTCCTGCTTATCAAAACTGACTTCCTTTTATGACAAAGTAACCCACCTAGCTGACCAAGGGAAGCCAATTGATGTAATCTTTTTGGATTTCAAAAGCTTTCGATACTATCTCTCACAGGATCCTTCTAGACACAGCTTGATAAACACATCATGTGATAGGTGACGAATTGGCTCATGAGTCAAGCACAGAGGGTAATAATGAATGGAGTAACATTAGACTGGTGACCTGTCACTAGTGGGGTTCCACAGGGCTCCATCTTAGGCCCTGCGCTCTTCAACATCTTCATACGTGGCTTGGATGCAGGACTGGAAGGGATACTAATTGAGTCTGCAGATGACGCAAAACTGAGACGAGCTGTTGACTCTTTCAGAAGCAGAGAGGCCCTGCAGAGAGATCTCAGCAAACTAGAGGACTGGGCAATCGCTAACAGTATGAAATTTAATAAGGGAAAATCCTGGATTCTGCACCTAGGATGGGGCAACCCTAGGTGTAGGTACAGACAGGGGAATGAGAAGCTGGAAAACAGTGCTATGGAAAAGGACCTGGGAGTCTTGATTGATGGCAAGTTGAATCTGAGTCAGCAGTGCCCTGGCAGCCAGGAGGGCAAACCATGTCCTGGAGGTCATCAGGCAAATCATTGCCAGCCACTTGAGAGAGGTGATTATCCTGCTCTGCTCTGCACTGGTGTGGCCTCATCTTGAATATTGTGTGCAGTTTTGGGTACTGCAATATAAGAAAGACACTAAGCTACTAGAGACCACCCAAAGGAGAGCAACAAAGGTGTTGCAGGGCCTTAGGGGAAACCTTATGAGGACCTGCTGAGGTCACTTGGTCTATTCAGCCTGGAGGAGACCTCATTGCAGTCTACAACTTCCTTTTGAGAGGAGGATGAGGGGCAGGCAGGCATTGATGTCTTCTTTGTGATGACTAGTGGCAGGACCTGAGGGAATGGCCTGAAGTTGTCTCGGGTGAAGTTTGGGTTAGGTATTAGAAAAAAATTCTTCACCCAGAGGGTAGCTGGGCACTGGAACAGGCTTACCAGGAAAGTGGTCACAGCACCAAGGCTGACAGAGTTCAAGAAGCATTAGAATGATACTGTAAGGCACATGATATGACTCTTGGGGATGGTCCCATGCAGGGCTAAGGGTGTGACTTGATGATCCTTATAAGTGTTTTTCTACTCAGTGTATTCTGTGATTCTGTGATTCACTAATTCTGCCCCAATTAAGGTGCAAAGAAGACCATATGCCAAAGTTAACAGTATGGATTTTTATTTAACAGTAAACATTTGGTAGAGAGAGATAGAAGGAAATAAGAAAGAGAGAGTGAGGTGAGACAAAGAGAGTGACAGAGGGATAAGTTCAGTGGAAAAATATCACCACTCCATAGATTCTGATAGATCCCATTGATCCTCTTGTGACCTTCTTGGTGGTGAGAGTCCCAGCTTTTTCAAAGTAATAGTTGCAGTCTGGATCTGTAGAGGGAATCCTATATGGTGATGGAAGAAGTCCTTTGGTGAACAAAGTCCGGAGTGATGAGAGAAGACTGTGTGTGAGCAAAGTCTGTGAAGGCCAGAGTGGTAAGGAAAGTCCCATGTGGTTAGCAAAGCTGTGTGTATTGAGGTAATAAGCCCATGCGTGTCTATGTGTGCATCTGTGTGTGTGCATGAGGAAAGTCCATGTGGTCTTTTATTGTGCTTAGTCTAGGTTGGAATGCTGCTGGGGGCAGGCAGTTTTCACAATGAATGATGTAATACTGGATCATGGAATATTTCAGTAGACTTTGACACCATTTAAGATTTTACAGCTGCCAGTTACATCAGTACAGGTGAGTCAATTATGGAGTATCAGCAGAGACAAATATCTTCAGGCTATGTGTGAATTGTCCCCACAATTCCCTGGCAGGGAGTTATCACAGCTGAGTCATTTGTGTAAGGACAAAGAAACATTGATTTAGAAACACTAAAACACAAATCCTGTGAGCCTCACAGGATTTGCCTCTCTTCTTATCTTCTTCAACATCTAGCTTGTAGCCTGAGGTGGTGGTTGCACACCCTCAGCACCTGTATGGTTATTTTGCACATCATCTGCTCACACGATGATTGTCTAAACCATCAGCATTCCAGTCTTTCACACTTGTGGATACATTCTTCTCCTGGGATAACTGGACAACAGCACCATTTTTATCTTATCTCAGGTCCCCATTACAGTCCAAATCAATAGGTATATTCAATGAGGAGTGATGTTTGCAAGCATGCCTATATATATGTGCAGACATTATTAAGGTAAAACCCTCCAAGGCTCATTGGGAAGAGAGGGATAAGAGGGTTGGTTAGTTGCTTTTATTGCTTGAATACGTGCATCAGAAAGAAATTAGAAGATAATACTGAATCAGTTCATTATAGTTCATTGCAATGTGTTCATCTACATTAAATTAAGCCAAAGGCTATTCCCATTCTAGTCAGAGGGACAATTTCTGTTTCCTTGCTCCTTTACAAAAGGAAATAGGTACTTTTCCCTGTGCTAATGGGACTGGAAATAGTGCCATCCTTGAAAAGAAATGGAAGAGTTCATGTCCTTCCTCGTTAAGTGTAAAACCTCACTGGCTAATATACAACACTAGGTCTGCTGAAATGCTTTCCAAACCACTGAGCTGTTTAATTTAAACAAGAAAGGTACATTTATAGGGCAGTACTGAGCTATGAGCATACACATTCCTCTTGTATTTACTCTGCACATTCTCTGGAAACATGAGGGTTCCAGAGCTGGACTGAAAGTGCGGATTAGAATAATTGATTTTGGTGCTATGAGGTTATCATTACAAAGCTTTTAGAATGTCCAGTGATTTCTCTAGTTTCTCAAGCAAAATTTCTGAAAAGTAACAATGTTCATAAAAAGTACTGCTGATAGACTTGATACTCTATGTCATTGTTAATCATTACCTAGCTACAATTTTCATGGCTGAATCCAGCCTCCTGATGAACTTCACTAATAATCTTTAATCTACTTTGAAATGGCTGATCACAGTCATAAACTTAATTCTGGCAACTGCTGTCAATGATTTTATAACACCCTGGAATGAAATAGACTGGTTTTTTAATAACAACTTCTATAATTTTGTTAATGCAACTGTTAAGCACCTTGAATTTCAATACAATTTCAGTTTGATCTGATAATGTGAACAGCGTGCTGGTTGAAATGAATTTCTGATTGGTGCTTGGCTCACATTTTCAGAATATACAATGAGCATTCTATCAGAAGTATAATTTTAAACCCTCTTTGAACTTCTGTGGTTTATATCCAGGTTTATATTATGTTCTTTCTGAAAATGTAAATGTGGTAGTTGATTCTGCTTCCCCTTCATACCTTGCAATTATCTTGAATCCTTTACCAATTATACTCAATCAGATGCTGTATTGACTGCAGAAGAGATTTCAAGATCTGGCTCATAGCTATTTCTCATTATTGTAATCAAAAGAGTATGCTTTGTGATGAGCTATGTGCTTCAAATAGCTTTTGGGAAAAAGGACTTCTCATTCGAAGACAAAATTCAGTTTCAAGGATTTCTAGTCTTTCACAAGTTGTTTCTGAATAGATTTTGATTTTTCAAAATTTAGGATATTTATTTTAAATAACACTTGAGCATTCAGTTTTGATTATGTATCAGATATGTGAAAAGCCCTCAGTGAAATCACACAGGTTACCTGTAGCTGATCTTAACTGGGAAACAAACTTTTACAATCGGCATGAAACATCCACATCGACATGCTAGGAGTATTTAATTGCCACTTTTTTGTTGTTCTAGCACTGTAGAATATTATATAAGTGGATTTTTTTTCCTGATACCCTTATATAATATTTCAAAGTGGATGCTTATGTAATATACAAACCAGCACAGACAGTGACAGAAGAATTGGACTCCTGCTGTGCCTGCCTCAGGGGACAGACCCAAAACTCCTCTTCAGCCCTGACTAGCTCCAGCCGTCTGGCGAAGGGGCAACGAGCAGGAGTGGGCCACCCTAGAACTCAAGGTCTCTCACCAGGAGATGACCAGTTTGGAGGCAGCTAAGGCTCAGAGGAAGAGTGCTTTCTCCTTCACCTCTTTGCCTTTGGTGTTCTGGCTGCAGCTATTGGAGGGCAAGAGATTAAGAGCTACTCTTAGTGGTTAGAAAACAGGAAAACGGTTTACTGGGGAAACTGACCCTGGAAAAGCCAACCACAGAGAGCATTTGCTAGTTTTGTGCAGGGGTTTAAATATGGGGACAAAATTAGGGGAGGAGAGTGGGAAAGGACCTACGGACTTTAAGGTAAGGAGGGTTTAGGAAAGGGTTACATCATAGAGAAGCCAGTGGCCTGCAACTCAAACCTATTAAATGTTGAGTAAGCAGGACTGACACAGAAAGTTCTGGAAGGGTAGGTGGAGTCAGGATACAAATATGGTTTTGGGATGGAATAACTTTGGACCAGGGGAAGGGTTAAGGATAATTAGGAGCAGGATACAGAACAGGAGTGTACAATTGTATGGGAAGGAAAAGGGGGATGACTGACCAGTCCATTTAGGGATAAACAAGGGGTTACAGAACTGTACAGAAACAACATGACAAACATAATAAACCGCAGGTGCACGCCACCACATTGGACTACTAACGTTTAACTCCCACTACATGACTTTTCAGCCTTTGCCTTATAGTTATGCCCACAAACCTTTGCTTCTTCTCTCAGAAGACACTGAGAAAGCACTGTTATTTCAAAGAATCAAGTAATGGTGAGAGTCTTGGGAATATAATCTATTTCATCTGCTTAACTTCTTTGAATGAAGCTAGACACATGTAATTTCTAGCAGACATTTGTCCAACATTGTTTTTATAAATTCCTAGTGCCAGAGACTTCATGACTTCACAGGACAATGTGCTAGTAGGCCACAATACTAGTAATTCAATGTTAGTACAGCTAAAGGATGGTTCCTTGCCTTATTTGAAACTATACTTACCTTTTCTTGCATGTTTCCTATAGCTCTTCTATGTCTACCCGCTGTATCCTGCAGCTATGTTGTGTAGTTCTCAACATCTTTCAAACACAAAGTAACTGTCAGCAGAGGTTTTGCTGAGTGCACTAGAGGTAACTCTTTACTTAACAACTTATGTTCTTTGTAGAGCACCCCAAGGTAATACGTTTTTCCTGAAGCACTTTGACAGGGCTTACTCATATACAACTTCCAATCAACAGTTGTTCTGAAATAATTTTTTCCATATTATCTAATTAGTTATTGCAGATCCTGCTTAAGTCTGTGCCAGGTAGATAAGTTAATGAGTCATCAAGACTGTGCAATCCATGAAGTTACTCTTGATGAATTAATTATGGATAGCTTCATGCACTGGATTTTTTCTTTTCCAGACTGGTTCTCAGGAACTTCACAAAATTCTTTAGGTTCACTTTATGTTTAAATTCTACTCTTCAGCATATCTATACTGTTTCCTGTGAATTTGTGTTGGGTTTGCATGAGAAGGTTTTGGTAGCAGAGGGGCTACAGGGGTGGCTTCTGTGAGAAGCTGATAGAAGTTTCCCCCATATCTGGTAGAGTCAATGCCAGACAGACCCAGTTCCATCAATGGCCAAGAACAAGCCCGTCATGAGCCTTTGGGACAACATATTTTAGAAGGGGGAAAAAGTTACTGTGCAGAAGCAATTGCAGCCTGAGAAGAGAGAGAATGTGTGAAAATAACAGCTCTGCAGACACCAAGGCCGGTGGAGAAGAAGGAGGAAGAAGGGCTTCAGGTGCCAGAGGAGAAATTCCCCTGAAGCCTGTAGTGAAGACGGTGGTGAGAAAGCCTGTACCCCTGCGGCCCATGAAGGTCTGTAAGATGTGGATGTGCCTGAAGGATCCTGTGTGAAGGATGTGCCTGACTTCCCCCCAGGAAGTCAGTGCTGGAGCAGGCTCCTGGCAGGGGCAGTGGCCCTGTGGAGAGACGAGGACACAGAGGAACAGGCTTGCTGGCAGGACTTGTGACCCCATGGAGGATCCACACTGGAGCAGCCTCTTCCTGAAGGACTGCACCCCATGGGATGGACCTACACTGGAACAATTTGGGAAGGACTGTGTGCTGTGGGAAAGACTCATATTAGAGAAGTTCATGGAGGACTGTCTCCCATGGAAAGGACTCTATGCTGGAGCAGGGGAGGAGTGTGAGGAAGAAGAAGTGGTAATGCTGATGAACTGACCATAACTTCCACTCCCCATCCACCTGCATCACTCAGGGGGAGCAGGAAGAGAATTGGGGAATTACACTGAGCCCAGATAGAAGAGCAAGTTGAGGGAAAGGTGCATTAGGGTTTGTTTTTACTTCTCATCACCCTACTCTGACATGATTGCTAATAAATTCAATTAATTTCCTTGAATTGAGTCTGATTTGCCTGTGATGGTAATTGTTGAATGATCTGTCCTTGCCCTTATCTCAACCTATGAGCTTCAGTCTTTGTATTTTTCTGCCCCTGTACAGATGAAGAGTGTCTTGGGGTGACCTTATATCCCATANGAGGGAGGGAGGAGCTGCTCTTGGGCTCACCATATTCAATCCATCACAGAAGATAAGTAAATATATCTTTAGTATTACAGCACATAAATGCCATCCATAAAACAGTGAGTAGGTATAGATCCAGGACAGCTAACTCATGCTATGAGTTAATGCAACTCTTAACTTCAGAAACTGTGAGGATTTTCCAGACATGTTTTCGTATGCACAATATATACAAACAGATCAAACATTCCCAGGCCATATGAGAAAATAACAAGGAAAATAGGGTCCAAAAAATCTTACTGAATTCAAGATGATTGTTATAACTCTTTCTTCTATTTTTTTTTTTTTCAGTAAAAAAGACCTAATACACTTTGAAGAACCTGTGCAGTTTTGAACACCTTTTTTCAATTATGAAGCTGTATACATCTCTGTTCATCTGTTGCTATCTATTTTTCTGGGTTCTGAAGTTGGAGTAATGAATATGTAATTTTGTAATATCCTTTTTTTTGGAAGACAGGAATGCTTCTTCAAAATTCAAACTTTTCAGTCTTTACACATTCTCAGCATAATCTTTAATGGCTTTAGTGAATCAGTTTACTAAACGTGTATGATAAAATTCATTAATATTTCTTAATTATCTCAGTGTTTTACTCAATGAATTCTACCAACTCTAGTTCATATGTCACAGAAGCAACACATATTTGCACGCCCTTAACTTGAATTTCACAGGGTTAATTCATGAAAATTATATGTTACAAAATAAGATAGTGATTCCACAGTTTGAAAAGCTGCAGTACCAATTCTTTGTGATGGAGTATTGACTGACAATTACATTGTGTCTCTGTCTTCCTGCTTCATTTTCCAAAGTACTGAGGCATGTATAAAAACTACATAAAACTTTGAAAGACATATATTAGAAGATGAATTCATCAATATCTTAGTCTGTGCAATTATTTCCTATCAATTGGTTTATTATAACAAATTATAACACTACTGTTAGTACATGAGATGTATTCACAGCTAGGAGAGTAAGATAGCTTGCATATGAAAAAAATAGGAAAGATAAAAGATAAAGTAAATATTCACTGTCAAAAGATACATTCTGTGTTTGTGAGTAGACAGTATACATCCAAGTGTAAAGTCCATTTAAGAAATTTCAGAGCCACATTAAATTTTGTATTCATCATGTATTTCGAGCTTGCTAATCTGTCCTCTGCTCACCAATTCAGCTTTCTTAGGATTAATTTTGACATTCCAGACTCCTAACTATACTCAAGCAACCATCACTCTTTTAATAAAACTTCTAGAGGGATGTTTTCTTTACTTCATCAAAATTATACTAGACTGTACCCAGATTGGACAAAACTGGACAAAAACTGAAATAGGTTTGAGATCCAATATTCATGATTTCTCAGGGCTAGTTCAGGGATCTTCAAATATATATAGAAAAAAATATATAAACTTTTCAAATTCTAAATTTTTTTCAAATACAATTTTCGCCTTACTAGTCTTCCTTTTCATAAGTGGCAAAATACATATCCAGCTGAGAAAAGTAAACCCTGAATCAGTTTGAAATGTTGAGATAGAGGATAGTGAGAGAGAGGGAGAGAGATATCATTGCGGATTTCTCAGATCTAGATTATTTTCTAACATTTTTTAATTAATAAACTAGAAATTTATTTACCTTTATTAATGTCTTTGAAGTCCTTGGACTGCATGTACACTGATTTAATTATAGGTGACATCTTTCCTGTATTTGAAAGATGAAGTTCTGGAATAAGTATGAAAAAACATGCTCTGTTTAGATATGTGAAAAAATTCTTTTCTGCCGAATTAGTTACACCTAGGGCAAGCAACTATGGTAGAATTTTCTTTCAGGATCTGTAAGTTTCAGTATGTCAAGTAACATGCACTTTCTTCACTATATATGAAGAATATCAGAATGAATTTGGTGTGACCACAAACTATAATTTTTAAGTTAATCAAAGTAACTTATGCATTTCAGTTCTGTGCCAAAATAAAGAAGTCAAAAAACTCTGTCACAGTTCTTTACAATTGGAATCAAAAATGCAACAAAGAAACAAATCAATATAGCAAACCCATTGCAGGCCTCTGTTTTAAGTGAAATGCAGTGCAACTTTTCCTATGTGTGTGTAGGGTAAAAGGGGAGGAAAAGCATTAGTCAGCTTTAACATGGAGATCAGGAGATATGTTGTATTTACAGCTGCTACTTCTCTGAGGAAATATCTGACTTAAACAGCAAAAGAATTGCAATATTGTGGTTGAAGATGTACAAGTCCCATTGACTAGTTTAAATGTAAAATTTAGCTTGTAAACGAGGTTCACTGATATTTAATACTACAAAGAACTGATGAGGCTGTAAATAACCTGTGCATAAAATCCACTGTGCACTGCAGAACTCATGTTTGCAGTTCATCAACGCCTTAAACTATTTTTCCACCCATCTGAGAATTGTGATATGTCTGGTCCAGCCATATTTTCATTTATATTAATATTATTTGGGCTTTGTTGTCATAGCTATAGACTGATCAATGCCTAACATTATGCTAAGCAATAGGAAAAAAACCCAAAGTTATAGGAAGCACAGAGAGCCTGAATTTTAATTTTTCTTTTAACTATGGATATTTACAGGATTAAAGAAACAAATATTTACTTTTCCTCAGTATCCCATTAATTTCATCTTTTCCCTCCTCTTGTATTGGTAGATTTTTTTAGATTTAACAAGGTACTGCTAAGCAATAATGTTGGAAGAATATTTGTCTCAGAGCAAAAATTTTATTGATATTCCCCATGAATACTTTCCAAACATGTATTTCCTGTAGCATAACAATAACCTCCAACAAGAATGGAATGCAAGGGAATTCAACCAGCACACATCATATACTCCAGATTAATAATTTCCTTTGGATTTAGATATCTGCAAGAACACCCCAAACACAATTCTAGTATTTGTCTAAAGGGATCATAAGTATCTGAAAATACAAGAATATATTTCTCTCAAAATACCAGGAAATCTATTTTGTTAAAAATAAATTATTTGTCTTACGAGCTTTTCATTCTAAAGCGTGAAGCTGGGGAAATGTATATTTCCTTGGTATCTTACAAAGCTTCTGTCCACTAGCTTTTTCCAAATCGATAATCTGAGCAATTCAATCTTCATTTCAACAGATTTGATCTCTTCATTCAAGAAAAGAAACTTTAAAGATTTTTGTTGCTATGTCTTTTGGTTAAAAAATATTGTGCAATTTTGCTAAAGTTATATTTTAATTTTTTATTTAAAAAAAATGAACCATTTTTTTACTGACCATTTTTGGGGGGGCCTCACAGCTATGCTCTCTTGTAAACTCTTCTGTGTGTCCTCAGAAATTGTCTATTGCACAGTGATTACATCTGATTGGACTGTTTAGGAACAGGATAAGGATTTCACTGCGCTATGTTGAATATTTTGCATTTGTGTGCATCCTTATCTACTCAGTGTGAAAAACAGTTTCTAAAATCAACAGACTGAACTTGTCCATTGAAAAACAACTAATGCAAGCCATAGCACAGGTTTAAAATATATACTCCATGTTGATGTTCATAATGGTAATGCAGAAATTAATTATATTTTGCTTTCCTCAGATAGAATATATGTGAACGGAATATTGAAAGGCTGTTTAATGACATTCATTAGCACTATTTATGTGGACAAATACTACACGTCATTGAAAAACAGAAATTAAAAATTGATTTTCATAGTCACATGGATGAAATTAAATGAATTGTCCACACTAGCTGAAGTTTTTCTTTACTTTCAAAATATGACAGAAAATTAATCAAGCCACACCTGTACTTTTATATCTTAGCTAAGATTGTCTCAAGAACTCTCATTAACCAGTGCAAATATGTGATTGATAAACTGATAACTCTTGACTCTGTATCTCCTGAGCATGTATTTTCACACTCTGTAATTTCTTTCATGTTTCCTCAGAAGAAAATATTTTTGTTTTATTCTCTCATCCTGTCAGTCTAAGAGTTCTCCGAAGAACTCTTTATTTAGCACAGTGCTCTGTGATGCTCACACAATATATTTATATCTTTCGGCATTGTATCTCCATTGTTTACAGCCAAACAGGAAATTAAGGTTTCACATCATCAAGCAAAGCTTTGAGGTACTGAGTTTACTTGTTTATCATGATAGCACCAAATTCTACAGAATAATTTCAAATGCTGCTCCCATAGACACTGGAATATAATGAAAATTTGGAATCTGAAGTATTCTTCGGGATATGGTGGCTATAATTCTATAGAAATTTTCCTTCTGTTTTGTGTAATTTGTATGTGTAATTCCATTTAAACAAATCAGTTGTATCTTGCATTTCTCTGTATCATTGTTAAAGTCACTTTCTGAACAACCTGTCTCTCAGCCTGCTATCCTCTGCCAACAGGAATTTCATGTTTTAAGCAAATAATTATACTTCAGCCACTAAATGTTTCTGAAACTTCCTTCTCCGTGACCTTTCATGTGAAATCTCACACTTTGCAGAGTTCACTTTAATCTGTGCCTTCGCACTTGCTTCTGTTGCAATTTTTCTTCATGACTTACCATCCTGTTGTACTTCCTTCATTGTCCAGAAAAAGGTCACATGCAAACATTTCAGGAGGCAGACTGGAAACACACAAAAGATTTGTCCTTCTTGGCAGGAGACAGTCAGACAGTAGACTTCACTGTCACTGGAATTGAGGTTGCTCAAGCACTCCATAGGTACGAAAAGCATTTAGGCAAATTCTGAGATGAAACAAAGAGGACTGTCACTGTGACATAATTTTTGCTTCAAAAATGGAAAGTAGGTAGTGTTACTGGGTCACTATCAGTAAATGTTGCCTTTGGTCTCCCATTTGAATTTAAGCATATGATTTGCCCAGTGTCAGAAACAGAATACTTTGATAGAACCATATCTCCTGTCAGAGATATGATCTTTGGCCAAGGAAACAGAAAAATGCAGCTCTTGTTGGCTTTTTTTAGTATATCCAAATTTGCCCATCTCAACAGAGGCATCTCCTTTGACTAACTTTTACTGTGGATTTTACTTAACCAGCTCATTATAGTATTGTTCTTCAATAATACTTTTCCCTATTTTTTCTTCATTATGCCACTTGTACATTTTGTTAATGTCAGACTTTTTATTCTACTGATTTGCAGCTCACATATTACTGTTAATTCTAATGTTAACGTATTCACTATCCTATTACAAGCAAGGGGGCTGCTGTTGATCAGACCCTGAAGTCTTTTCAGATTTCTTTCAATTTAGAAATATTTTAATAAGAGAAGCAAATTTGAATAAATTTGTGATTAGAGATGAAAAATATGTCTCTGTATGCTGGGATTTTTTTTCACTTCAGTGACTTGTGGCTATTTCCCTACATAATATATCAGAAAACAGAGCTATCCTATGTGCCTGAGGCTTAATCTTATCCTTGGCATGAGCAGATCCCAGAGCCAAATATTTAAAAATAAAGTTTCATTTCTTCCCTAGTGGTTGTATGTTGATAAGTGCATTATGATCCCTTTGTATAAATGACCTTCAAGTATCTGTCAGTAAGATCTATGTATAAACATTGCAATGAAACTTCCTAACCAGATCAGATTACAAGAGCAAACTGTCAAAGAAAGGAAGTTATCAGGTAAGCAAAAATCTTTCTGAGTTTCTCGTGGTCACAAGGAACAGTCACATCTGTTGGATCTCTAAAGTGGTAGTTTCTCAATTTAGAGAGAAAGAACAAACGATGGAGAAAAATACCAGATTCCTTAGGACCTAGGAAGGTTTTCCCTAAGGAAGCATATAGCAACACTTCAGATATAATGCTGATGGAGACTGAAAGCTGGGTTTCTGCTACTTTGAAAGATCAATCTAACATTTTGTTAGAAGCAGCATAGGTATTTTTTAAACTTCTAAAGAGTAAGAATTGAGAGTGTAGAAATGGTGTTTCCATTGTACAGATGCACTGTGCCAGCTGGTGCTTGATCTCTCAAATACTTTGTTATTTCAAACTGGCAATCTATCTACCTCTAGAGATGCTTTTTAGATTGATTTATGTTTTAATTACTCTCCAGGTTTAACCTCACAGATTATCTTGTGTCACAGGTGCAGCACTCAATCTTGACTGAGTGTCTGTACTTTGAGTCAGATCCCATCTTATCTCTTTCAGCTATGGCAAACTGACTCTGAGCCAATGTTCTATGGGCAAGTGCCAACTGCCAGTTCATCACCTCTCTAAATACTGAGTAATTTGCATGACTACTGGGATGGTGAAATAATCTCAGAGAATGAGAAGCCAGCAATGTGAGGTATTTATAGATGGGTGTAATGACAGTTTCTAGCAGGCTGTCCATATCTGACCCCAGGACAAGCCTACACAGAAGATCTGGTTAGAAAAGTGGTACTCTAATGACATCTGCCCAGCTCTAATGTTATCCAACGTTATCTGATATATGCAGAGAAAACAAAGCAAGGTACAGACAATTGTTGTGGGGAAGGGGACCTGTTGTGGTTTTAAGTAGTCAGAGGTTTTTATTAGCTGGGGGGGGCTAGGAGAGAGGCTTCTTTAAGAAGCTGCTGGAGATTTATTAGCTCCCAGTTAGTCAAGGTCGACAGGTAACGCCTCTGTGATAACATATTTAAGAAGAAAAAGAAAAAAAAGGCTAGGCAGAACATCATGGCCACTTAAGAGAGAGGAGAGTGAGAAGTTTGATTAACACCAAGATTGGAGAGAGGAGAAAGAGAAGATTCCTTAAACACTGAAATAGAGCCCCAGCAAGCTGTGAGGACCCATAGGGGCGAAGATTCGCCTGCAAACCCGTGGGAGACTCCACGCTGGAGCAGATAAGTGCTGGAGGAGAGAGGCTGTGATCCTGTGGGATGTTTGATGTCCATGTCTGGATTAGGGGGCCTGATGAAGTCCTGTGGGCTGTGGGAAGAAGAGACCCATGCTGGAGAGGACCAGTGGCTGGGGAGACCCATGCCGAAGCAGCCAAGCAGCACCTGAATGACTGCACCTATGATAAAGTGACTTACGTGACAACAATACCTGAAAAGCTGTTGTCAGTATAATAAAAGACCCCACGAGGAAAGATGGAGTGGGACTCTCTCTCTCCTGAGCGGCAGCAAAGACAACATCTGACTGTAACCCCCCCACTCCTGCCTTCCCATGCTGCTGGGGGAAGGCAAAAGATCTTAAAAGGGACGGGTGGGAGGAGAAAGGTGTCTGTAACATCTTTCAAACTTCTCACTCTTAAACTCTTAAGCTCTGATTTTAGTAGTAGTAGTAGTGAATACTTAATAGTCTAAGTTAGAGTAGTAGTAGCAGTGAATACTTAATATTCTAAGTTAGAGCCCATTTTGCTTGTGAAATAGTTAATAAACAGTTGCTTGTAATCCTTATCACAAAAGTCGAAGTTTTTTTCCTTCTCTGAGAAATTTTGGATCTGTGTGTGGGCTCTCGGCATTCAGTCGGAGTCAAACTATAACAGGACCAAATTTCTTGGAGTACACTTGCCCTTCTGTGATGTTATGCATGACAACGGGAGAAGCAAAGAAGTACAGTATCAACAACATTTTTGCAACAAGTGTCATGCTTGGAAAAGCTAATGATGAAGGTAACAATCTCTAATTCTCTTTAGTAATGCAGAAAGTTGAAGAGAGTGGCCTGGACTGATTTGACAAATGAGGCCTTTGGTGGCTTATATGGATCATCTAAATGAGAAAATAAGAATTAGGGAAGACAGTGGTACCTCACTGTCACAAATCAATGGGTGTCTGAACCATGCAGAAGGCTGACCACAAGGCTGAAGCAATGCATGAGGAAGCCTGTCTGCTAGACTGGGCTTGGTCGTACCCTGCAACCGGAGTCAGGGCCTGACTTCCTGGAGTCCCTAGTGCTGGTTGTGGCCAATTGTGAACAGGCTTTGTACAGGGCATGGCATGATGTGAGAAGAAGCAGAAAGATCCAGCAGATCAATACCTGACTCTGTTTCTGGTATTACTGGAAAAATTTGGGGTCTTCCATCATATGTTGGTTTACATGATACTAGGCCTTCTGGTGAGAGATGATGTGCATCCATTTCGAAAGCAGAAAAAGGTATTTGCACAGGGGGTATCAGGGCTCATTGAGAGATCTTTAGACTAGATTTGAAGGCTGGGAGCAGCATGAGGAATGGCGTGCTAGCAAGATGCCTTGGTCTGCTGTCTCAGTAGAGATAGGGGATGGAGGGCATGCAACAGCAAAAATGCAAAGGTTATTTATGAGAGAGAAAACACAGATGTGCCTGAAAATGACCACATAGGAGTTAGGGCTTCTCTCCCGAAAAAGGTGGCAGGATCAATATCCCAGCTGAAATGCATTAACACCAAGGCACAGAGCAAGGGCAAGAAAGAGGAAGAAATGGAAGCAATTGTGCAGCAGGAACACTAACATCACAGAATCATGGTGAGATGACTCAAGCAACTGGAGTGCTGCAATGGAAGGCTAAACTCTTCATAAGAATAGGTAAGGAAAGAGAGGAAGTAGTCCTGTGTGTTGGGGAGTATTTTAATTGTCCAGTGCTTAGTGAGGGTAAAAATAGGGCTGAGTGCTTATGGGTAAGAATCAGGGAGAAGGGCAATAGAACAGATATCCTGGTGGAAGTCCCTTATACACCACCCAGTCAGAATGGAGAGACAGACAAAATATTCCATGAGCAGCCAGGAGAAGTTTCATGATCATTGGACCTCGCTCTTAGAGGGGACTTCAACTTAGAAGATGTGTGCTGGAAGTGCAGTGCAGCAGACAGAAAGCAGTTTTCTGGAGTGTGTGGAAGGTAACTTCCTGACACAGTTGGTGAGGGATCTATGTGGGGAAGGCACCCTGCTAGATGTGTTGTTTGTTGACAGAGATGGACATGTGGGTGATGTGATGGTTGGAGGTCATCTTGGGCACAGCAACTATGAAATGACAGTTTTTTATTTTCAGAGAAGTAAGGAGGAGATTCAGCAAATCTGTTACTTTGGCCTTCTGGAGGGCAAACTTAGGGCTGTTTAGGAGACTGGTTGACAGATTTCCTTGGGAGGCAGTCATGAAGGGCAAGATAATCCAGGAAAGTTGGACATTCTTCAAGAAGGAAATGCTAAAGTCTCAGGAGCAGACTATTCCCATGTGCTGAAAGATGCAACACTGGGGGGGTAGGCCATCTTGGCTGAACAGAGAACTTTAGCTAGAACTGAGGAATAAAAGCTGCAGAAAGGGACCTGAGGTTTGTGGACAATGGCAAGTTGAATATTAGTTGGCCATGTGTCCTGGCAGACAGGAAGGCCAACTGTGTCCTGGGGTGCATCAGAGAAAGCATCACCAGCTGGTTGAGGTGGGTAATTGTCCCATTCTGCTCTGCATTGATGTGCTCTCACCTTGAGACCTGTGTGCAGTTTTGGGCACCAAAGTCTAAGAAAGATATAAAGATTTTAGAATGTTTTATAAAGCCCCCCCTAAAAAAGGTCTATAAACATGGTAAAAGGCCTAGAGGGGAAGCCATATGAGAAGCAGCTGAGGTCGCTTGGCTTCTTCAGCCTGGAGAGGAGGAGACTGAGGGGAGTCTCCATCACAGTCCACAGCTTTCTCTCGGGAGCAAGCGCAGGGGCAGACATTAACCTCTTCTCTCTGCCGACCAGTGACAGAACCTGAGGGAATGTGTTGAGGCTGTGTCAGGGGAGGTTTAGGTTGAATATTAGAAAGAGGTCCTTCACGCAGAGAGGGGTTGAGTACTGGAACAGGCTCCCCAGGGAAGTGGTCACAGCACCAAGCCTGACAGAGTTCAAGAAGCACCTGGACAGCAGTCTCAGACATATGGTGAGCTTCTTGCGGTTCTCCTGTGCAAGGACAGGACTTGGACTCAATGATCATTGTGGGTCCCTTACTGCTCAAGATATTCTGTGATTCTGTGAGAGTTTATGACTTTGGAAAAAGGAGCAGGCAACTCAGGAGAACCACAAGGGTGCCATGAGTTTATGCAGGGAGAAAATTAGAAAGACCAAAACCCAAGAAGAACTTAAACTGGCTACTTCCATAAAAGAAAATAAAAATGTTTCTTTAAACACACTAGCAACAAAAAGAGGGCTAAGGATAATCTTCATCTATTATTGGATGTGAAGCCAAATATAGTGACAAAAGACAATGAAAAAGTTGAGGTATTTAATGTCTTCTTTGCCTAAGTTTTTAATAGCAAGACCAGATTTTCTGTGAGAATCCAGCCCTGTGACCTGGAAAACAGGAACAGGGAACAGAATGAAGCTCCCATAATCCAAGGAGAAATGGTCATCAATCTGCCATTTCACTTAGACACACACAAGCCTATGGGGCTGGAGGGCATCTACCTAAATATCTGAATGAGCTGGTGGAAATATTTTTGAGACACTTTTCACCACTTACCAGCAGTCCTGGCTAACTGGAGAGGTTTCAGGTGACAGAAAGTTGGCAAACATGATGCACATCTACAAGAAGGAGGATCTGGAGAACTGCAGGCCTGTTCCTTGGTGCTTAGGGAAGGTCATGGAGCAGACCATCTTGAGTACCATCACAAGTGATGTACAGGACAACCAGGGGATCAGGTCCAGTCGGCAGGGGTTTGTGAAAGGCAGGTTCTGCTTGAGCAACTCCATCTCCTTCTGTGACAGAGTAACCCACTTAGTGGATTAGAGAAAGGCTGTGGATGCTGTCTGCCTACTTTAGTAAAAACTTTGACACTGTTTCCCACAACATCCTCCCAGAAAAACTGGCTGCTCATGGCTTGGATATGTGGACTGTTCACTGGATAAAAAGCTGGCTGTATGGTGGTGAATGGAGTTCCGTCCAACTGGCAGCTGGTCACCAGTGGTGTTCCCCACAGTTCAGTACTGGGACCAGTCCTGTCCAGTTTAATATCATTCTCAATGATCTGAACAAGGGGATTGAGACAGTCAGTCAATTCAGTCAATAAGTTATGTGGGGGAATTGATCTGCTGGAGGGACATCTGGTGCTGCAGCTGGATCAATGGGCTGAGGTCAATGGTGTGAAGTTCAACAAAAGAAAATTCTGGGTCAGATGCACCAGTCTCAACAACCTCAGACAGCACTACAGAACCTGGGATGCTGGTTGGCAGTGACTGAACAGGATCAGCAGTGTGCTTATGTGGCCAATATGGTGGCTTAAATCAGCAATAGTATATCCAGCAGGCCTAGGGCAGTAATCATCTCCCTGTACTCAGCACTGGTAAGGCCGCACCTTGAATCCTGTGTCCAGTTTTTGAATTTGCACTAAAGGAAAAACATTGATATGCTGGAGTGATTCAGAGAAAGGTAACAAAGCTGGTGAAGGGACATAGGTCCCATGAGGAGTAGTTGAGGGACCTGAGGTTATTTAACCTGAAGAAAAGGAGGCTGAGGAGTGGTCTTTCTCTACACTAGAGAACACTAGAGAACTCTAATGTAGTTCTCTACAACTACCTGAAAGGAGGTTGTAATGAAGAGGGAGTTGGTCTCTTCTCACAAGTAATAAGTAACAAAAAATAAGAGAAGGTGAAATGGCTTTAAGTTGCATCAGGGGAGGTTTAGATTGGATATTAGGAAAAATTTCTTCACTGAAATGATGATCAGGCATTGGAATGGGCTGTGCAGGGAAGTGAGTGAGTCGTTCTCTATGGGTATTTAAGAGACCTGTAAATATGGTGCTTAGTGACCTAGGTGGACTTGACACTATTAGGTTAATAGTTGGACTTGATCTTAGAAGACTTTTCCAACCTAATATATTCTATGACTCTACGCACGTACGTGTGTCTGAGTGGGTGAATAGAAAGCTCTTGCTACTTTGATCCCACTTGGAGAATAAATTTTGGGTTTGATACCACTGAGATATTGCATCTAGCCCAAATTCCTCTATGATCAAATCTGTGATACCTATATCTATAATAGCCTTTTAAAAATTGATCCACTTTAGACATCAGAAAGCCATTGTGAGGACAAATGAAAAATCCAGGACTGCCCTCTTCAGAGTTATTTTTTATTTCTACTGTTTTTAGATTTATCCATTCCCTCTGCCTAACCAGTTGTATTACTTTTACCAAAGTAAATATACACAGAGTATTTTTCTCAGAGAAAAACCTGTGTTTTTGCTTTCTCTGCTTCCTTTCACACATGTCTTTTTATTCCTCTGGTTACACTTATTTTTCTCAGTGGTCAATAGTGCTCTTCCTTTCAGACAATTATGATGGTGATAATAGCTTACTTATCTGTAGGGAATCCAAAAGACCAACAGATAGGACATAGTTACAACAGAGAAACCTGCCTCAGAGTACAGAATGAGTCTACTGTTTGAGCTTGCCCTAGGTCCCATGTGGATGAATAGCTCCTAGTGTCCCTGTCTTTGAGTCTGCTTCCTCATGATCTTACTAGATGAAATATTGAAGTGAGGGGAGGGGAGTATAGCAGTTGGGCTGAGATGTTCAAGAATCTCCTGGGAGCATGCAGTTCCAAGGGCTTAAAAAATGTGACTATTGGATAAACTCAAAGAACTGAAACATTTGAACTGAAAGTGTTCAGAGTCTACTGTTTTTCCCAGGCTCATTTGAGCACTCTCCCCTATGCTTGAACTAGTCTTCTGGCACTAACACTTTTTGTCTTTTCCTTAAAACACGTTTATCTTCTCATCTTGACATCTGGAGAAAAGAAAGAAGAGGTGCATTAAATTCAACTACTAGGCAACATCTGCTTGCTTTTTTAAAGAGGTCAACATAATATACCTCAGAGAAGAGAACTATTTCGTTGGTGCTCAAAGCACAGAAGAAAGAATAATGTGAATTGGATATATCTGTCCTGACTCAAATGTTAGCAGAACTGGCAATGTATCACTCAAGGCAAGAGTTTCCACATTTTTTGCTAACAAGTAAAAGTAAGGCACTTGTTCTTTATCCCATAGCAACAAACTAAGTGTAAAAGTCTCAGTGCGATCAGCCCATTAGGCATGTGGGTTTTTGTCAGACCTCACAGATGAAATGCCAGGTTGAAAACACAACCTCCACAGTGTGTGTACCCTTTGCTTTTAACCTGTTTCCAAGGCACAGCCCTGATCTAACCAAGGCAAGCAAGATGCAGAGGTGGAATCCTGTTAAATCTCTGAACCAGGAAGGTCAACTATATTGGAAACACTCTAAGTGCTTTTGACTTGCCATTTTTATTTTAACTTGCCTTTAGAGTGAGTTGCATCCAATTTTGTCATCACATTGGTGGAGTTTATCCTATGGGAATCGTGTGATTTATAGAGCTGGCTATGGAAAGTAGAACTTTGTAACGAACTCTGTTCATTTGTTCTTGTTGACCTTTTTTTCCCTACAGAACTCTGGACATAACTTTCAGTCCTTTAATTTCCTTATATTATTCGTATATTCTTTGTATATTTGTATTTCCTTATATTCTTTATATATCATTGTCCAAGTGTGAGTGCATGCTAGACTATGAAAATTGCTATTACATTCTTTCTCAGTTGCTTAATGGAAGCAAAAATAGCTTCCAAGATCGAGCACTAGGTGTCCTAAGGCTTTCTCAGTTAGTAAATGGAGATAACAAGATTGGTCAATCTGGTGCTTTCTCCTGGATATCATTTATAGATTTTCTGTCAATCCACAATATCATCTATTACTATAAGCAATTGTTGTGGTTTTAAGTAGCCATAGTTTTTTATTAGCTGGGGGGGGCTAGGAGAGAGGCTTCTTTAAGAAGATGATGGAGCTTTTCTCTGCTCTAAGCTAGCTCAAGGTCGACTGCTAAAGCCTCTGTGATAACATATTCAAGAAAGAGAAGAAAAAAAAGCTGGGCAGAACATCATGGCAGCTTAAGAGAAAGGAGGGTGGGAAGTTTGATTAGCACCAAGGTCGGAGAGAGGAGAAAGAGAAAATGCCTTAAACACTGGAATAGGGCCCCAGGAAAACTGTAGGGGATCATGGGAGCAAAGATTTGTAGCACACCCGTGGAAAGATTGGAAGATTTCCACTCCGGACCAGAAGTGCTGGAGGAGAGAGGCTGTGATCCTGTGGGACATTTGCTGGAGCAGAGTCCTGATAGAGTCCTGTGGATTGTGGGAAGAAGAGACCCACACTGAGTAGCAGAGCAGCATTTCTTGGGAGGACTGGTGGCCTGGAAGAACCCACACCGAAGCAGCTGAGTAGCTGGCACATGAATGACTGCACCTATGGNTAATTAGTTTACAATTAAAGCTAATCACAAATCTATAAACGAAGCTTCCAAATATTGACAATAATTAAGGAAGTGAAATTACCCTATATAGCTAATTAATTGATGGTTAGAAAACTGTGAAAAGAAATGAATTCTTAAAGCTCCTTATAATCCCAGTAGTAGAAATTGCTCTTTCGTACTTCCAGAGTCAGCAATTATTTGCATATCTCTTATATCCTGAAGGAGGTGATTAGGACAAAATATAAAATAGCATTTTCAGTCTACTTCAGTTTTTGTCTGAAAAGTGTATTAAACCAGAACTTTCCTATGCAAAAGATCAGTTTTCTCCATGTATTTCAAGTCACCTTACCACAATATCTTCCCTCTTCTCAGGCTGCAGTGTACACCTCAGAAAGGAAGAGTAGCCAAACATACAGTGGGCATCATTTAAAAAAAGGCTAAAAGAAAAAAAGAAAAATTATTCCGCTAACATATTTTCTCTTTTGAACACTAATTGCTCATGTCTTACCCATAGCAAAGGGTCACACGCTCCATTGCCAACATGCAAACAATGCTCACATGCCAACTTGAAAAAGGGATTTTCACATCTCTTAATTTGTCATTATTTATTTGCTTATTGGTATAACCCTACTGTTACAAACCAAAGCCTTATTGTTTCAGATATTGTACAAATAAGAGGCAAAATGCTAGTTCTTGTTAAAAAGGACTTACAATACTCCAAATGGATATAGGCAAATAAAAGAACACAAGGAAGCAATGGCACAATAAGGATGAATGGCGCAAGAGTTGCACCACAATTGCAGCACATTGCAGCACAATGTTTTGTGGGTTTGGTTTTTTTTCTGGTGGGTGGGTAAAGACGAGCAAATTTCAAAGACATGTTGCTGAGCATAAATGAAAGACGATAAGAAAGCAGTGTTATAGATGTTTATAGGAAAGCTTTGGCCTCATATAATAAACAGCATGAGAAAAAAAAAAGGAAAATATTTATTTCAGAATGTAGCAACTCTAAGGTAAGGATATATGATAGACCAGCATGGATGAAATATGATCGACATATCTGCATGTCAATAGGGTTGTATTAATCTGTGACAAGCACTGAGAGTGAAGACAGAGTACTCGTGCTTGATACTATAGATAGAAGACAGCTTGGGAAGGTGTTCAAAGACAGGAGGCATCATTACAATCTTGGGTGAACTGCTCCTCTCTGGAAAAAAAGATGTGAAGCAGCAAAGGCTTCTAATTGACTGAAGTGGTTTTGCACTTGTCTACTTCCTTCCTTTGATTCATGGAAGGATCATGGAGAATTGGACAGCAGCTTAGAGTCCATTTTGAATCTGGCAGCTTCATTTATCATTTATATAAATGAAAAAAAAGCAATACAATCACTCTCATTTTTTGGTCTTCTTTCTATCTGTGCGTGTGTGCACATGTGTGTCTTTTTGTGCTTGGGGATGGATGGTGTGTGTTTTGGGACAGTTTTTGTTTCTAACAGAGAAGTCTATATCAAGAACTGTCATGTTATATGGAAAATGCATCATACAGAGAATTTTAGTGATGTCAATCAAGAAAGCAAATGAGTACCTCCTGTGGAATTGTACACAATGTTATAATACCAAGTGAATTTTGTATGGTTAGTGTTATTACAGTTACTGATTGCTTGTACTGAAGTGCTAAGCAGGGGTATGGCCTTGCATACAACTACTTAGAGAACATTTTAGAGAGCTGGTCAAAATTAGGAAATGGAAAATACTACTCATATTACGGTAAGCAATGAAGAAAAGAACCACTGAAACTGTTTACAATGTGAAGGCAAGTAGCTTCACATACTGCCAACTACATCGCAGATCCAGATGTTGTTCAAGGTCATATAAGTTGACACACCTGTTTAAAAATTATGGAAGAAATAGACAGAGAATAATTTCCTAAACAAAGTCTCCCACATTGTCTGTGAGGGTAGACTTTCATAAGCTGGCATCACATGTGCTCTCTGCTCTCTGATGCTCAGAGAAGGTACTGCTGAAGGACCATATATACTTCAAGGAAGCACTATGGTGACTCTTACCACTGCAGACCCATGAGACCTGCCTGAACATGAGCAGAACCCCTTCTGCAGACACTCTAGAGCCTAGATTAAGACTGCAACCCTTCATCCATCTTCCTTGGCTTGACCTGATTGGAATAGAAGTTGTTCATCTAAAGCAATTTAGGAAAGCCAGAAATCTTAATCTTTCCATCTTCACTGATTGATGTGACTTCCAAAAAGATAGCAACGGAAAACAGGGAAATTGTCAGTATCAGTATTTAGACCTCATTAATTGCTTACTCAAAGTTAATTCTAGGATGGTTTGGCTTTTCATGAGTAGTTTCGATGGTTTGTTTTGTTGGCTGGAATACTCATAGTTGCTAAGTCACACTCCATGATACTACAACAGATATGACAGCCAGATGAATTCCCCAGAGACTAAAGAAACGGTAATTTCACACTCATTTTTTTAAAAAAAGTAAAATAAAGGACTTTGAAAATCACCCACCAGCCTCACCTTAGCAACTGCTAAGGCAGTGGAAAAAGTTCTCCTGGAAGCTGTTCTGAAGCATATGACAGGTAAGACAGTGATTAAACACAAGCAGTGTGGCCTCACCAAATGAAAATTATTTCTTCACAAGTGGTGTTCTGACTGTATTAGAAGATGAGAAGAATAACTGATGTCATCTGCTTCAACTTCTGTGAGGTATTTGACATGGTTCTACAAAAATATTCTTGCCTTTTAATTGTGGAGAGATGAGCTTGATGGACAGACAATTAGGTAGAAAAAAAATAGCTGGGTGGCCACATCCAAACAGTTAGTCAATGGCTCAATGTCTAAATGGTAATAAAAATAAGTGGTATCCCTCAAGGGTCCATACCAGGACCAGTACTGTTTATTATCCTCATCAATGGCATAGATAGTGGGATTTAGTGCACCTGCAACAAGTTTATGGATGACACCAAACTGAATGATGCCGTTGATATGCTTGAGGGTCAGGAAGCCATGCAGACAGGGACCCTGACAGGCTTGAGGAGCGGGTCTACATTAACCCCATGAAGTTCAACAAGAAGAAATGCAAGGTGCTGTACCTAAGTTGAGGGAATCCCCAACATCAGTGCAGATGAAGGGATGAATGGATTGAGAACAACCCTATAGAGAAGAACTTGGGCGTATTAGTTGGCATTGTCTGCCTGCAGTATTGTATCTGGGTGTGATCAGCAATTTGAGGGTGGTCCTTCTCCCCCTCCACTTTGCTCTCTTGAGAACCCACTTGCACTATTTCACCCAGCTTTGAGGCCAACAGTACAAAGCAGACACAGACATGCTATTATATTATTATTATAGAGATATTTGCTTGCTTTTCTCAGAAGAAAAAGAAGTTTCTGGAAAAAATTTCTGGAGACTATTTCTTTTTCCCATCTTTGATAGTTCTGAATGCACAAATATAATGTAAAATTATATACACAGTATAAATAATTCTGTAAATGTTTTTTTTTACCAAATTACAATGCAAGGTTACTGCAGTAAAGATATATTGGCCCCTAATCTATATGATTTTCTTTCTGTTAGGCTTCCATGTTCAGCTCCATGTTTTGCACAATAGTCTTTGAGCCTGAAGCAAATTGCATGTTGAATGTCTGCAGTGTATTAGATGCCCAAGATGTAGGTCTTGGTTCTAAATTTTCTTTTTGCATTCTTGTATTCTTTTTCTTATTGTTTCTCTTTTCCTCAGTTCAATCCTTTTCTTACCCTTGTGGGACGTTCTTAATGCGTTCAGTTCATCACCACACATATATTTTCTCCTCATTGCTCTTTACAGTCATTGAGCTGCCAAGAGCAATCAAGGGACTTTTAAACAGCTCCAGAGAGTGCAAACAACCTGGAGCTCAGTGAACAGGAGTGGGCAAATGGGATATGCATGTCACAGTAGTATGCACAACAGTTTGTGCAGGCAGGGCAACCAGGAAGGGCTCCTCTCTGACCATCTGGAAGCAGCCAATAGAAGCAGTAAACAGACTCAATATCTGGTAAGGAAGAGTAAAGAGATTCTTTCAGCCCCCGTCTTACTAGCATATTAGATTAAGCTTCCTCAGTTATGATGTTGACATGCTGTAGAGCTGAATCCTGTGTAGCTGCTGGAGTCACTGTACCAGCCGTGTAAGAGACCTCCAGCCAGCCAGACTTGCTGATGGCAGATGCATTTCTCCAGATCACAAATGTGACCAGATGTTGTCAGGAGTGCCTTTTCATGAGGCTGGGGCAGACAAAAAATTCTTTTGGAGGAGGTGTGCTATGATTGAAGAGCTCTTTGATTGAAGGAGTTATGGGAGGAAGTGAGCAGGTTTTATTGTATTTGGGTGAATGAGCAAGAGAGAGAATGATTATTTTCAGAGATGTTACAGTCTCAAGACTTTTGAGAGTCTTGAACCTCCATTGTAGTGGAGAAGCAG
>WEIV01030168.1:60626-108253 GCA_013390005.1 Calyptomena viridis
TTCACTAACACATCTCCTTGCCTGCCTTGCTATGGGAGGCGAAGGAGATGTCAGAGAGTTGAATATTTAAGTGCCTGTCTTAACAAATCTTACATGGACTAGCAAGCAGGTGCTTTGTCTGAAACATCAGGCAAAATATTCTTACACTTCTTCACTCAGTGAAGTTGCTATCCCCTGATTCCTGATAAAAATCTGTTCAAACATTCTCACTTACTACACATTCATATTTCCTTCAAGTTACAATCAAACAGAGTATCCTGTCCTACAGTGTGGACCAAGACAGACCACCTATTCAATAGTTATATATCTAGGTTACGAAGTACCATCAGTCACTTTTCTTTCCACTTCCCGACTCACCTTCCTTAAAACTTTCCTGTTGGTCATGGAAGTGGGTTGATTTTTAACTGGTTTCATTTAACAGATGTTTAAATCTATTTAAATTTTTTCTTCCCATTCCCCATGCGGGCTGAATAATGGACACCTAAAAATCCAGATTTATCATGGTGCTAGGTTTTATCTATGGGCTGATCTTCAATCTCAACTGAGAGAATGGATCAACCGAAAATAAAGATTCTAATAAGGAATTTTATGAGTGAAGGAGGTGGGAAGCTTGAGGGAGGAGCATTTTGTCTGTACCTGCCTTCTCCTAGAAGGTATCCTTGCTTTGATTGATACTGTATTCCTCCAGCAGTACAACCCACCCTTCTGTTTCCTTTCATACAGCTGCACATTATGCTGATGACTAGAGGGCCTTTCCTCATGTTACTGCAAAAAGGGCTCTTGTTCAGTATGCCAAAGATCCTCTCCATTTGACAAATATTTCCTCTTTTTGTTCTTTGTCCTAAAATATGCTGTGCTATTTGTCAGCACTAAACTGCATGTTCTTTCCTGGTTCTGCTATGCCTGACTGAACTGCTACTCTGTTTATGCTAGTACTTATCTGCCAAACTGGAAAAAGGGGTTTTTTTGAGATCCTTAGTAAGATTTAGTCATTCTGAAAGAGAGTTTTAGGTGTGGAAGTCAGTGAAATCACGACGAGCATGTGTTTCCTATGCTTGCAGATATGCTGGGCTCCTATCATCAGATCTCATACACAAAGAACTTGGTCATACCTGGTAATTTATTGGATGAGAAATGCCATCAGGCATGAAAATTTAGCAAGTGAAGGTAGGGTTAGAATCAGGCAACATGCTTTTTTGACTGAACCTGTACTGAACTGGTGCTTCAGTATTGTCTCAGGGTCCTGAGGGAAGTGTTTAAATTTAGTTCAGAAATAAAACCAAGCTCCCCACTGCTTGAAATGATTAAAAATCCCAAGACTCTGTTCATAAGAGTAAGAGCATGACCATGATATCTTGGCCAAATTCCAGATAGTGAAATTGCATTCTGCTGATATGAAATATACCTGTCATTTCAGTCGCAAACCTATTTGGAATTCGTAAAGAGAACTCCTGTTGAGTTTTGCATGCTTTGCCAAGTCAACCACTTAGGCACAACATTTCTGGAGTGGGACCTGTAACTAAGTCTACCTCCAAAACACATTCAAAGAGAAAAAATAAATTAAAGGCAGAATATAATTTTTTCCTATAGTAGCACTATTATAATCTCAGACTCTATCAAGCCATCAACTACATTTTATTACTTTTCTTAGTAATGTTGATTTGAGATTCCTCACAGAAAAACAGGTAACTGAAAAATAGATTAGAAAAGAAAGAAGTTGTGAAAAAACTAAACCAGAAAGTGGTATGCATGCTAGGCATGGCATGATGACACTTTAAAGGCTTGGTCTCAGAGGATGGATATTGCATAAGAAATATAATTTTTAAATTTTTTTTATTGAGTTAAAATAATAAAACCGACATGTGTAACCATACTGAAATTGTCTTACTTATCAATTACAGAAAGTCTTTATATGACAACTCTACCACTGCATGGTATGAATTGGAAGGAAAGATTTGATAAAATTTATGCAAAATCTCCAGCCTCATCAGGGACCTTTGGAAAAAAAAAGTTCTCAGTGGAGTTAAATTTTATGTAAATACATTTTATGTATTATACATTGACCAAGAAAAGCAAAATTTTCTACCATGCCAGCGATGTGATTTACGCAGCCTAGGAAAAAGAAGTAGTATTCACATTCCCCAGTTTATTACTCAGCTGATTGCTCACCAAAGACTTGGAGCTTAGGCCATTTATGTTCTATTGCTAAAGATGATTATGGTGCCAACAATTTTGCTTCCATTCTTTGTGGACTTAAATACTAACTGGACACAAGATACTCTTTGAGGGTTATAACTGAGGAAGATTTACTAACACATCCTGTACTACTAAAACTGTGCAGATGGGCAAGCATCATTAAAACCTTTGCCAAAGGAACCTTTGCTAGGAGCATACACAGGAACTGATAAACCTCTGATGTCTTGAGGTTTTTCCTCATATTTCTAGGATTTTAATTTGGTTATATAGTTTCACTGAGAAGCATTTCTACTAAGTCTTTCTCATGAATTGTGAGGGTCAGTTTACATTCTTTCTGAAGATAGCAAAGTTAGCAAGATGAAATAGAAGGCCCAGAGATCCTGGAGAAGCTCAGAAGGGGGCAGACGTAGGGGAGGACACAGTTTTGGTTGGATGTACTGGGGGGCACACAGGTTAGACAAACTCTCATTGGATATGTTAAGGGGCATAGCGATTGATGAATATTATAAATGTAAGATGATAAGGCTGTTTTTCTCTTTCGGACCTGGAAACTCTCATTAAAGAACTGCACCTTTTCTTTTAACTCTACTAATTTGCTCAGAAGTTTTTTTCCTTGTTTTTAGGCATCACCTCAAATAAATAAATATTGCATATGCTCCCTCCTTCCAGCAGTGTTTTGGTCACTACCGTCTGTCACTAGCAGACCTTCTGCCTTTGGGCTCAATTCTAACAGCTGCTTTCATTGCCCTCATCTTCTCATTCCATCCCAAGCCTTTTATTTCCTTATTTCTCTTTTTCTGCTAAGGGCTGAAAAGCCTTCCTACTCTGTGATGAAGTGCCATAGGCGCAATGTGCTTAATTTGCTGCACCCCACCTTCTTTAGAAATTGGGAACATGAGCAGATTATCAGGGATTCAGAAAATAACTTTATCTGACCTTACTTTACCTCTTTCTGCAAGTGGGTTCAAGGCCAAAGACAGCATTGAGTGTAGGTATTAACAGTCACTTTCCATTCCTGAGAGGCAGCAGGACAGGCACAGGACACTGCAGAGATGCAGCAGGTATATTGCAGCTCATCTGTATTGCTTCTGCATGTGCTGAATGGTATGGCTGCCCCTGGACCCAGATCTGTCATATAGGGGACACAGTCCTTGGAGGAAGGTGCTACACTTAATGCTGCATACATTCTCTTATATTAGAGATTTCACTATCCTGGGAGACTTTTCTGAGAGACTGCAGATGTCCTTCATGCTCCTAGATATGCCTTTGTAAGGCCCCTTACTAATGTTCTTTGAAATGGTCTCTGTGGGCTGTTAAAGTTGAATTTCAGAGAAAAGGAAGAGGTATTTCTTGGATGAGTGTGACTTTTTTCTTTGGTCAACCAGAAGTTGCCCTGGTGCAAATAAACATTTCTGATTTATGGGGTTCCACAGCTGTGCAGAGTCTCCAAAGGTTAGTTATTCTAGGCCATGAAAGGCAAAAAGGTATTTTTTTCAGGTTAATGGAGTATTAATTTTAAATGGAATCATAATTTTTCTTTACAAATCCAACTTTCTTTTTTCCCATATGACTTCGTTTCTCAAATTCTCCCCATCCTTTTTCAAATACTATCTAAATTATTACATGTAATATCAAGTATTCATAGGACTAGATAGAATATAATTGTGCTCATAATTTAATCTGAATTACATGGTTAGAATCGCACCTCAAAAGCATACTACAATTCTATTTTGTTACTAAACATATAGTAGTAATACCAAGCATTTGGAACTCATGGGCTTTCCACTGACAGTTCAGCTCTCTATTTTTTTCTAGTGTCATAACTTACTCAGGGCTGTTTGCTCTAAGTGAATATGGTATCCCTTCTGAAATACACAGCTACTCAAAACTAGTGAATTGTTGTTCTTCAAATTGGCTTGAAATTAAAATGTTCTCCCAGTTACAATTACTTTTATCAGTACTTTCAGTAGGTTGATTTCCCATGTCAGATGAGACACTTCTCTTCCCCTGTGCACAGATTAGAAAGTGAACAGAAGCAATATGAAATGCTACACAGTGCAACATGCAGGGATTTAGAAATAAGAGCACTCTTATAGTGATTCAAAGCCTTGTGATAAATAAGTAACAAATGCCATGTTGTTATTGGAGACCTGCATTCATAGAGAACAAAACAAAGGGCTTTGACAAAAGTTTTAATCTTTAGCATTCATCACACATTTTTCGTGCAAATATACATGTGGGTCAAAAAGCCATTGTGCAGCAGTCAAAGCTTGATGACAACAAGGTGTTTTATACAGCTGAAGATGCCCTGTGGGGATTGAGAATTGCTTGTGAGACAAGATCCATCTGATCAAGCAGAACAAAAAACATCTTTGTCAGCTGGCTGGCCAGTCTGGTGAGGCAATCTTTGAAATAGGAATGGTGGAGGAAGACAAGAAGTGATGTGAGGAAGTGATGAGTAAGTTTGGGGTGTAGGTGATGTAAATGGGAGGGATATTGTAATCAATAAAACAGAGCAGAAGGTAGAAGAAATTCACATAAATAAGGAAGTGCCTACCAGACAAAATTGTAGGAAAGATTCCCATTACCTTGCTGGGAACTCAGCATGACTTACTGCCTCTCTGAAGTGGACAAACTGGAGGAATTAAAGATCTATGTGCAAGTACAGTCATACAGTTTCATTGGAATCATGGGGACATGGTGGGATATCTCACATGACTGGAGTACCGTGTTGGATGGATACAAGTTATCAAGGGAGGACCGGCAGGGACAGCGTGAGAGGATCACCTCATGCAGTTCGGTGCGTGTCTACAGATGAACAATGAGCTGGGAGAGCTGATAGGTCAGGATTAGTTGGCAAACCAACATGTATGACATTGTGATGGGTGTCTGCCACAGACTACCTTACTAGGAAGAAAAAGTAGATGAGGCTTTCTTAACACAGCTGGAAGAGTCCTTATGTTCACAGGCCCTGTGTTTTATGAGAGACTTGAAGTCCATCAATATGTGTTGGAAAGAAAACACAGCAGCGCGTGGGAAATCCAAGTCATTTTGGAAGTGCCTTGAAGGCACTCTCCTGACACAGGTGACCAAGGAGCCAATGAGAGGAGATGCTCCATTGGACTTCATACAAGCAATGAAGAATTAATCAGGATGTAAAATTCAGGGACAGGCTGTGGTGTTGATGCAGGAACCTGAAACAGGATGCAGGAAACAGGAAAAAGTAGGGTCACGGCCTGGAATTCTGGAAAGCATGCTTCAAGACTGTTCAGAAATCTGCTTGAAGGAATCCCATGGGATGCAAACCTGGAGAGAAGGCACGTCTGGGAAAGCTGATTGATTTTAAGGATTGCCTCCATCAAAATTGAGAAAGGTCCATTCAGACAGATAAGAGGACTTAGTGGATGATGCAGGAGATTCCAACTGAAACATAAAGGAAGAGGTGGAAGCACAGAAAAAGGTCACCTGGGAGAAATAAGCACTGGACAAGCATGCAAGTATAGGATTAGAAAAACCAAAGGCATTCTATAGTTAAATATGATGTAACATGTGTGAATTGCAAGAAAGAAAGTTTCTACACATACAAAAGCAGCAGAAGGAAGCTGAGGGAAAATATGGGAGTGTTGCTGAAGGGGGAAGGGGATTTCATCACAAAGGACGTGGAGAAGGCCATAGTAGTTGTCGCCATCTTCACATTCATCTTTACCGGTGTGATCTGCTTTTAAAAATTCCAGGTCAATAAGAATCTGCTCAAGGAACATTGAAACAAACTAGAGCTATATAAGCCCCTAGAACATGGTGGCATGTACCCGTGAGTGCTGAGAGAGATGACCCATGTGTTATGATCTGGTTATTAAAATTATTAGAAATGCCTCTGCCCAAATTAAGATGCAAACAAGACCACATGCCAAATTCGCTAGTATGGATTTTATTTAACAGTAAATGTGAGACAGAGAGAGAGACAGAAACAAATAAGAAAAGGCGGTGGGGTGGAGGAAGAGAGAGAGTGACACAGAGAGATTAATAGAAGAATTATCACCACCCAGTGGTGTCCCATGGGCCTTCTTCTGGTCTTCTTGGTGGTGAGGGTCTTGCAAACATAGAGTCCAATGGATTAATATCCATTCAGGAGATACCAGGCACATGCCCTGGAGGAATAGAAGCTTTGCAACAGGCTCTGAATTTGTTGCCTCACTCAGATCACGTGCAGTCCTCTGGTGGTGGAAGGCCCCAGGAATGAGTCTGGGGGACAGTTTTGGGGGTCTTTGATGATTTATGATCCCTCAACTGCCTCTCACATGAATGTCCTGTAGTCTTCCTGGAAGTGGGGTTGGGGATGTGCCACGACCCCTCCTCAGATGGCTACCTCCCGAAAAGCCCAGGCTAGCTCGCAGCCACCCTGAGGGTCTCTGGGCAGTATCTGGCACCAAGCGACCAATCAGTCCTCCGCGGGAGGACTCGGGTTATCCAGCGACTCAGGGGCTGCCAACCAGGCGATACGCCCTGCCTCACNTTACAGGCAGGGCTAATAAGGGATAACTGAGGATAACAGAACTGTACATAAAATACAAATGCATGCCTTAACTTATAATACACACTGCCACAGGGATGCTTTGGTGGTCACAGACAGGCAGTTGCTTCCTTGCAGCTTGACAAAAAGCCTGTCTACGTTTTTGACAATGTTTAAGACATCAACGACTTTTCAGTCCATGACACCATGTCATGGTGAAAAATCTTGATCAGCCTTTAAATTCTGTAGCAACTAGGGGAGGTTCCTGAGTACTGCAAGAAAGTGACTGCCACTCCTGTTTTTCTGAAGGGCATAAGGATGATCCAGTGAGACAGACCAGTCAGCCTCTCTATCACCTGATGGAAAGCAATGGACTAAATCCTCTTCAGAAACATTTACCAAGACATGAAGGACAAGAAGGTCATTTGAAGTTATTAGCAGGAATTTATAAAATGGAAATCATATGTGATCAACTTCATTTACTTCTATGATGAGGTCAGTCTCATGGGGGATGAGGGGAAAACATCGGATATTTTTTATCTTATCTTTAGCAAGGTTTTAAACTCCATTTGTCTTACATTGTCACTGATGAACTGATGAAATGTGGGCTACATATATAGACAGTGAGGTGGATTGAAAACTGGCTTAAGTGGTTGCGACCAGGTCACAACTTTCAGACATAGGCCATTTTCTAATGAAATACCCCAGGGATCAAATTTGCCCAGGGGGCAAATACATATTAACATGTTCTTTAATGACTTGGATGATGGGACAGAATGTTTCCTCAAGAAGTTTGAGAAGGTTCATAGACCAGAAGGGTCTGTTGTAACTTGGAAGTGCCTGGACAAGAAATAGACTAGCAGCAACCCCATGAAGTTCAACAAAGTCAAGTGGAAAGTTCTGCATTTTAACAATATTAATCCCATTCATCAAGAGAGTCTAGGGGTTGATCAGCTGAAAATTAATGTGGCAGAAAAGCACTTGGCCAGGTGGACACCAAATTCATGATGAGCCAGCAATGTGCTTTTGTGGCAACAAAAAAAGGCCAAAAGCACTGATTTCTGCATGAGGCAAAGTGTTGTCAGCAGGTAGAGGGAGNGAAAGTTCTGCATTTTAACAATATTAATCCCATTCATCAAGAGAGTCTAGGGGTTGATCAGCTGAAAATTAATGTGGCAGAAAAGCACTTGGCCAGGTGGACACCAAATTCATGATGAGCCAGCAATGTGCTTTTGTGGCAACAAAAAAAGGCCAAAAGCACTGATTTCTGCATGAGGCAAAGTGTTGTCAGCAGGTAGAGGGAGGTGATACTTTCCCTCTACTCATCTGGAGTGCTTGGTCCTATGCTAGGCTCCCTAGTACAAGAGAGACATGAAAAGACTGGAGCAAGTCTGGTAAAGAACCAGAACGATGATAAACGAGTAAGACAATAGGCAATGGACATAGGGTAAAATACAAGACATTTCATTTAAACATAGGAAAAAGGTTTTTGTTTGGTTGGTTGGTTTGGTTTTTTTATTTGAGGGTTTTTGTTTTTTTGGGGAGGAGACTGGTTTTCCTTGGGTGTGGTGGTTTTCTGCCTGTGTGGCAGCAATCCTGACACCTTTCTTTAGCCCTGGCTAGCTCGTGCTGCCACACCGAGGGCACTGGGCGGGTGTGGGTCACCCGATGGCACAAGGGTCCTTCCCAAGGGACACCAGNATATATGGTGTACGGATAGGACGGATTTAGGGAAGGGTACATAGAAAGAGAGTATACATATCACAGAATGAACCAAACAAAACAGGGTAGGGGGAATAACAGAACAAACCGTGATAATGCCCAAACACATAACACACACCACCACAGTTTTCTTTGTGCGTGTGTTTTCTTTTTCTGTTTGTTTTGGTTTTGTTTTTTGGGGCTTGGTTTTTTTTTTTTACTATGAGACTTGCTTGTGGGACAGTTTTCCCAGAGTCTCTATCCTTGGAGAAATTCAAAATCCAACAAGGCACAGCCCTCAGAAATTCTGGTTACACTGCTTGAGCAGAAAGGTTGGGCTAGATCTGCTGATGTTGAGGTACCTCTCAACATCTCTAGAAGTGAGTGGTATTTAAAAACTTAATTCTTCTCAGACTAATTATTTGGACATCCCTCTAAGATGCATTTGTACAATAATCTCAGATAAAACAAGCAACAGTAGCTTTTGTAAAATGATAATTTAAAATTAACTACAGAACTTTACACCAAAATATTTGTCCTGTGAAATAGAAAAAAAAGAGACTGGATAATACATCAGGTGAGGCTAGTACCTATTTGAAATCTAGCCGTTATGTTCTGAATAAATTACAGCAAATACAGACAATCTTCTAAATCTTTGGAAATCAAATTACTTGCAAAAATTAATCTGTGAAATAAACATGAGTGTCAGGATTTTCATACCTTATCTTCTCACTCTTTTCACTTTTACCTGCCTGCTTCCCTTTGGGATGTTCAATCAACATTTTTAACATGCCAAGAATTTGCAAATGGTAAGATAGAACTTAGTCAAAAATAGTGTCAGATGACAGGACTGCTCTGATATTCACAATGCATTAAAATGGAATAAAAGTAACATCAAATGACAGTGCCTGCAGTGAGGGGAGTGCATATGTAACAGTGTAACATAGAAAAGGACCTTTGATTTAATGAGGTTCGTTTTCACAAAAGTGCAGGTCATCGAATCGGAATGTCATTGAAGTGGTGAACCCACTGGGTGTTACTATGTTCTTTCTGTATCTCTCCAGGTCTGCATTTGACTCTTTGAGCAGGTTCTTACCACTGCTGAAGGGCTCCCTACAAAGGATTCTGTTTTACAAATAACACTGGAAGCATCCAATCATGAGCTTCTGGAAAAGTGACAGGCAGCATTCAAACACTCCATGAAGGCAGGGCACAAATTTTGCCTGGAAACATATGCTGAAGCAAGTGCCATCTCATTTTCACTCTCACTGTTACATCCAGATGCTGGCACACACTATCATCACATCTTAAATTTGCTGTGGCCCCATGCAAAGGACTGCTTGGGACACAATGGAAGAAAGTCTCATCAAAAGTGTTATAATTTCCCTGCCTTAGTATATCCATTATCTCCTTATTTTTCTTTTTAGTGTAGTTGTGTTGATGGTTTTTCAAAAATCATACTGCTGTACAACGTGTAAATAGCTTCATCCAGGGAAAACCAGCCAAAACCACATGCAGATGAAATATTACAGTGGCTTAGAAGGTACAAATACAGTTTATGGCTTGTTAAAGTCATGTCAGAAGCAGACTGTGGAAAAACCATTTCTATTTCTTGGTGTGATTGCTATGGATATAGACTGAAACGATGGAATAGATACTGCATGTTGTTTATTTATACCTTGAATAAAGCAACAGACACGCTGCATAAGAGAACACATTTTTTTCTCAAGGTGAACAGTAGGCTTTTCCCTTGTGTGCTAATGCATGCACCTGGTTAAGTCTTACTGCAGTTTCCCTACATAAGCCATTTATGCCATAACTATGGACCACTAATCACAAAAATATTCAGAGTCCACTTTACAGGCAAAGAAACTGAAGCATAGAAAAGGAACTGTTCATTGTCCACAAGAAAGATAGTGGAATACCTGTGAAGAGCAATTTGCTTTTTAATCCCTGTTCAACTCTGCAATCACAAAGCTATTTTTTCCAACTAGAAATAATAGTCATTCTTAGCGAATACAGAGGACTATAAATGTTTGCATCAGCCTAGTTAGATCTCTACATAGATCAGAGAAACATAGACCATGTCACTTTGTTTGAATTCAGCAGCTTTGTTGTCTACTACTCTGTTTGGATGGGTTTGTGCACACTGTGGGTAAACACCTTCGGAAGAAATGTTATGTTTTCATGAGCAATCATGAAAGCGGTGTTTGCCAAATGACTAAGCTGTTGTGTATTTTAGGTAAGACAGGGTTGATAGAAAGATATAAGGAAAAAAGTTTAAAACGATTTTTTTTCATTTATGTTATGACATCTGGGCTGGCTAGGGAGAGCTTTCAGATAGAAAATGGTATTTCACTTGATAGTATTACCTCTTGTTGAAAATGTGACCAAAAGCCAATGTGGGGACAGGTTTCTTTATGATGGAAAGACTTTAGAAAAATTTTTCAAGAAAACTGAGATAGAAATTGCTCCAAGAATTCAGTAAAAGCAATATAGGAGAAGAAGAACTGTTCACTGCAACTGGTTGTAGTGTGATAGTATATTTGTTCAAAAACAGAAAGAGCAAACAGGGTTTGGTAAGATAGTGTGAGTGCCTGAGGGATAGAAAGCAGCAGATTTTGGTACAGTGGGATAAGTGTTGAGAAGAATTACTGCAAAGGTAGGAGGGTTATAAAAAGAAATCTAAAGTGTAGTAGTGGAAACAGGGAATAAAGCATGTTTCAGAATCTCTTCTACACAGATTAGGAAAGAACAGGAAGGAGCGTCGATAAAGGAAATTTTGAACTCCTATGAGGAGCTAGGGACAAACAAAGGGGGGGAAAGGTAGTATCAATAGGAGGATTCTTCGTATTGAAAGACAGCCCACCCTCTCACAGTGTTACTGTTACAAATTCTGCTCTCAGTGCAACTGAGCCTGACTAATTCCATCTGTTATTTAGACTAGTGTAACTTGCAGAAAAAAATAGAATTAATTTGAATTTACTTTGATCTATCTAAAAAGAAAAATTTCACCCTATCTTATATTTGGCCAGCTCTTTTCTTTTATCTTCTCTTTTAGAACAGTAATTAATTTACTCCATTCTTCTTTGTTTTGGTTTTACCCCTTTTCTCTCACTTTTTCTGTTTTGCAGTTGCAGCTTAAGTGAAAGAAACCACGGTCTTCTCTCATCCGGACTCTCTTAAGAGTGTCACGTGAAATGTTCCTGCAGCACTTTTCTAAGACCCTGATAGCTGCTGTTTATGTTGATATGATCCACTCTATAACAGGAGCTTAATATAAGCGTGCTCTTATGCTATGCTTCAAATCACACAAGTTTCAATTCACTTCTCCCAAAAAAGAAAAAGTAAGATTAGCATCTAAATTGAAATTGACGCCAAAGAAATCAGTGGAAAGAAGAAGTCTAAAAAAAAATCTGAGTATCAGTTTTAGGTTTACTTTTACTCTGTTTCTTGGTCAATTTTCAGAAAATAAGCTTTCAGTAATAAACACTAAACTGTGTTTGGTCTCGCACAGGTGTTCTGAGAGATGAAAAAGGAAGTTTAACCCCTTTTAGTTAACGCCATTAAGAATATACAGCTCCATGAAGGAGGCCTCAGCTCTGCCTAAGTAATGATGCAAAAGCTCTAACTACCCCTGGCTGGAGATGCAGGTAAAGCACATTCCCTGGCCTGTCACTGTCTCCATGGTCAGTAACAGTTGCCCCCTCACTCCCTCCTCTCCACCTCAGCTAGTTCTCAGAGAACAATTTGAACGTTCAAACGTGTTGTCTTTTGATACCCTACTGTCCTGGGTGTCTGTCTGGCACAGAATTGGCTAACAGTCTGAATACAGGGAAACTCTTTTAAGATAGTGTTTTATTTCCTTAGTTTACCACTAGTTCATATGTAAAACAGTGTTCAGAGTAATGCCAAAGGAAAAAATACAAGATGATTCATTTTTGCCACCATCAAAAATGCACAGTATGGTTTCCAAACTTGCTTTGCACATAGTCACTGATGATAATAAGGATATCTCAGTGAAACATGCCCTCTCAATTCTCATTACCTTCATTGTGCGGGGAAGATATCAGATAACCACTGTCCTGGTTTGGAACAAATATATTCAGAGGACAAATATTCTCTGATAAAAACAGGCCGCAATCACCTTCTCCCACCAGGTTCGAGGAAAGAAATATTTCCTCGAAGGAAAGTGAAAGGGAAAAAAAAAGAACTATTTATTTAACCAACACGCAAGAAAAAAAAACAATAACACCAAACACCAAATAATATATATACATATATACATATATAACGATAAATGATGAAGTCTCTCACTGGAAGACTGGACGATCTAGAGTCCCCTCCAGAGTCCCAGGCCAATTGTGGGGGGGCCCCCCCAGCCCAGACTGGTGGAAAAGGCCTCCCAGTGAGGTCTCGACACCCCGATGTCCCAACAAGTCCAGGAGAGAAGAAGAAGAAATCAAAAGTCCAGGAAAATACAAAAGTCCAAGTCTCTTCTTTTTGAAGAAAACCAGGCAGCCCTCTCCCTGGAAAACTAGAAGGCCAGTGTCTTCCTCCCCCCTTTTCAGCCCAGGCCGCCAGAAAAAACAAACAAACAAAAGAAACCCCAAAGCAAAAACTGCACAGCAGCCGAGCAAAAAATTGACCTTGAAACAGTAGAATTGTTTTGAAAAGATTTCTCTAGCTAGTTTGGGGGTTTTTTCTTGTTTGGTTGGGGTTTTTTTCTCCACTCAGTTTTAAAAGCACAAGATTCATTTTTTTTTTCTGGCATAGGGAAGACAAATATGGGATATAAAGTCACCCCAAGACAGCCACAAACTTCCAGTGACAGTAGATTTCCCCCTAATGAGCTCTCAAACTGGTGCCTCACCATCTGCAAGTGAAGAAGTCAGAATCCATGTGAAAAAATGCTACCAAAATGAAATGACTGAAAAGAACTGAAGGAAAAGAAGAATGGGTTGAGAAAGTGTAATGTCATCATCATTTTTTTCACTGTTTTAAGCACAGGCATATTGGAAATCTGAGCATTGCATAGTAACGATTCTGACAGTAATAGAACTTTTTTAAATGCACTCTAGTATCTTTCTGAGGAGCAATGTATGGTACTTGAAAGAAAGCTTAGCATGATGAGGAGGAAGAGAAGACACAAACTCTGCTGTGGTATTCCCTCATGTATTTCTAAACAAGAAACAACCTGAGCATTTCAAGCGGCTATTGCTTGTTTCACTCATGAGTGGTTAGCTGTTCTGTTAGTGGGGCAGCAAAGCAGTGTTTGTTTGACATTGACCTTCACAACAGTGCACCAAGCATTATGTGAAGGAAAGTGTGTTGGTAACTTTTATTCTACATATGCAAAACTCCCTTAAAAATCCCTTTAAATTCTCAGCTTACATTGGTTCAGCCACTTGCTCCACCTAGTCCTATCATAACCCAGACAAATTCACATTAATTTCAGCAGGGTTTCATGTGAACAGAAATAAGTAAAATTATCAGGATTTGGCCCAGAATGGTGTGACTCTTGGGGATGGTCTTGTGCAGGGCCATGAATTGGACTCAATGATCCTTCTGTCTCCCTTTCAACTTGACATATTCTGTGATTCTGTGAAATCTGCTGTTGTCAGATTTAGTTACTGTTATCAGTTTAAACCAGGAGGCTAACTGAGACAATCTAGGGAACCTGGTCCCACGCCTCCCATTTAAAACATCAAGATAGACTTTTGAAGGCAGGTCACAATGGGTTTGGAGTTTGAATTCCCATGAGCAGCAGCTAGCACTGGAGCAAGTGCTGTTTTCATTTCACTTACAATGGACTAGATTTCCATAAATCTGTGCATTTATAAGACCTAAAGATCCCATGACTCAATATGAAATCATAGCAATTGCACTAGTAGAAATTGAAAATGGACATCTATAATGACTTATTAAAATTCTGGGTCAGCAAAAAAAAAAAATTAAAATGCGTCTCAAAAATCTAGAGTTATGTGCTGTATTTTCAGTCAATAAAGAAAATGACAGTGTTCAAGTTGTATTACAGCTGATTTTATAGCCAAACTTTCAGATAAGACATGTGAGACAGACTGAACTGTTTGGACTTCTGCCCAAGAATTACTATGGTAGGCAGAACACCACCAAGAAAAATGGGAAAATTCAGATAGAAAAACATCTCCTTATAGTTTTGTTAGGGACTTTCCATGTTACTGTTGAGATGCCGGTTCCCTATCCTGTCCTTACTTTCTTAATTCCCTCTACAACAGCCACCATATTCATGTGCAAGTATATACTCTGTATAAATAGAGAGTAATATCTTGTATTTTATCTGCTTGCCTTTTATCAGCTGGCCTTTTGCTCAAAAAACTTATAGTTGTTATTTAACACAGTGTAAGAAAGAAAAATAAAATAGATTTCTCACCTGATCCACAAACATTTAGACCTGAATATGGAATAAAAATAGTTTTATTTAAAATACTGTTAGTATGTCAAATACATAAACTCCAAACTAATACTTTTTTTAGTCAGTGTGTTATTCTTGTCTTCCTTCTTCTTCCTCCTGTCCAAGTTACTCTGAATCACAAGAATTTTCTTACATTCTAGATATAAATTTACCTGAACAGCCCATCTATGGAATTTTCAATGAAGACATAATATCAAACTACTATTGTATTATAGCCATGCAGAGAGTCTTCGTCTTTCTTAAAGCAAGAAAACAGTAGTAAGAGTTGAACCACTACCAAATTTTCCAAAATATCTATAGGATTTATTTTAGCTACTTCTTTAAAACTGTCTGCTTAAAATTAAAAACTATTGACCTCTAACTGGTTACACAAGAGGTTACCTAAAATAACATTGCTAAAAGAGATGATGTGTGTTAATGCTCACTGACAATTTCAAAAAATAAAAATAATATACAGACGAAACTCATTAAAATAAAAAGAAATTACTTGGAAAATGCAATGTCTGGATACATCAAAAATAAAAGAGATGTTATGTATTCTGAATAATTAAGTCAGTTCAGGGGTTTAAGAGTCAGATACCTTTCTCAAACACATCTACAAGGTGTCTAATGTGGAAGAGCTATAAAACAGTTTGTAATAGGAAGCTCAAGAAAGAAACCAGACAGGCAAAACATATCTAAGCAGCTTAATCTGCATTTTCCAGAATGTGAATCACATGACTGAATGGAGATGTTTAATCTGAGTTAGTCACTGTGGTTTTCCTGTCTAACAAATGACGATCTAATCAAACTAGCTGGTGGTGCCCTGGACATGATTAATTTCTTAAGGAAGTAAATGTCTGAAATAAGCCAGATCAATCAAACTTGAAAAGTACCCATGAAGACACTTCTAAGTGAAGAAAGCTAAAATGATTGAAAATAGAGTTTAGCATAGTGGCTCAGACAAGTATATCTACACAGCAGACATAAACAACTTGATGAGATGAATCCTGTACTTGGGCTCTGCAATTCAACAGCAATTGCCAGCTTAATTTGTGGATCATTGTATCAGATTCTGAAAGCAAAGAAGGGACTAGAACGGCAAATAAAATTATTCCTTCTTAAATGTAAGAAACAAGGAAAAATTGCCACAACATTACTCTTCTCTGACTTGATGCAGTCCGGTCACTGTCGACTTTCCTCACGGCCCAGGCTACCTCACTGTGACAGCGGCTGCTGGTGTCAGTGGGAGCACAGCTCCGATACTTAATAGTGTGAGCTGCGCTTAAGGACAGACCCCTAGTCTGCCCTTGGGCAGGCTTAGTCCTGGAAGGATGAAGCACACACACATCTTTGGTGGATAAAGGAAGCGAGGAGACTTAACTGGAGTGCTGCAATCCAACTTTATTGGAGCTCTGAGGCAATCGCCCCTCAGAGTCCTTTAGCAGTCAGGGAAAGCAAGCCCAGAAAAGCCAAGAACAATAGTGTGCAAGAACTTTTAACTGGGGGTGGTTACATGGGAATGGACCAATGGGAAAGTGGGATAGGAAGGGTTAGGGAAGGATTGACAAGTATGGACAACCAATAGGAGTAAGGGGAGGAATAGGGAAGGTCACATGCACCTGTGACTTGTCGAGTATTAGGGGATTTCCCAGGAGGGGTCTAATAACTGACAGTGAAGGTGCTGGAACAAAGGGTGCGATTTAGGTGATTGATAGGGAAAGGACTGGAAAAAGGGGTGGAGTTGAGGGGGATTTAGGGGATCTACATAAGAAGGGGTGTATGCACTCAACAGAATAAACCATTACAGAACAGGGTAGAACAAACCATTAGAAAGAGGAAGATAAACTCAAAAACACACCACCACACTGACTCAGCAGTTTTGGAATTACATCCTTAATTTTATAAATAATGCTATACTAACATTTAGAAAGCTGTTACTAGTATATTGAGAGGCATTCATTACAAATATAATATTTTACTTCAATTATACACAGACTTTTTAACAAGTTGAAATATGTGTGTGTGTTGGAAGCATAACATTGCCAAACAGAAGCAACTTCTTTACGAGAATTAAATTTCAGCCATTTATATTTTCTGATTGTTGAAGTTGTTTTAAATACATAGTTGAATAAGAATGGTGACATTCTCAATTCTAGTGAGAGTCACTTTAGTTTTTCATTGATGGAAAAAAATCTGCAGTTAAAAACAAATGCTTCGGGTCTGTGGTGTCAAACATGCTTGAAATCAATGTACAGCAATCCTTATTGCAGATCTTGGAGGAATTAGCATGTTTCCCTCTCAGATTAAGTTACTAGAAGTGAGAAAAGCACGTAATTGTACTGGGTCTCTTGACTAATACCCTTCAGCCAAACTCATGATATCCTTTTGACGTTTTAGAGATGGCTCAACAGCCTAGCATCTGTGGGAGCCATCAATCAGCAACCAAGCCTGTCAGGAAAGTGGAGGACAAGTACGCACCATACCTTCAAGCACCAAGACTGTTTTTACAATGCCTTGCCTTTCTTTTAAGTGCAGTTAAATCAGGGCAACATTATCTGTATAATAGAGTATCCCCATGGAGGTGAACCAGTGGTAGGAGAGAACGGGCCCTGGCTCTATAGGGAACATTTTTGAATAGGTGACCACCACTGCCGATTACCAAAACTAGCCAAAATACTTTAGCACCTCTTGCCTTTTCTTAATTTTCTTTCTTTTTTTCTTCCTCCACTATAGTATGAGGCTTGTGTTCACATTTAGCAGTTAGATTTGTATGGGCCCAGCAAGCTTCTACTTTCAACCAGCTGCAGATAAGCATGACACAAACATAGCTTTATTAAAAATGAATCAGTTATCACAGTAGTCATCCACAGCATGTCTGAGCTACAGGAGCTTGGGCAGAGGCATGTCAAGATCAGGAACAGCACAAAGATGCAGGATTTCACAATAGAATAAATATTTTGAATGAGAGCTCCTGATTCTTCTTAGCCTTCAGAAAAATAAGCAGGAAGGTAGTCACAGTGGGGGCGAAGAGAAAGAAAAGAGAAGCTGACATGAAAAAAGTACCTGGGAAAGAGGAGGGAACCTGCATACTGTCCATGGAAGAACCTCAAGCACTGAAAAACATTTATTAAACAGAACTGCCTGCTGGCACTCAGAGTCAGACAGCTTTATAAGCACTTTTAAATGAGGATAAGCAATTGAACTTGGATGATACTATTTTAAAGTACCATGAAAAAAGACCAAACTCAAGAGTAGTCTTTTGACTCTTTTGAAATCAATTCAGAATCTACCACTGCCTTTGTGACACTAGAACTTCCTTGCAGCTGTTGATGTGCGGAACTGGGGCTGCTATATTACTCGTGAGGGTTTTACCCAGAAGCAAAAGGATTTAAGACTGAGAGAAGTAGATCTCTACTTGTGCTAATTTACGACCCAAAATAGATTTGTGTTTCATTGCTGACATTTACAATTGCTTTTCTTCATATTTTCTGTATGTATAGGATTCTACTTCTACCTTTTCCTGCTGCCGGCTCTGCTGTAATGCCCTTTTGCCTGGAGGGAGGAAGAGAAACAGATGGCATGCAGCTATGCAATTAGACAACACAGTAAAAGCAGTAAACTTCCATGTTTAACTTCTCAGGCTATCTCCTCAAGTCATTCCCCTTGTGTCTACCATGCAAAGTTAATGATTGTAAAATTATTTCCGTCTATCTATCTACAGTCTTAATTGATATTAAAGTGACCAAAACAATTTTGATTGACATTTACTGAGGCTCATGAACTAGTTAATTCTTATCATTCATAATTGCCTGTACTGCTACAAGCATTGTGTACCTCAGCCAGCAAAGTAAGCCATTCACCAGCTCCCAAATGTGAATTGCTAAATGTGCAGGCCTCAGAAGCCTGGAAAGCTAGTTACAAAGCAGTATGGGCAGAACTCAAAAGAGAAAAATGAAAGGGAGGGGAATTAACAAGAACAAATATCGTGTTCAATATAGAAAGAATCAAGCTATTTGCATTGTAAATGAAACATCCTCTGAAACCTCACTGCAGCTACATTGATGCCTGATAACATTCCATAAAAAAGAAATAAAGGAAAGATGTTGAATTTCTGCAGTAAATGGTTATCCACTCTCTTAGTGCTATAGAGCAGATTGAAGAAATTATAAAACTAGTGTAAATAATTTTAAGTGTGTAACAGCATACAGCATCAATTTAAATGACCTGGTAATTTGGCATAAGCCCAAGGAATCATTCCCTGAGCTGAATTTATGTTCTGTATTTTCAAAATGCAGCCAAAATCCAGTATATAGAGAGATGTTTGGAAGTAATTTCCATTACATTGGGCTGTTCTGTTTTTAAAGGGAAGAATTACTAGCTCTAGCAACGTATTTTCTAATCCTGAGGAGTTTGAGGCTTAATCTTAGTTTTCCAGCTGGTTCTGAAGAATGTAATACACCACTTTTTAAAGGTGTGTAAAATAGATACCCAGCTGTAAACAACTTCAGTTTTACTTTGTACTTTTAAAAATTTAATTAGAGGATGTCTGAAATTCATAGGGATATCCAAAGAAGTTTTTTGGTTTTTGTTTCTTTTTACAGTGGCCAGGCTCAAATTCACACAGAGATGCACATACTAATATCATACCTTGAAATGATCCAGGCAAATGCCAAGTTTTATACTGGAATTTGGACTGTAGGGTCTATTGACAGCTCTTTCAGCCTTTGAGAGACTCATTCTTTCACATGTTCAGCCTCTGCATTCTGTGTGACATTTGATAGCTAGAACACAGGTGGGGTCACAAGACAAAATGCTAAATATGTTGTGTTCTCAGGAATTCAGAAGCTGCAGGGAATTTCTGAGCCCTTTCATTGCTATTACTGTGAAATGGAGGCATTCAGCCTGCTCGAAGAGAACAAGAGTCTAGCCAGCTGTGGGCCCATTAGCCACAGCTCTTATTCTCTCTCACAGTTACAGAGCCTTTTTTAGCTGCTAAAGCTTTTTTCAGAGACCTGAAAGGCAGAAAAGACACATTGTTGGTCTCATGTGGTCTCCTGTAGTGTGAGAGTTTTCCCAAAGGTATATCTTCCAGAAAGCTAGCCAAAGTGGAATCCACGTGGGTGTGCGTTTACCAGGTCAATATTTAGTTGTTTACTAACTCTGACTGTTAGGAAGCAGGAAGTTCTTTTCTAAATAATTTCTTTCAAGTACTCTGAAGATACATTTGATTAGTTTTCCTGTATTTCCTTTTTCTCTGTACATTTCCAGAGGTATTTCTTCATAGCTAGCTTTATGAAGAAATACAGTTAGAACCTACACATTTAGCCAGATATTTCCTTGTAACCAAAGCACAAATATGAAATTAGTCTGAGAGTAGAAGATGATGTTGGAGATTCGAGATCAGTACAAGAAAAATCTGGAAACAGGAACATTTGAACTTGTGCAAGGAGTATGGATTTGTCTTACATGCTACTCCAGTTTTCCTGGATTAGAGTGTTTCTAAAAAGTTTTGGGCTGGTTTGGCGTTGATTCTGGCCCTGCACTCAAAAATAATTAAGCATAACAGAAACATCTACAAAACAAGAGGTGTTGCCAGGGGACTGGTGACTAAGAGAATAACATCAAATATGTGGATGTTTAACAGTACTTTGAGAACAAAGATTGCAATCTGGATGTCCTACTTGATTGTTGTATTTAACACAAAGACTAGCTAAGCAGTAACAGAAATAAAGATATCCCTGTGAGAGCCCAACCTTCTCACCACTGAAGGAAATACTTTATTGCTACCAGACCAGAGAGGGAATAAAAATAGGCATGGACCAGCCTTATCCTTCTCATGATCTGGGGAACAATGATTCTTTTCTTTCCTTTAGCAATTGTGCTTGGACCAAGCTCAAGGTTATAAAATAATGAGCATAGCAGGAACAAATACTATAAGTTGCCTTCCCTCCCACCCATCCATGTATAAATTTAAACCAAATAATAATAAAACAAACATGCAGCTGGTGTTTTAAGCTGCCAGTTCCAAAGTCCTCATAAAATAAACTTTCTATGTTTTGTGTATTTTTCAGTTATTTGTTAGCAGACCGAGGAAAACCAAAACCAATAGCAAGCAGCAACTGAAAACACACCTGGAGTTAGAAAGACTTTAATTTTCCAAGCTCTTTCTTATTTATCCCCTCATCAATGTCTGTGTGTAATGGATGATGTGACAAACAAAACGAAGGAAACTGAAAAAATTGAAGAGACAGTAAGAGAAAAAAATAATTGATGCTAAAAGCTCAATACAGAAGAACATGGTCATCGTATCCAAAGTGCCATTTCACAACCAGATTGCAGCACGGTCTGGTCCTTGCAATCCAAAATACAGACATAAAAATTTAGGAATCTTGCTGAACTGCAGTCTGAAGAGTTGTGTGATAAAATCTTGGTATGTATATGAGACGATAACAACAATAGAAGAACATATGTAGTAGAAGAGTAAAAATAAAAAGGGACTGTTTTTGAAATTCACCTAGCTGACATGACATGTTGCAAAGTGAGTCTACTTTATGTGAAACATTTTTCATAATGTCTTTCTGGTAACAGACAGATACTGAAACCTGTTGGCTACTTTTAACAACATCCTTTCCTAAAATTCTCCAGTTCTTAACTTTTCAAAATTTTGTCTGTCATCTACATTCCTCTGTCCCACTTATTCAGCAATAGAAAATACCTTGAGTCTCAAGAAAATAGACTTCTTTACTTAGTAAGTGAAGATGCGTTTACCTCCCTAATAATTACATGTATATTGTTTAATATTGAATTGCTTGTGTGTGAAATTATAAAAAACTTACTTTCATGTCCCTGCTTAACCACATATCATGTAAAAGTAGACTTGAGATAAAAATAAATAACTTTATTTCATAAAAATAAAAAACTTTATTTCATTCTGAAAGATAGCTTAATTCTGCTTTGGTTAACTGATTTTGCTAACAATTAGTTAAAAGTGTCTTAAGTGGAGACATCTAAGTATCTTTTATTCTTGAGACTCAAAATAATAACAGTTTTCTACAGATACAGTAACAATAAAATGCTGGTAAGTATGATGCAACTTATTTGGACATAGTTGACTGTGAAAGCCTTAGAAATCATTCCTTGAAAGTGAGGGTGTCTATAAATTAGAATTCCTTGTGGACCAAAGTATTACAATACATTTTACTGCATATAGAATTTAATATACACATATGTATATGCCATATGTTATGAAGACGATTAAGTTACAATATTTCCCGACTTACAGAATGTGTTTCCTATGGCTGTTTCATTTTCATTGTACTGAAAATGTGTCATACAGTAATTTTTAAAACATTTTTATGTTAGTTCAGACATTGCCTATTTAACTTAAAATGGTGTTATAGTTTGAAATAATGAGACAACAGTCCACTGAAGTAGCTGTAATACTGATAGAGGTTAGATGGCTTTTGTAAAAATTTTCCCATTACTACTATGAGATGCTGGCAAAACCGAGGATGGCAAATGTAACCTACCAAGTTGAGAACAGAATTCCGCAGCACGGGGTGGGGTGGAACTCTAATGGCCCCTGATCCTTGGATGGCAGGGAGATTCCTAGGATGGCTGTGCAAGGCGGGTAGGGACAACACCAATGAGTGCCAAAGACAAGAAGGCTGAAGGGTAGAGTATACCTGCCTTTTCTCCTCCCTCACCTTGAGCACTGGGTCACCAGCCTAGTGGTCATCATCTTGCTGGTTTTTGGGAGCAACCTCTGGGAGAGGGTCCCAGCGCTGCCTCACTGGTGCTGTTTCTCCCCACTCTCTCCCTCTTGCCCCAGCAAATGATGGGGAGGCCCTGACTGCTCCTCCATGACCAGATCGCCTCTGCTGCTGTCTCTGGCTGGCCCAGCCCAGCTCCTGTGTCCAGGGGCTTTGCAGCAACCCTGGAGAGAGAGAGAGAGCCCTGCTTGCACCAGTCCTCACTCAGAGCCAGCTTGTCTGTCCCTCCCCATCTCCCACTGTTCCTGTATCAGACAAGTGACTCTCTCCCATCTCAGCTTCAAACTTGGGGAACCCCCTGTGTGTGGTGAGCCCACAGGATGTTCCTGTTTCCCTCACAGCTGTGACCACACTGAGGAAAAACACACGGAGGTGGGAAGGTTATGTTTGTTAGAGCGATATGTCTTGTTACTGTTGTGTTACTGTCGGTTTTGTTTGGGTTTTGGTTTTTTACTCTCTCTATGTTTTATATGTATAGTAAAGAATTGTTACTTTCCTTTTCTACATTTTTGACTGAAAGCCTTTGATTTGAAGGGTATAGTAAAATGGGGGAGGAGTTTCTTTTCACTCCAGGAAGGTTTCCACCTTCCCTGACAGATATTGTTTTAACCTTAGACAATTACAAACTGAAATAATAAAGGAAATATTGAATATATAGGCTAAAAAATAAATTTCAAGGTTAAAGAACATTGGAAAGGCATAAAAATGTGTCACACACTATTGATAGCCTTCTTCCTAACCCTTCATGGCACAGATTCCCACCCCAGTTTTCTTATTACTGATGTATTCACTGTAACTGTCCATGCTAGCACAATCCTATCCTCCATTTACACAAGTGAGTGACCTTTACATGCAGTATATCCCGCATGAGCACATCTCCTTCCTTAGTATGACACTGTTCACTAGGAAAGCTTTAGCAAAACTTTCAGAAGTTATCACAATATTTTACTGTGCCCGTTAATAAGAAACACACAGGCACATATACACACCACACTGCATATACATTTGTATGCATCCATAAACATATATATGTATACATTTACTTAGAAAGTATCCATAGATACCGAATATATTTATCTATTGATAGAATGATCAAGCAATACTTTCTATCTGTTGTGAAATAAATCAATACTTTACACTTGGAAAGCCTAATTTTAAATTTCTAATTGGCTTAGAAATTCTCAAAAGTATTTTTTCCCTATGTTTGCCTTTCCACTGCATCAGACATGAAAAGGTAAACAAGATGTTGCTGATAGGCCCTAGAAGATAGAATTAGAGTACTCTTAGAAAGTAAAATTTATCTTTTCTCTGCCTGGAAACTACAAATAAAATGAATGTTTGTCAAAAAGCTGTTAACTAACATAGCAAAATTCAGATACTAGGCTATGATTTTTTTTAATTTCCTGATTTTCATTTTCAATTTCACAGCATAATTATTCATTTTTAGAAATTGGGTGTGGGTGTGTCCTCCCCAACAGCACTACTAGGTAGACGCATTTAACATAGAGAGACTCCAACTGCCTATGAAATATTAATTAAAAGATATATTTAAAACCTGAAAGTCAGGTACAGAACATCTAAAAGAAAGCATTATCATTTCTCTTACACTTTTTCTACGTGTTTGTAATTCAGAAAGGTTCCCATAGATTTGGCCACACTTACATGACCCAAGATGTGATTTTTGATGACATTGATGTGTTTAACTTTGATCTTGCTCTTCTCCTCCTCTTCAGCCTGCTGCCAGTTGTCTCTGAGAGAGAATTTAAGCATTTGGCATCAGAAACCTGCACACTAAAAAAGAACTACATCTTCCTTAGCAGCTTCAGATTTAATGGAATGCTCTTTATTCCTGTGGTCCTCACTGCAAATACTACTCCGATACACAAAGTACAAAGGGAAGTTGTGTTTCCTAGTTCCTGTCTTTTTAGTCATGTTTTTACTTTCATTCACATGCAGTTGTGTCTATGTTTTATGAGAAAGGTGGAAATGTGTCCACCACCCATTTTCACTTCAGAATTTTTCTTACATGTGACTATTTTCTTCACTTTCACAGGTATAGAGAAGGCTAAATTCTAAATTTCCCAGTTACCTGGCTATTATATTCAAAAACGTACATCAGACTGTTTAAAATGGAATAGGAACAGAAATTTGTATTGAAGCAGGACTTTTTTAGTCTTATCTGTGGTACATTGCTATATGACTTTCACAAAAAAATGTCCAACACTCCCTGTCCTTCTACAAGTACCTTGGCTGTCTGAATTGTCTGTGCATGGGAGGTTTATGCACTGTGAATTATGACTGGGATGTACTGACTAAATTCTCTGTGGAAGTTTATAAAACATTTTTCCGTAGGCTGCCAACATGAGAGAAATGTCATTATTTTTAAAAATTTAAAATGCAAATTACAAAAATATGGATTAGGAAAAGTTCTAAATTTCATTAATTGAATGTACAGTTAGATAGGGTTGAAAGGCTGAATGCCCTTCTTTTGCCTGTTGATACATTGACTTAGTGGTATTAACTTACTGCTGCCAAGTTGACTTGCAGAATGCTAATGTTGCCTCTCCCACTGCTCCCTCCATCAGTTTACTGCCTGGTGTTGCCCTTTTGTTTCATTACCTCCACTTTATTAAATGTTGTCATACTGGTTTATGTATGACTGAACCATACTGTAAATGTTCACTTATTTTCCGCAACTTGTTTGGCTCAATACAGCTTTGCTTTTGGGGTTATTCTAATAAATTTTCAAGCTGTCTAGAATACAAAACATAGAGGACACTGTATATACAGTGCTTTGAAGAATGGGGAAAAAAGGAAAGAGATTAAACAGCCTAGCAATCAAAAAAAATCAGGCAAATCTCCAAATGCTAAACTTTTTGCCTACATTCAAAAGCAGTTAACTAAATTTTCAGTCACTGCAGTCACTTGAAAAGATCGATACACATCGTAGTAGTTTTTTGTGGTCCATAAATCCATGCTGTTTCACACTAAGAGGTAAATTCATCCTACATATGAGGGCATCTTCTGTATCTTTAAAAGTACTTAAAAGTCCTCGTTTTCTATGACTAGGGAAGCACAGCAAAGAGAAGGAAGTTTTCTGCTGATAAAAAAATCTCTGACTTACTTGGATTTTGAAGGTAAATTGCCTTCATTCTTTAGTTACTGGGTTTGATTCGTAAAAGGTTGCTATTTCATTTAGGACTGAATCAGAATTTCATAAGAAGTTGAAATGTGAATTTCCCCTTTTCAGAGCTGGCACAGTGGGACTAATTCTCCTGTTGGGTTTCCTGGGATGGGGACAGTCTGAGAGTCAAAGACACCCCCATGTCAGGCAGGACCCTCACTGTGGGATGTAGTCCCCACAGTGTCTCGAGCAGGATGAACCTGAGGGACATGATGGGCATCTTGAAAAGCAAAGAGATGACACAATGCCAGGGCGGATCCAGCAAGAAGTGCAAGGAAACGGAGTCAGAGATAGAGCTGAAGACATGGATACAGTGTGGGGTAAGGGACAGTTAAGGAGACTGGGCTGCAGACAAATTACCTACAGCATAGCTCAGGTAAGGTTTGCATCCTCAGGTCTAAGCACAATGGAACCCCAGTTATTAGTGCACCTGGGGTCATCTGTGGCATTGATTGGGAAAAAATAAAGCCAATAGATATGCTTAAGACCCTGACAATAGTGGCCAAACAATATCAAAGAATCACAGAGTTACAGAAATACAGAATGATTAAAGTCAGAATTCCTCTCCTGAGGTCATCTCATCCACCTTTCTTGCTTAAGATGGGTCACCAGAGAAGGACGCTCAGGACTGTGTCCAGACAGCTTTTGAATATGTGCAAGGATGAAGATTCTACATTGTCTCTGGGAAATATATGCCAGTGCTGAGTTCCCCTAATGGTGAAAAAAAATTTCCTGTCCACAGGGAATCATCTGTGTTGTAGTGTGTGCCCATTACCCCTGGTCATGTCACTGCATACCACTGTAAAGAGCTTGGCCTTTACAAGAGCTTTGCTTCTTCCCTTTGGAATTTATGGACATTGACAAGACCCCTCCAAGTCTTTTCTTTTCCAAGTTTATCACTCCAAGCTCTTTTAACTCATCACACAAGAGAGGGACTCTTTCTTGTACTGGGGAGTCAAACATAGTATGCAGCACTCCAAGTATGGCCTCACCAATGCTAATTAAGGGGCAAGAATCAGCTCCCTTGACTTGTTGGCCTTTGTCTTATGAAGCCCAGGATACCATTAGCCTTCCTTGTGGAAAGGGCAGCTCACTGTTTCATGTTCAACATGGTGCTCACAAGAACTTGAAGATCATTTTCCACAAAGCCACCCTCTGACTGTGTGGTTTTCAGCCTGTCCTAGAGTCTGAGCTTATTTTTCCCTGGATGCAGGACTTTGGATTTCTCCATGAACTTCATGAGGTTCCCATCATCCCATTTCTTCAATCTGTCAAGATCCCTCCAGATGGCAGTATGACCTTCTAGCATATTAGCTACTCTTCCCATTTTAATATCATCTGCAAACTTGCTGAAGAGAACACTGTTCTTCATGATCCAGACCATTAATGAAGATGTTGAACAGCATTAGGCCCAATATTGAATCCTAGGGTACACTACTACTTACTGGCCTCCAAGTAGACTATGTTCCACTGATCACCACCTTTTGGCCCCAACCATTAAACAAGTTTTCTATCCTTCTCACTGTCTGCTCATCCCACCCGTCAACAGCTTGCCAGTAAAAATCTTTTCAGAGATATGGTCATAGGTCTTACTGAATTCAGGTAGACAATTGTTCTCACTTCATCTACGAGGCCACTTCATCATCGAAATGCATGAGGTTGGTTAAGCATTAGTTCCTCTTTGTGAATCCATGCAGAGTAGTCGTGATGTGTTTTGTGTTGTTCATATATATATATATAATTTTCGATAAAGGAGTTTTGATAAAGGAGATTTGATTGCTTTTCTCAAGACTCAAGACTCAATTGCTTTTCTCAAGACTCCATCTTCAAGAGTGACAAGATGTGATTATGATGAAAAATGATGCAGTTTAAATTAAAATTTAAGCAAAGCATGAATTACTTCAAAGCCTTACAGCAATAATATTGAATGATGTATAGCAGGTGATCAAGAGGTCTTCTTGTTTATGTTAGACCAACAATAAAACCACTTTGTATTATTGTGCATTGTTCTACATCTCATTTGCTGTATTTTTAACACTTCCTTATCTGAGCATCAGAATATATAATTAGTTGCTCCAATCACCCCATTGGATTGGTGTAGACATTTGTTTATTTCTGGGAGCCATAGAAAAAAAATAAAGTTCTGTGAGTATCATAAAACTAGGAAAAAAATTAGAATAAGTGGATTATGCAGAATTATAATCTGAATTGTGTGTACTCACAATACTGTAGAATGAATGGGAGAGCGAGCAAGTTTCAGATTAACCAGAATAAGTTACACAAGTAACAGTTGTCTTTCACTTTCTATTTTATATCTTACATCAAACAATGGTGTAAAGGTAAAAAAAACCCAAGAAAACCCAAATTTTTTCTTCTGTTTTGACATTTCCTATGGAATAGCACAGACAAAAAACAGAATCACAAGATTAATTCTATAAACTCTTGTTTCGTGTGGATTGAGATGTATGCATTACTTGTAAATAACCTTTGAAAAAAACCCAGGTGATATGTTGATTTATTTAGCTATTTAATTTGGAAAGAACTTTCTCTGACAGATTTTAGAAACAGAAGTAGTTCAAGCCAGGCTTTCACCTCCCTTTAGAGTTTCATTTATTGCTGCCTACTTTGAATGGATTTTACAGAAATTCTCCTGTGAAAAAAATACCTTTCCAGTCATTAACTGGGTGATGACATTAATAATTCTCAAATAGGTAGATTCACAGGTGTGTAACTGGAGACCATTTTTTGTACTGGCAAATCATTCCTCAAATTCCTACAGGGTTGTTATGCTTATCAAGTACAGGGAAATTAAAAGTATTTTAAATAGGATTGGATGTGCTTGCTGTTGGATACCTTCCTGTGACAAAATATTCTGCCCATATGGGCCAGCAATTTCTACTTCCAAGACCTTAAAGCATCTGTACTCTCTTTCTTGTATAGGATTGTGTTTCATTGTCATCAGTAGGACAAAACTTTGGGAACTCAAAGTCGTTGCTTCCACTGCACTTCTAGATTCCTGAGTACTCTAATGACACCACACACACACAAATACTATTAAGCAAAGTAAAATAATTTTAAAGAAACTGAAAGCAGTTTTCCTCTCTCCTCCTCTTTTTAGAGCTCTAACAGGATACTAATATCCTCCTTCGGTGTCCAAAGAACAGTGATGCCCCAATCATTTGTTATCCCATATGGATGCATCGGTACCAACAATTTCAGGATTTTCCTTTGTATTTCACAGTCTGAACTGACAGAAGACTTTGGAAATAAACAATTGAAAAAGACATTCCCTTAAGGAAACTATCAAGTTCAATAAGGCTCAAATAAAATTGCCCAGCTGTCAGAGTAAAATACAGCATATCCACTTAGCTCTTGAAAGAAAAAGGTAATGCTAACCAGTTGCTGGAGACAACCCAGAGAGGTAGTGCCAGCTGCACAAAAGGATGCCCTGTGTAGCAGTGTTCATGTGAATGAATGCTAAACAGTGTATAACAGCTACATGAATAATTCTCTTCAAAGGACAAAATAGAGAGCAGAAACACATTTTGTTTCAAAGTTATCATTATTGGTAGTAAAACACATACACAAATATAAAAAGCATAATTTGGAAGCCAAATGAAAGACATTAAAAACACAAGCTTTGAAAATGGTCTTAGTTTGAAATGAATATTACCTTTTCAGAAAGCATTTTATTAAAAACAAGGTCAGAATGTTTGTAAGGATTCGTATGTGTCTAGCCTTGGGCAAATGTTAAAAAAAAATAAAAAATGGGAAATGCTTGAAGCTTAAGTTCAAGTCTTAGTCATTTAAACCACATATGGAAAGCACACATGCTTCAGAATAGCAAGAAAAAAAAAGAACGAGTCTTCTACTGCCAGATCCTGAGAGTAGGGTAGGTCAGGCATGATGAAATGTTGTTAAGTCATTTCCGATGAGTTAGATAGACTGCTGTCTGTTGCTCTATCCATCTATCTATCTATCTATCTATCTATCTATCTATCTATCTATCTATCTATCTATCTATCTATCCATCTATCTATCTATCTATCATCTATCTATATTGTCTTTGGTCATAGAGGTTTCTCTAACCAGAGGCTGTGGAAGTTTATGTTGGTTTGGTTAACTGGATTGTTCCATTTGAAGTGGCACCCAGACTTTAGCTTTTGTTGCTGAAGAAAGTCTTGCAGTGTGAACAATTACTCGAGCCTGAAGGAAAGTCAGTGCTTTTAATTTTCAACATACATTACTTCATCTTGGAAATCAAATCAAAATTATGAACAGAGTCACCTGATAGTTACTGTACACTCTATTGGAAGACATTTTTCAGTGCTTGCTATGGAAGGTTTTTATATCTCCTCAGTCCTTCCTATTATCACCTATTAGAATGCTATAGCATGATTTTTTTCTGTACATTCAACCTCTTCTTTTTGGTAGCAATTGGATTCCAGATAGCCAGCTTCACCTTGGCCAAAAGGAAAGAGCCCTTTCAGGAATGCCCTAAACATTGACCAAGCTGTGTATTTCTCTCAATTTTCTTTGTTCAGGGGGAATTTTGTTAATTTGTAGAAAGAGCCTAAAGGAAAGAGAGGAGCATGCAGTATGCTCCAGACCAGCATTGATGATGGGCTTTAAGTACCTTGATGAAATTAGAAAAAACAATGCTGTGAAACTTCACCATGATGATGTTGTAAGACAGTGTGCTTTTCTTACTCTTCCTGTGACAAGATTTCCTACTTTGAACTCACAGTCATCTGCTCACCCACTGAGCTTGACTCATCCACCCACACCACAATACCATCCTCTGCTGTGAAGTACTCACCACAACAATTTCTTGTGACTAATATTTTGTGAAGGAGAGAAAGGAAGGGTGCACCAGACAGAAAAGACCCCTGTAGTTCAGAGGGTATGATAGGATCAGCACTGCAGATATGGCACTCCTCTGTGTGCTAAAAAAACCCAGGATATATTCCTGCTTTCAGTTCAGCTGATAACCTAAAGATTTTCATTGGATGTGGGATACTGGCTCAATGAATTTTCACTCTCCCGCCTTTTTTCTTTAGTAAATATTCAAATCACAACATGGCTTTGGGATTCTCTGTTGTGCTCTTGCTGATCTATTCTGTGATGAAAAGCTATTCATCAATAAGGTGGAGGTGTGTGTGTCTTTTACTAACCTGAGAAGTTACAACTGCTACCTGCACTCAGGCTGATCAGACGTCTTACAAAGAATGACCAAACCAACAGGCTTTAGAGACATAATCAAAAGGTAGGATCTTCCTCCAAGATCCATCATTTTTGAAACAAAGCATTATTTGGGAGATCTCAAATCTTGCTCTCTTAGGCATTAGCTAAGGAAAAGACTCATCAAATTATCAAAAAGATGACAGCTAAGCGCATTATCTGACCCAAGGACATTAGTTTGACCAGTCAGGAGATAGCTAAGAGAAAACCACTTTCTCAAAAGAGAGGATATGCTGCCAAACAACATCTTTCCCTGTAATGTAAATGCTTGGCTCAAACGGGTGTCCTCACTCAAGCCCAATTCAGACCAGAGTCCTCTGTATCTCTGCCAAACACCTAATCAGATGGAGGACATTACTAGGAGCATGGCATCTCTTCCACTTCAGCTGATCTACATTGTGCTAAAAACACTTCTGTAATTCTTTAGAAGAGGAAATCCTCGATTTCTCTCAAAGAATTAGTTGAACACACAGTTGAAACCGAGTGAACAGACCAAGTATCCAGCATGCCTTCCTAGCCACAGAAAGTCTGCATACTTGAGTTTCAAGAGCCAGTTAAAAACTGAGCAATTATGCTACCATCTCTGCATTTAGCATGTCTGTTTATTTTTCCTGCCTTCTGATTAATTTGACTATCATTAATCTTCTATGTGCGGTACTTTGAGAGCTGCCAGTCTACAACAGCAAAAATTTAATAATTCAGAATTTGAATATACTATTGCCTGCTATAATCAGAATATTGCATTGCTGGTATTATTGAAGGGGAGGTTTGGATTTTGTTAACAAATCAAAGTAAAAAAACATGTCCATCTATACAAAACATGTCCATCTATGTGCTAAATCTGTGTTATGACACATTTCCCTGTCTCTGGATCTCAGCATGAGAAAATGAAGATTCTGTAACTATTCTGAAGTTTCCAAAATGCTATTTCCTTTGAAAATATATCTACCTCGTTTTCTTCTGTGCACCTTACAGTGGTAAAAAAACCCCAAAGCGATGAAACAAAAAAACACCAAAACATCCCTCATTTCTCCTGTATTCCTCTCAAGCCTGTTGAGTCTATCAAGTGTGAACATCTGGGAATCATCATATTTTCTGCTGACCACTGAATCAACATAAAAGGAGGACATTATGAGCTCCAGCTGTTAAGCCTCCTGCTTAGAGGATTAGAGAAATTAACCCACAGGATGTTTTATTGCAGCACCAGGAATTATAATAAAGATACATGTGGGACTTTCTCCACAACAAACACAGAAGGGAGTTGAAGGAAAGTAAGCATATCATATTTGATAGGCAGACACATTCACTTATTTTTTAGCCTGTACCCCTAAAAGTAACCACACTCATGAAATAAATACATAAAAAGAAAAAAATCACCCCCTAAAATAGAAGAGGAGTAATGAGTAACATTCATGGTCATGATTATTTGTCAACTTTATAAAGCCTAGAGAGAAAGTGATGAAAAGGTTCAGAAGTCTGTAAAAACAATTTCCCTACTTAGCAACCAAGTGTTACTCTTAGATTAGCCTAACTCCAGACCAAAATTAAATTAGAAATGCAAATGCAGCTATCTTGAAGCAAAATTCTTGGGTTTCTTCCATCCTCATGATCAAGTAGGTAAGGAAGAATAATTAAAAGAATGTCACACTCATCATCTCTAGGTGTGACCATGTCTACAGTCGTGGAATAAAGCAGGTAGCTACCTCAGCAGTGCTAGGATAGCCAGCTTCTTCCNATTAGCGTTACAATGAAACTCCATGAGATGTCACTTCTGAAAGTGGTCTCCCGTAGCTACCTGGAATGCAAAAGGTGACAACTTACTTGCTACTTGGCCTGTATTTTTTGCATTCACCTGCCTGAAAACACATTTATGCATTAATAGATGAACCATATGTGCCTCTTTTATGCAAAATTCTCTTAACAAGTCTTGCAGTATAAAGGATCCTTACAAAGATAATAGACTGCAAGGGCAATGCAGGCCTAGAGAGTTGTTTTGTATCACTGTGTTCGGAGCTCCTATAATTCAGGGAAGAACCTTTGACAGTAAATCCTGCATAATGGTTTCTTATAAGTGTAAAAGCAAAATGTCTATATATATCAGAGAGGCACTTATATTCATTTTATCCTGAGCGCTGGTTGCAGTCGTACTGATCCTTTCCAGTTTCACTTACTTTTCCTCATGATTCTCTTGCTAAACATGTTGCTTTAAGAGCTGTGGTTTTTACTCCAGCAATGAATTTTTTAAAAATGATGTTTTTCAGTAGTTTGGTGAACAGTAGTTTACAATATCCTTTTTTAATCTAGAGCACAGTAATTGTGCTCTTGACTGCTCTGAGAGCATACTTGATGTTTCTTAAATCATAACCTGATTTTGCCTCAGTTAATATAGAAATTGTTTTAATTTTCCCATTGCAGATGTTTTTATTTTCCACTAGATACATAGTGAAAAACAGATAGAGGGCCATTTGTAATCCAGTGTTTTTGAAATATCACTGAACAGTGAGTGAGAATCCGTGTTAATCAGAATGCACAAACTGTCACTCCCTGTTCTCATCTTCCAGGCTTTTTTTGTTTCAGACATTTGCTACCTATGTGTTTGGCTGACATCAAATCTGAAAAGAAGATGGTGGATGTGGCTATATCTGGCAGTGACATGTTCCTCAGCTGGCAGATGCTGCAGTTTGCTGACTACCTGAATTAGGCTTGGGTACAGTAGCACATTTCAAAAGAGACAATTTTACTGAAAGTGACACACAGCTTATGGACCCAGACTATAAGTGTAATTGCCTTTGCTATGTGTTTGTATGTGAGAATTGCTAGGCATCCGATGCACAAAGCTGAGCAGGACTTGCAATGTCTTTAATATGAGCTAAGTTAAGGTAGATATTAAATATAGTACGTGGATATTAAGTCAGGTCTTGCTATCAGATATTATAACACTATTCACAGTCATGACTAATATAGAGCCTGAAATCTGTACAGACTTTGTTGAAAGCCTTACACCTGAACTTCAAAGTATTCTGTCTGTGAGACAAAAGGCCCTAATATTACTTCCTAATCCATGCCTAAGCCTTCCATTCTTACATAGCTCATTTCAAATAAGCCATGGATTATATATTTACTCTGGTGGCCTTGGTTGCCCACTTTCCTTTTTTCTTTTTTTTTTTTTTTTCCAGTAAGAATGTAAAGTAGGTGGAAAAGTGAAATTCAGATGTTTAGCTGTTTTCTCTTTGAAATCAGAGAAATTTTGGCCCTTTTTTTTTCCTTAGAATCAAGTTTGTTTTGTAAATATTTTCATATCTATATTTAAAAATTGCAAAATTTTTGAAGAATAGCATTTTAAAGAATAAAACATAGAAAAAACAATCTTCATGTAAAATCACAAACAAAATTCATCTTTAGTGTTATGTGTGTGAATGATTCTATTACATAGAATGAGACCTGTTTTAAGGTGTTCAGTAAAGGTATGAGACAGGAAAGAAAGAAATGTATTTGCAGAATTACATAGCTGAAAAAGTCTAGATTTTTTTTTCAAATTAATTAATTCAGTTTTCTTTTGTCTTGAGCCATGGTAGAAGAATTAGAGAGCCATTAAAAGAGTTTTAAATGAATCCTAAGAGAGGATTTTTCACATGTTTATTTTAAAGATACAGTCCATTATTCATGGACAAAAATATTTACCTTCTGGCAACAGCAGCTGGAAGAGTACTAGTATTGCCCTACTTTCTCTGTAAAACTCTATTCTGTGGCTACCGAGTTCATGGGAAATTTCTTTTTTTTAAACTGTATCATTGCTATCGTAGGATATCTCCCAAAGTGAACACTCTACACCTATGTTTTGTGATCTTGTCAGCCTTCTCTGAGACATAACCATGTCTACCCTGTGAATCAAAGGCCTAAGAAAAACGTACCCCAGACGGTGACACTTGGAGCCTCAGCCAAAGCAAAGAGACCATGTTCAAGAGGCGTAACAGTTGTAGAAACTAAACTATCTGGTGATCTTTCCTAAGTCTATGGAGATTAAAAGAAATTATGTAGAAGTTCATTATCTCACCTTGTCAACATGAAGAGAATGGATCTGTGGGATCTCTTCTCACCCGTTGCAAGCAAAAGCACATACAAGCTCTATATTTTTATTTTACCTATAGTGTCTTAAGACTCCTTGTTTACAGTTTTGCTCTTTCTTCTGGCTTTTCCTTCAAATCATTCAAGAAAGAAGTAAAACCTTCTGTCACTTATCTGAGAACACCAACCTTCCATCCCCAATGAAATGGTGTGGTTATTATTGATGCTTTTGCTTTGATACATGCTGTTTTCAGGTATGGACTGCCTGGGTAACAATGTTGCCTAATCACTACTACTAAAGCTGAATACTTGCTACAGGAAGCAAGCCCTTTCTCAAATGGAAGGAAGAGCAGGTAATTATTTACCTCTTATCCACAAGGAAGTTAGTATGAGCCAGTCTTGGGTTTAGAAACCTGAGTGAAATTTAATGAAATGAACACCAGTTTCATGCAAGGAGAACATATCTGTTTGATGTGATGAATAATAGTAAGCATCTGCAATATGGAGACTAAAAATGTTGCAGAAATTATATTGTGATTGTGAAATGAAGGACAAACAATCAAAACTCTGTTTCTAATCTTTCAAACACCAAGCAGTGTAATTCCAATCTTCTGAGTTGAACTATTAATGGAAAGATGAGAGCACACATTTCTGTGTGTCAGATTTGTTCAGATGTATTAAGATCTGCAGGTCTGCTCAGATGTAAAATACATGCAATTTTTTTAGTCTGGAAAACCCAAGAACAGCTAAGTTATTTTTATGGATGGAAAACTTGCAGAAAATGAGCAATTATTGCACCAAATCTTAATATCTAAACTCCCCCTGTCTTGAAGAAATTTTTATCTAAATAAAGCCCTACTTATAAAATCTCGGCAAAGATTTCAAGATTTAACTCTATGGATTGTCAAATATATGCAAAAAAAGTTTAAAATAAAAGAAATCTTCAATACCTTTTAAATAATTTCTCAAATATTTACTGCATCACAGAAAGAGAGTGAATATTTGTTAGTTTATTTGAATGTAATAATAGTTGGTAATGAATTAAAAAAAAATATATTATTTCCTAATACTTTGTAAGAGCAGGAATATTAATACTGTGTTTGTACTTATTTTTCACAATGATCATTACAGTAAATCTTCTAAATTGTGGAGAAATGGTTCTGTAGATTTTGTAGTTTTGACTCATACACTTCCAGAACTGAAGTGCCTTTAAATCCAGTTAATTTTTTATGTCTTATGGCATAGAACAGATCATAACTATTAAGGGGAATATATGTTATCAGGAAGTTTGAAAAGTGTTTGATCTGTTTGTTTTATTTTATGTTATGCTATTAAAAAATGCTTAAATTAAGAAAAATTTAGAAATTATAAGTGGTTGACCATCATTGAACTTGGAAGTGTTTGGCACTCTCAAGTAGGTCATGGCTACACTTACCCAAAAGAAAAAATATCATCAAATTGCTGCATGTTTGTATCCCAGCATCTTGATAAACTTCCCTGAAAGATAGGCTTAAGACTCTCTGATTCCCATGTTGTTTCCCCTGATCTTACAAGCCCTCTTGCTCCGCCAAGTCCTACAGCAGAAGTCAGATCTGGCTGCAGCTGTAGTGGCAACGTCAAGCAAAGACTTCTACGGTTGCTTAGCATTGAGAAGGTAACTAAAAAAAGGTGGTGTATCACATCAAGCAACATTTGTCTCAAGGCACTGAAAAGAGATCTAATGGACCTTAAAAATTTACTAATACTCCATGTCTAGATATTTATTACTTTCCTCTCCTTGAAAGACTCAAAGACCCTCGGAGCTCCATTATGGTCACTGCTTCACTACAGTTAATCTCATATTGAATAGGGAATAAATAAAACAGCATTCAATTAAAGAAACTGGTAATACAATATTAATCACTGCTAATTCCCACAACAAATATAGAGCCCAGGGAAAGAATAAGATGTACTTTGAATGCAAAATGTTCTTGTTTAAGATTGGACAGGAAACAAAGTTAAGAACTAAAACAAGGATAGAAAAGAGTAGAAATTAGAAGTAATAAAATTGAGTACTCCAGACACACAGAGGGCATCTGCTACTTTGTAATGTGGACTGAATTAGCAGGAGAATTACCTCACGTATCTGCATTTTCTGACAGAAATCACAGATTCAGGAAGTAAAATGACTTTGTGCCTTCAGGCTGGTCCATCAAAGTTCATGTCAAAAGTCAGAAGGTGAGTTTCAGTGTACAAGTACCTCTCAGGAGCAATACTAGGCATTACATACTGTAATGGTACTGGATGTTTCTGAGGAGAAGAGGGGCACATCCCTTAGCCACTGACATAACTTTATCTTCTTGCTGCACAGCTTTTCATCTCTTCTGCCACCCTGTTGGTTTTCTGAATGAGTGATACAGGGCTGACAATCAGGTGTTGGAGAGGAGTTTGAGGAAGTTCATCTGTCCATTTTACTGTCAGACATTCTGGCACATGAATCAAAATGTGTAACAGTGTGTGGCTGTCTGGCAGAGGCTTGAAATTTCCAGGCAGAATGCCTGAGCTCAGTTATTGTTAGAACTGCTTTCATGTGAACAAGAAAAGCAAACCAGAGAAGGGCCACAAACAGTGACTCTGATAAACTTGTCTTGCACCATCTGCCCCTGTGGGGGAGGGTGAGTAAATGTGTTCCTGGAGTTGCAAAGGCTGCCCTTTCTATAATTTCTAGCAAGGGCAGGATGCAGCACTCCTTTGAAGAGACCCTGAAGACACTTAATCATGCAATCAGAAATCCATTGAATAAAGCAGTGCAAACTATGCCTTTCAGTGCTGATACTACCACAAACTAATGAAAGACCAAAAGGTTTTTTAAAGGTAAAAAATACCCATGGTGCCATGGATATCTGTTAACTATTTAATCCATAGAAAATTATTCTTCTTTTAAAAACAAACACCCTAAAACTCTAAAAACACCCTAAAAAGAAAGTGTTCATCAGATAGTACATGTATGCTGGTCATTTGTTCAAGAATACATTTACTGGTCACTGTGACTCTATTTAATGTCTTCTGCCAAACTGGTCTCCTGTCTCTTTTAGTATTCTCATTTTCTTGATTTTTTCTTGGCTTCAGTTTGAAAATCGTTTGTAGGTTCTTAATTGCAAACTCTACCAGAGGGAGAGATCAGAAGAACACATGATTTGCCAAATGTGATGAATGTCCTGCCTCAGGGAATGGCCAATACTTGATTTGTCAGAGGAAGGCCAAAAAGCCTCTAAACGTATTCAGTCGGTCATGTAAGAGATCCCAACAGACCAATGCCTGGAAGACTAGCTCTAGGTACACGATCTTACTTGAGCACAATTCTACAAATGTTATCACACTCCTGCACTCTCTTCTGTCATCCTTTTCCCAGCAGTAAAATGTATTCTTTTCTGTGTAGACAAGTGGGAAGTGTGAAACTCAGACTTCATCCTAACTTAGGACCTGATCCAAATGTTAGAGCAGAAGAGTGGGACTTCTGTTGCAGCAAATGAAGATAGATGTACTCTGTTTTTACTGATCTACTTGCTGTTGTACTGATGTACTGATGTACTTGCTGTTTTTACTGATCTGAGTAGAACGCCACTGTGGCATGGAGATCAGTCTGCTGTGGCAACTGTGCCTTCTATCAAGGTGAGACAACACTGTTCTCTTCAGTTTCTCACCTAAATCATTATTTATATTTACACAGTTGTACACAATTGTATGGCCCACAATGTACCGTATTTCAGACCAACTCCCCAAACCTCTTGTTCACTGTCAAATGTCTCTTCCTTTGCCATTGCTAGAGACTGATGTCTTGCTGATGTATTAAAACACTGTGACATGACTCAGTTCCTGACATTTTTCCTCCGTCTGTAAAATGGAGCTAATAATACCTTTGTCAACAGCTTGTTGTGCATTTTAATTGCTTAATGTCTGAGAAATGCATTAAGTTTCTGGAGTGCAAACCATATGACAAACTTCATTTTATTTTTATGGTTTTGACGTTGATGTTAGCTTCAGTGACATCCTCATAACTAGCTCAGTCATCTTAGTTTGGAAGCCAAACAGCTAAGAGTGCAAATCTGGAAAACCCTTTTTCCTGATTGGTACACTGTTTATATAATGAATAATAACTTCTGAGGCTTGACTGGAAGAAATTAAGAAGGCAATAAAAATGTCACACAAAGTTGTGATGAATTCAGAAATAATCACTCATAATTTATAGTTCATCATCCCAAAGTGTTATTTCTTCATTTGATAGGTTTAGGTCATTATAAAGAATGTGCTTCTGCTTGCATCTGAAACTGCATAAAAAAAGGACAGTAGTTTATGGCTACTATATACTTGATGAGATGCTAAAATTTTGCAGCACAGCAGAAGATGGTGGGAAGAGGAAATAGCTGTTTGAAGGTTTTATTTCCTCTGGGCTTTTGTGGTCTTTGTTTTAAGTAAGCACGAGTCTCTGGCTTTCTTCTTGATTTTTTTCCCCCAGTTTTTTGTTTGTTTGTTTTTTAATTTTAATAACTTGCTCTATGTTCCCATGTGTGGTTTGTACATAATTAACTTAGACAATGTTACAGAAGATGCAGTGAATTGATTTTTAAACTTCAGTTCACATAGACCTCTGTGTGAATTGCTACCAAGAAAAGAGATTCACCATGTAACTTTTCACAAATATCTCTTACTTAAGTTTTTTTCCCAAACACCTAACAGATCAGTATCCTGTCTCCTAAATATACCTTCTTGAAAAATCCTTCATACTCTGCTAAAAACATGAAAAGAATAAAGCCTTCAGGAGTCAACCTTTCCCTTCTTTCCCCTTTTCCCTTCTTTTTCCTCTCTCTTTCTCACCAAAATAAAAGGGTAATAACCCTTTCCCCTTTTCACCTTCTCTTCTGCAGTTTTTCCTGTTTGATGATTCTGAGGGTATGTTTGAACAGTTACAAGTTTAAAATGTTGTCTCCAAACCAAAATCTTTTGATTCAGCAGTAAACATACTTTTCAGCTAATCTTATGTTGTGAATGTCATTCAGGTGCTTACATTAATGTGTAGCTACCAAATGCACTGATTCTGTCACAAACATGTAGGCTAATAGTGTCAGGAAAGATTATTATGTTTCTTTTAATTTAAAATGGTTCTCTTTGTAATGTAGGATATTTTGTAATTTTATAATTGAAGTAGATCTTCTGATTTTCTCCTCTGTCTGGAAGACAATGGCATTCTTTACATTTCAGTCACATTGTGTCCATGAGTTTTCTGCTTCCCTCCTTCCATCTTGATCAATCTTCCAATGTAGCTCCCCATCAGTGTATCTTTAGGAAGGCTGTGAACTGATGCAAACTGTTGTTTTATGAAGACTTCACGCAGATATTGAATTGAAGTCTTCAAAAATCCATGTGTGAAATCTTAAGAGCGGGTTATGATTCTGTTACTTTCCACAGGCTAAATCTCTAAAGACTCTTGGAAGAGCATCTTCCTTTATTAACGTTTTTGGACCAGTTCCCATGTGGGCAATCCAGTCGACTCCATACACTAGTTACGAACTTGGGAAAAACTTATTTAAGTTTTGCTTTTGCAGCTAAAGTTCTGATTGTCCAGCATAATAAAATACAGAAAAACCTGTGCAAAGCTCTTCTCTCGTATGATTATTAGGTGCTAAAAAATCATCTGATTCTTCCTTCATAAAAAGCACCCATAATGGATTTTGACAGTAGACACAGGTAGCCATGGGTAAGCCCTCTTCTACCAATCACATAATTAGAGTGTTTTCATGACAGCTTTCCTAGGAAATATTTTCTAAGGACTAGGTACTAGACTGTGACATCACTCCTTAAAACTGTAATTTATTTATGTTGTTCTCAGTTGAGTTACAAAACACATTTTCTTTCAAAATCTGTTCCAGTATTTTCCTTGGTTCGCTGAAGCTTAACTCCTTCACTATTAAAAACTGTAATAATTTTTCCCCCCATCAGTGATGGCAATGTCATGTTTATGATCTTCCTAAATCCTTACTGTAAACTTTGAGTAAGTCCAAGATGATGCTATGCAAAATCAAGAGAGCAAATCATGTCATTCTCACCTCTGGTTTTGCATTGGTTTCCTCTATTTTTCTGAAACTATTTTAAAATCACCTACCCTGTCTTATCCTTATCCCATGCAGGTCATTATGTTTACTTTCTCCTTGAAGGTCAGTCAGTTATTTTTCCCAACAGGCAATGTGTCAGTGCTACTAGGAACATTTCTTTTTTTTTTTTTTTTTGGTGTATGTGTGTAACTGTACTTGGCTGAGGAAGCTCAGTGAAATACAGACTGTGCTTAACTCATCTGGTTTCAGATGCCATCACAGATGTCTTCTCCAAGCATCTTCCCCGACATTCTGAAAACAATTTTTGTTATGTATGCTGATGTGTTCATTTGTCAGTTTTCAACTTCTGTGTCACCATATCTTTTGAGGCTTATTGGTACAATCCTCTTCCTTGTTACTTCCCTTCATATACCTGTGCTTCAACCTCTGCTGAGCTTTGTAGATTTTGTCTGCTTCCAATTTAGAGGAAACTACCCAAAACCTTCACTTTTCTGGTGCTGTGATAGAGTTGCAAACTTGATATATCCCACATTCGATCATATGCTGCAAATAAATTTTGGGGAGCCTTTGCCTTAAAACCCAAAGGCAACAATACTAAATTCAAGCAAATTCATTGAACAAGCTTTCCTTGGAATATCTGTTGTGCCAACTCAAACATGGTATTTTCAAATCTTGGTAACCAAGCTGTTCCAGGGCATCAGTTACTGCTGGTAAGTACAAATGGAAGACAGATTTATTCTAGAAGTTTGCTTCACAGAAGGAGATGATAGACTAATTAGGAGGAACAAGGACATACAGAATATTCACAGGTTTATTATAAAAAATATCATGCAAACTTGAGTTCTACTCAGTTTCATGTGGCGTTGAGACTTAAATTTAATCTGAAAGCTATGAGCTGCTGCAAATGTCATCTGTTGGTTAGCTTACAAATCTCACAAGAACTGAGGAAAACAGCCTTCACAGAGCATGGTTATGCTATCAAGAATCTTTTCTGGATATATCTTTTAAATTTACTTGCCACTTTAGTTTGTGACTGACAAAGTTTTGTCCCTTATGCAGCTGGGACTTTCCTGCTGTTCACTAGGAAGCTGATGAATAAGCCCCCAAGATTCACACTTGGGTAAGTACTCCCTGAACTCAATTAAAAATATAAGAGGTGAGAACCTCTATTAATATTTTCTTTTATTTCAGGAATATAGAAATTTATATTATTTCAATTTACTCTAAAAGTTCAGAAAATTATATAATAATATATACAGGTGCAAATTAAGATATTTCATCACTGATCAAGTAATGAAATATTTGAGAAATATTTAAGAATATTTCTTAAAAATTATTTTTTTAATACAAGCAGGTTTTTCTAATAATCTGAAAATAAACATATATGGAGCTGTAATTACCTTTAGTAAGATTAAAGATTAATTTTGGTTGTAAACTCTAGAAAAATGAACCTAACCAGAGAAATGAATAATGCTTACAATTCCTCAAAGAGTATTTTAATTCACATTTAAGGAGCCATTATTTTAAGTAATTATAAGTTAATTAAATATGATAATTACAAGAGTCTCTACAAAAAGGTAAAGCTATAAGATAAACTATGTTACTTTAAACTTACAGTAGTAACTATACTTTATTGTTATTAAGTAGGATTTGTCTTATTGTTCAGTTCTAATTGCTATTAAACTTAAGCATGTTAGGTATCATTAAGCATTGGAGAAATGGTTCTAAACATCTACTATAACTAGGGATAGTAATCATCCTGAACATTCAAAACATTTCTTTCAAGTTCGATGATGGTGGAATGTTTATTGCCAGTTGAATAACTGCATCATATTAATAAACCTAACCTATTTTAATTTCATAGTCATGAAAACTTGATTTATCTTTGGCATTTCCACTGGATCTTGTGGCCAAGTTTTGGTAGCTGTGGTGGGGACTGTAGTGGAGACTTCTGTGAAAAGCTGCCAGAAGCTTCCCCCATGTCCAGCAGAGCCAAAGCCAGTAGGCTCCAGGATTGACCTGCAGCTGGACAAGGCCAGGCTAATCAGGAATGATAGTAATGCCTCTGTGATGTAAGAAGAGAGAAAAAAAGTTAAGCTCAGATGAAGATGGTCTCCAGAGAAGAGCAGAGTAATAACATGTGAACAACAATGCAGAGACCAAGGTCAGTGGAGAAGGAGGGACAGGAGATGCTCCAGGCACCAGAGCTGAGGGTCCCCTGTGGTCTGTGGTGAAGACCATGGTGGAGCAGCTGTGCCCCTGCAGCTCTTGAAGGACCACAGGGGTGCAGAGATCCACCTGCAGCCTGTGGAGGAACCCACACCAGTGACTTCACTTAATATCCCCACTTGGAATCTGTTTTGCCTGTGACAATGATCAGTGTGGGATCTTTTATGGTCCTTATCTCAACTCATGAAATTCTTTGTTATATTTTCTCTCTTCTGCCTGTTTGCAAGGGGGAGTGAGAAAACAGCTTTAGTGTGTCCCTGGCATTCAGCCAGGGTCAAAACGCTATAGTAGTTTAAGGAAGTAAACTACATTCTTTTCCCCTGGTAAAATGGGGAAATCAAAGCACAGAGAAATATGAAATCTCAAAATATTAATAATTTTAGCAAGAAACAGAGAATAAGAACTTGGAACTACAGACTCTGGATGAACTAGATTCATCTCATTCTTAAAAAACAGAATAAACAAGAGGCATACAGAAACAACTTAACTAAATGTAGTTTCCCTAAGCAAGAAAATGCATGTAAGGACATTTTTGTATTTGGTTATAAAATCACATGACTGAAAGCTGTGAAATCAGAGTTGCCTAGTTTGCTACGAAATCTGAAGATGATTATATTTACACATTACCAGTTATTTCAACCATCAAGGGACAGGAAACACAGAGAAGACATTGAGACAGGCATGTAGGGAGGGACAAATGTTTACTTTAGACTCTGTAAAGAATAAGCTGAAACGTTCTTGAGAATAACATTGAGAGTTTTTTAACTTTCATGTGCAGAAATGACAAATATCAGATTCAGTGCAATACTCCAATACTTGTTTCAGACCCATCAGAATCAAGAATGACTGCGAAAATAATGCACAAAAAGTTTTCAGCATCTAAAAATGCTCAGGTTTTTTGTTGTAGTTGTTTTTGCTTAGAGGTTTTGTTTATTTGTTGTTTGCACTGGTTGGTAGGTAGGTTGGTTTATTGGTTTGTTTTAGGTGAGGAAAGGTGAGATCAGCTTTTATTTTAGCTAGAATTGCTCTGACCTTTTGGAGCCAAGAGACAAAGTAACACTGGCCTGATTTTGACACTTCAGTGTTTTTCATTGAGAAGTTGAAGGGTTATGAGTAGGTGTGTAGGTGGCTTGGTTTAAGACTATGTTAGTGAAGGAAGGCAGGACCTTCCTGGACTAATAAGAAACTCCTCCCTCCAAATTATTATTTAAATTTGAAATTAAGAGGCTTTCAGGCAAAATATAGTAAAAGGGACAACAGCTCTTTAGTAAATATATATAGAGAGAATAACCCAGAACACATCAGCAACAACCCAACAATAACAGAAACTTGCAATCAGAAACCACCAGTCCCCCTTTACCACTTTTCTCATTACCACTGCTGGTGCAGTTATAACTCCAGACAGCAGGGTGTGCCTGCACACTGCCGGGAGGCAAAGGCTGCCATGACTTTCAGTTGGCATATGGTGATGTCAGGCTGCCGTGCCAGACTCTCCCGGAGTGGTGGGGGTGGTCATGAAGTGCAGTGGCTGTGTGGGCCCAGGGCAGTGGTGGAACAGCTTTGCCGGCAGTGAAGTTCCCCAGTGAGTGGGAGGTGTGTAAAGCCAGCAGGTCCAGGTGTCCAAGGGACAGAGGGAGTGGCCTCCAGCTCCAGAGGATGTGACTGAACCGAGCTGCGTGCCTGCAGCAGCAGCTCTGCTCCAGGAGCTCAAGGGAGAGTCAGGGAGGCAGCAGCTGTGGGTCTGGGGCAGCCACCAAGGAGCAGAGGTTTCTCACAGCACCAGCAGAGGCAGTCCCTGGTGAGGGGTGTTGGGCCGGAGGTGGGAACCGGTAAGGCGGGAATGGTGGGAATGGGCAATGTTGGCCGCAGAGGTCAGCTGGGTGGACACATGCAGCTGAGAAAGAGAGGATAGGGGAGGTGTCAGGTGCCCAGTGAAGTAGAAGTGCCTGGACAGGTCAGTGCCTAGAAAAAATGAGAGCACAAATCTTGCAGCAAGGGTCCTTAATACTCTTCAACTCCCGTGATGTTAGTTCTCTTCTCCCCTGTCCCTCCATCCATGCCACCTGCCCCTTCCCCCTCCCAGCTCTAGGAGTGCAGGGTCACCGAAACAAGGAGGGGAACCATCCCTCACACTACCTCCCACCCCAAAACTATGTTGGTATGAAGAATTCCACCAGAAAGTTCAATCTGTAACAGTAGACTGTATTATATGAGACAAGAAGAAAGTACTGAGAAGTGCTGCTTCTTTCGATACAGTAAGTGGAGATATCAAGGAAAAGAACCACAAGCCCCTGGATCAGAATAGGAGTGGAACCATCTTTGTATCTTGCAGGAGAAAGCAACCTGCTGTATTGTCAGTGGAGTGTCTCCACCTGCAAGTGTACAACAGCATGCCTAGCCTGCTCCTCCAGTCTAGGTAAGAGGTCTTGGTGGTTTCTGTTCACTTTTGCTAAAGGAACATGAGAAAAAACAAGATCTTATAAAAGCCTTCTTCATGGTCTGTCTCCTTTACAAGTTGTCCCCAGGGACCACCACCCAGGCAACAGCCCTAAAATTCTAGTCAGAGCTGTTGTGCACCCCCAAGGAGTAAGAGCAAGATCATCCACACAGACATACTCCTGACCACTCTTCCCTGCTTCAACCAAACTTATCCCAACTGTTGAGAGGACAGATGGGTTTCCTTTCAGCAGTGCTGTTGGCTGCTGTTCTTGCTGCTGTTCTTGCTGCCATCATTTGCAAAGGCTGGAAGCCTGGAACACTGGTAAACATCTGTGGCTGTAAGTTGCTCTTACACAGCTGCTTTCACATCTTGGGACTGGCTGGCAGCCTTCAGGGCACTGCTGTCCTCTCAGTTGTGTCTAACTGTGGGAAAAAAAAAAAGTGTAGGCTAGAAGAGAGGAGCTCTCTTTGTCCACTCAAGCCTACAAACACACATCCATTTATTACTCTTTTGTGTATGAGCTTGTCACAGCCCATGGCTCTGCTAGAGCAAGTGGGACATAAGCATGCTTACATGCATACTTGTCCAGATAAAGAACAAATACGTAGCTCTGAGATGTGTGATCAGCCACTTGGATTATCAAGAAGAGACTGTACCTTTGTGCATCAGTAAAGTGCCATCCAAATACAGAATTTTTACGCTCACATTTTAAATCCTCCTTTTCAAAGCACACTAATCTCTGTAAGCTTTTACTTTATTAACTTGCTGAAAGCTTCAAAGTATTGTTTTCCCACAACAAAGTCTCAAATACTAAGGAGGCGCTTGCCCTGTTCTAATACCATCACCAAGTAAGAAAATATTGGCAAAATACCTACACTTGATTGTTGTCCACAATTAAGTGATATTGAATTTGTGGCCATTCTTGCAATTTGTAAATATGAATCACAAATATATGTTGCCTCAGGGCACCAAAAATTTACTTGCTTCCCCCCCCAAACCCCATACCCTTGAACCAACCAACCACCACAACAACAAAAACCCCAACAAAACAACAACAACAACAACAACAACAAAAACCAAACAAAAGCAACACATCACCCGCAAAAAAACCCCACCAACAAAAAAGAGGTCAGAAGCTCTAAGTCAGCTTTCAGACAGGAGTTTGTTAAAATGAACAACAGAGGAAAAATGAGCTTTGGAATGTTTTTTACTGTCATCAGAGTTGCCTTGAAAATCTTTCATCAGAAGACACAACAAGAGACTTTCTTTATTAATTCATATATACAGCTGCAAGGAATAGGAATTACCCGTAAATGGCCAGTGTTCATCTAGAAAAGTACGAATAATCTTCAAAGCTATGAGCAACAAAGGCAGGGGGAATAGCACTGCACAAAGAAAACACATAGCACCTACTGATGCAGATTGAATTTTAATAATTGGGGAAGTTAATAGATGCTGTTTGGTTTCATTCCAGCCAGGATTTTTGTAGATTTGTCCCAAATGGAATTCTCTGCATCTTGCATCACCAAACAAAAATTGCAGAGTTCATTGTTCCCAGCTCTGTCATTTTCTAGCCTCAGAAATGAAAAAACTTTGTGTTTGAAGTCACAGTAGCAACCCAGAAACAGCATTGCCAAACAAGACAACTGGGAATATGTCAATTTCAAGACTCCACCAGTTTTTCATCATTGTAAATTAATGCCTTTGATGTTACTAATTCTTGTCTACTCCAAGGATACTAATGTGGTGGTGTGCTCTTTATGT
>WEIV01030171.1:0-19369 GCA_013390005.1 Calyptomena viridis
TATATTAAAAATATATAATATATTATACAAAATATATAATAAATAAAATACAATATATATTAATAGCATTGGGAATATTTTATTATTAGTGTGTTCCAGAGTACTTGTCAACCCTGAGTGTAGACATTATCTGATCCTGCTTAAGAAGGTGATAAAGGAAAACCAAAAGACCACATCAAGCCATCAGTGAGTCAAATGGTGCTCAATGAAGTGCCAATTCCTTTCCTTGCCTCTGAGGGCAACAGCCTCATGCAATAAAAAGTGAAACTTGCCTGTGGTCTGCTGCCAGAACTGTGCTGTTCCAAAATCCTGTCCTCTTCAAGGCCCTGCATCAGATATCCAGAAGGAAAGGGTGTGCAAGGACGGAGGATCACATAGTTCCATTTCCCCGGTTAAGCTGAATTACTGTAAATTTTGATGAACTCACACCTTTAAACAGTTAGCTCTGGCAACATTGTTAACTTGCTGATACTGTAAAAGCCTTATTCCCTCACCGTAGAATATGATTCTCACAAGTTGTACATGCTCAAGTTTTTGGAGATACCAGTTTTTCCCAATACAAAGTGACTCTCAGGCTAAATCTGTAATATTTAAAGACTGAGTTGGTCAAAACTTCCAGTCATTGTGTTTCACTGTGTATTTACCAACAAGTTTGAAAATCCTCTACCATCAGGTATTTTTCTTAATTATCTATTCTCGATGAACAAATCATGTATTGACATTTTTAAATAAAGACTTATACCACAGTGCTCATCTTCCAGCAATAGTTGATGTGTATTTTATTTGAAATATTGAAAAGAGCAGATCACAAAAATCTGTTTAAATTCTTATGAGAAAGTTGAGTGGAAGCAACTGAGCTTCTGTCAGGATTTCTGTACTACCCAGAAGAACTGTGGCCCCACTTCAGGTGACATTCCTAACATTATACAGTGTTGTTTTCTTGAATTGGATATAGAATTACAGCTGTTCTCCTTACTTTTTATACTAAAATGATCCTTTCCTTTCTGGTGTTCCTCTACACTTATTTCCATGAGAACTGTGAATGAGAATTTCTGTTGAAACAAACTTTGATGCTGAAATCTGTCTTTTTTAAAATTTCTGATTTAAAAATTAAAATATTTGTATAGCTGTATATCACGTGTATTATTTACTCTCAAATGCAAAATTTGTAATCACTTGTATTTAGTTGTAATAAAGGCGAAAAAATTTATTAACTTTATTTACTAATACTTTTTGCTGGATTATAGGGAAGTATAGTTAACAAACCAGTTTTAAATTACATCCACTCAATGCCGTGGTAATTATGTATAGGATAATATTTTTCAAACAAGATCTAGTGTGTTATTGAAAGACCTTGGAGAAATCAAAGTATGCATCAACACAGTAGCATTTAACAAGTAAACCTGCAATTCTATAAATGTAACGGTTTTGAAAAAAAAAATCATTCTATAATTATTTCATCATTGTGCTACAGTTTGTAAATGCTTTATAATTTCTGAGAAACTTCTCCTATACTTATATAATTCCATGAATGCACAATCTCACTTTTCTTTCATGTTTTCCACTTCTTCAGAATTTTCTCAGATGTCCTCAACTGAATAATGAATATTTTTAAACAATAGAATTTATTTGAAAAAATTTAGACATCAGGACTCTTCCTCAAAATATCCAGGGATGATGCACATGGTAATGTTGATTCCCTTCATATCATACAGTGTAGCTGTATGTTCCTTATTGATTCTTAAGTAGCCCAAAGGTGTATTTCCAGTGTTGTCACAACCACCATAATTTAACATCTACCTATCTGCACTCAACACTCAGTTCTCAGCCTATTGGCCTATTTTTATTGCTACCATCCCTCATGTCTTACTTGCTTTAGTCATATTGGCACTGTTACTTCACCAACTCCTTTTGTGTCCATTATCAATGGTTATATTTTCCACGCATATATATTAACCTGGTATATGTGTCTTTCCAGCTCCCCTTCACCATACTTGTAATATTTGCATTTCTCCTTTTGAAATAGATGCTTTTGTGATCCTTGTTATTTGCATATTAATTGTGCACGGTATTGGTTCACCAAGGCATGCATGTCTAATGTCAGTTTAGAAATATAAGGTATTTGGAGCAACTATATGTTATAGCTGAAATACAATACCTATGCTATTGCTTCTACAATAGCAGCTGGAAGCCATGGGCATTAGATATATAACTTTAGGCAACTTACTTGCACTCACGTAAATAATCTTGAACAATTGAAATTTTGTCTTAATTTTGAAAGTGCAAATTGAAGTTAACAATGTTTCTGCTATTTGTTTAAAGTTTTAGCAAGTATGATCTGCTGTTCATTCCAAATCAATCTGAACAAAGAAAATCTATTTTCTATGAATTGCAATTTCATTCTTCATTTTGTTTAGTTGAGTAAATTCTAGTGCATATGTTAATGTATTTCAGGTAATATCTTCACTTTTACATGGTGATTTCTTTTTCCCTGTGGTTCTCAAACATTCATCTGGATTTAGCCTACCCGTATCTATGATTGATAGGAAGGCCTCAGATAAATTGACTTGCAAGGTCAAAGCAGGTTAAAAGAGATCTGAGCTCTTCCCTAGGCTTTTCGAGCGTAAAGATCAGTCATTGCTCTGAAGAGTTACAGGTTAGATAGTGGAAGCTGTGGAAGAGAGAGAGCTTGCCAGCTTTGTGGTCTTGTTCTTTGCTACTTTTCTTTTGTAAAAAGATCTGTTAGGAGCCAGTTGGTTGAATCTGTCTCTAACTGTAGTTGTACAATGTTGGAACTAGGAAGTTACCTGGATATACCATATACCTGGACATACCACTCACCTAGTAATAAGCTTGATATCATCACTGCTGTCTGTATAAGCAAATGCCACTGCTGTGACACTGGCAACTAGGAATGATCATTATTTTATCAGTATTTCAATGTAGCTCAAGTAAATTTTAGCAAGCATGGAGTTAATAGCATGCAAAGAATTTCTCAACAAAAAATATATTTTTAAAGAGCATAATTTTGAATACATTTGGCAGTTGTCAGTTCACTCCTACTCAAAATTTGAGGAAAGACACTGGAGAATAGGCTATTTTAGAGAAGAAAGCTCACTCTGGAAAGCTTTTGAATTGCAATTTTGACCCTGAAGTCATATATACGTGTATGGTAGTTCATGTATGAATACTATTGTAGTCTTGAGTAATTTATAATGAAGTGTTGACAAACAGTTCTAACTGTACTGTTATTGCATGAAAGTTATTATATTCATATCAGATCATAATCCTTCACTGACTTTGACATGTTTATCATATTCAGCAGTTCTCTTGTTCACCCTGTAAAATGTCTGATGGATTGCAATAAGAAATGAAGCTCATATGTCAAGATCTAATTGAATACAAGGTTTGATATTACAGAAATATAATAACTTGAAACATACAAAGCAGCCTTCGTGATATTTGCACCATTTCGTGAAAAGCAGTGCATCCTTTTTATATGAAACTGAATCAAAGCCCATGTCTTTTAATAACTCCATATACTTAGACATAAAGTAGATATACTACAAATAAAATAATTTTTAAAAATTACCATTTAATGCTGTTTTTCCACAGGAAAGAACAAAATTTGGGTGATTAAGAAGGAACTCATTTCTTTTCTTTAACTCACCAGTTTAAAGTGAATTTGGCTCAGAGGAAAATTTTGTGAGTCAAATACTTTGACTGCAGAGAAACTTAATCCCTTTACAGAAGCTACACTTTGCCTGAGATAAAAGACAAGATTCACCACTAAGCATTTAGTAGTTTTCACAATCATACAGTTCTTGTTAATACAAGGTGATAATTTCATTAATATTGCCAAAAATGAACTGAAAACTGAACAGAGAAACAAATACATTTCACATAGAGAACTTCCTCTTTTTCAGAGTAGACCTGAACCCTAAACGTCATTTTTCTTGATTATATGGTCTTTAGGCTTAATAGTTCTTCTTTCTAATATCTATATTCTTTCTGTCTAATACTGTAAAATTCTTACTGTTCCCAAGCCTATATATACTATTTGTTCAAGTGTATATTTATCTTTATTTCATGAAGCAGATTCTCTATATTCTTATAATTTGTTTTGTTCTTTTTTGAAATTTTTCTAGCTTATTTAACTTCATAGTTGGTAGGTCCTGGTTTTAAACCTATAACTAGACATTTTACAAAGCTGCATAAGATAGCTACATGAGCCTTTTTTAAAACTGTGGGCATCCAGAGCACAAATTAGTGAAACTGAGAAGTTAATTTCCCTTGTATGTGCATCTGTCCCTGCATGGCTGGGAGTTACCTGGTACATTTACCTCTTTTGTTTTCATCTACTGTGAAGGGAATATGAAAAGTTTGCCAAATAGCAAGAGGAGGTTATTAAGTAGATTTTATTCAATTTTTCACTCAATTTTAAAGGAATGACTATCATTCTGGTCATTCATATCATGCATGTGTTTGCCTCTGAATAAAAAAAATATTCAAAGAATACAGTTAAGAATTTCCCAGTACACTGAAAAACAAATCAATGATACTTACCATTAACTCTAAAATTTTTAATATCTCTCCAGATATTCATAGGTCATGATGGAGTAACCTAGATTTACCCAAATCCACATTTAAACCTGCTCCAGCCTTTTTGTAGAAGAGAATATTGTCTTGTTTTATGTCATGATGAGCAAAATAAATATTCTTGTGCTTGAACACAAACCAATTTTAAATATTAGATCCTAAAAACTGTAAAATAAAATATATATTTCATAAACTTAAAGGCCATTTATGCAAATAAATAGTGCATTAAGTGTATGCTCTTTTATTTCATCTAATAATAAAGTTTAAAAAATAATGTCTCAGGAGTCAATTACCATCTTAGCTTACCTCTTGTGTTCTTCCATCTCCATAAAATACTAGTTTAAAAGAGGGAAATAAACCTTTACATATGACTACATTTTACCAAGCTTGATCTTATTTTCTCACAATTTTTTACTTACAGGTTTGGGGTTTGTTTTGTTTTCTTTTCTTTTCCAATATTATTATTATTACTAGTACTACTACTATTACTATTACTACTATTATTTTAATTTTTTACAGTCCTTTATGCCTTTCATGCTTTAATTGTTCTGACAATTTAATCTCAGCTTCCCCTGAGTTTTCTGTATATTCAATATGTTTTCTTGTTTTTCACATACCACTTCCATCTTCTGCATCCCTTTGATATCTCTGATCCATCTTTTGGATTTGTATGTACACTTCTGTTTTCTTAACATTTGCCTAGTTCAGAATATGAGAGAATCTAACAGTCTCTACTGTCTGCCTCTCTGGGAAAAAAATGCAAACAAACAATAAAACATAAACCTGGAAGAAGAGTCTTTCCCAATAAGACTATATCTTTTAAAAGCAAATCAAGACATCTTGACAGAGATCAGCTGTGGTTCTATGAGATTCAACAGCATCGGTACTCATTTCAAGAAAAGTGAAACTTGAGACCTTAATGGAAATTGAAACTCTAGGGAAAAAATAGCTCATGAGCCTAGCAGTTCTGTAAAAGTTATCCCAACTTTAAAATCAGGATTTCTGTTAAATCTCAAATTATGATATTTTTTTCTTTCCCTGATATTGCTATTTTTTTTGCTTTTTCTTACTTAGTAAAGCTTTTCTTCACATTCATGTAAACTGAAAACTACTAAAATGAAAAATGTCATACTCGAAGTTATTGTTATTCTGGAATCTGAAGCCTTAAAGAAATTCCTGAAATCTTTGTAAAATTCCTAATCTAATCGCTCAGTGAACACACATTATGCTCTTCATTTAAATTGTTTCACTGGTACAAGAATAAAATGCAGTGTTTGAAATCATCCACTATCATTTAATAGGTATTTTTTACAGATAAATAGTACTCTTTATAAATTTTAAAATACACTTTCAGATATACCTATATTACTTGTTTGTGTTCACTATCTTAAAATATCACATTATTTAATAGGAGAATGAGACAAGTCAAATCTCATGCACCAACAAGAAGTTTTCACTTTATCCTGCAAAAAATAATGAAAGACAGTACAGACACCTATGGATTTTGTAAACATAACACTTCTGTGATACTTCACGTGACCAGATATTATGTTTTGTTTGAACAAGATAAGCTACCATTACCAGAAGAATTGGAGTGACATCAAAACTTAAAGCCAAAACAATGATACTGCAAGAGAATAAAACTGTAGAATTTATAAAGGGATACATTAGCAGCAAAAATTTTAAAATAGAGATATATACTACCAAAAAAAACAAAGAAAAAAGCAAAGCAACAAACCACAGGGAAAAAAAATAGTTACATTGCTTTTCCTAGTTACATTATTTGTCCTAGACTACCAAAGCAATTCTAAATTAACCTTCTTTCACTTTCCTCCAAGTCTAAGCATTCAAATTTATCATCTTTTAAAATGTATGCAATCAACAGTAATACGACAAGACTAAATAGACGAGAACAAAAGTCAGGATTTGAGCAACATTTATTTGTCTCTCTATTTTGTTTGAATTCATAGATTCATAGTATCATAAAATATGCTGAATTAGAGGGGACCCATCAGGATCATCAAGTCCAACTCCTGGCCCTATGCAGGAATGTACTAGGTTTTCTGTGGCCAGGTTTTGGCAGCAATGAAGGGGGTGGGGACTATGGGGGAGGCTTCTTTCTGCTGGAAGCTTCCCCCATGTCCAGTGGAGTCAATGCCAGTCAGATCCAGGATGAAACTTGCTGGCAAAGGCCAGGCCAATCAGGAGTGATAGCAACACCTCTTTGATAACATTTAAGAAGGAAGAAAAAACAGTTAGGGATTAGATGAAGATGGTACCTGGAGAAGAGCAGAGTGAGAACATGTGAACAACAATGCAGACACCATGGTCAGTGGACAAGGAGGAACAGGAGGTGCTTCAGGCACCAAAGCTGAGGTTCCCCTGCAGCCCGTGGTGAAGACCATGGTGGAGCAGCTGTGCCCCTGCAGCCCATGCAGGACCACAGGGAAGCAGAGATCCACCTGCAGCCCATGGAGGAGCTCACACCGGAGCAGGTGGATGCTGGAAGGAGGCTGTGACCTCGTGGGAGGCCCATGTTGGAGCAGGGTCCTGGCAGGGACCTGCTGACCTGTGGGGAGAGGAGCCTACGCTGGAGCAAGTTTTCCTGGTAGGACTTCTGGCCTGTGGGGGACCCACGCTGGAGCAGCCTGTGCCTGAAGGACTGAACCCTGTGGAGAAGAGACACATGTGGGAGCAGNAGACACATGTGGGAGCAGTTTTGTGAAGAACTGTTGCCTGTGGGATGGACTCACACTGGAGCAGTTCATGAAGAACTATCTTCCGTGAGAGGGACCCTACGGGAAGCAGGAGAAGGATCCTCTCTCTGAGCAGTGGCAGGAAAAACAACTGACTGTAATCCCCATTCCCTGTCTTCCTGCATAGCTGGGGGAAGGAGCTAGAACTTGGAAGAACTTGGAGTGTAGGGGGAAAGGTGTCTTTTGCTTCTCATTCTTAAGCTCTGATCCCGTTAGTAATAAATTCAAACAATATCCCTATTTGGAATCTGTTTTGCCCGAGACAGTGATAAGTAAGGGGTCTCTCATGGTCCTTATCTCAACTCATGAAGCCCTTCATTATATTTTCTCTCCTCTGCCTGTTTACCAGGGGAAGTGAGAGATTGGCTTTAGTGGGTCCCTGGCATCCTGGACCCCAAAATCACACCATATGCCTGAGATCATTGTTCAAACACTTCTTGAACTCTGTCATTATTGTGGACATGGAAGGTATAGACCAAAGTGTCAGCAATAAGCTTTTTTTGTGTGCATTGATAGGAGGAAATGCAATTTGTTTTCATAAACAAAATAAAATTTTGGCTGTACTTGAGCATGATGGATACTGAACTTTTTTTGAAAGATTAGGTGTGAGTGAGCAAGAGGGAGGCTTCAGTTCTCATAAATGTTGCTACTTTGATGAGAAAAATTGTATTTGCTCTTTATGATAAAGTAACTGACAGGCCTACAAACACAACACAGTTCAGAAGTGAAATATATAAAACATGAAAACCTTAAGTTACATTCATACATGAATCCCTACTGTAACTTACTTCCTTGTATAAAAATATGCATCTGTCTCAGGGAAGCTGATGGTTTTGGAATACTGAAGAGATGAAGAAAGAAAAGTCCTTAGAATATTCCTTTAAGCATCTGTAATCTGTTTTTCATTCTTGTTTGTTTCCTTGCACTTACAGCCTGCATATGTTTGTTAGAATTTTTCTTTGGCACTTTTAATTTCTCAAGACTTGAATGCTCGTAAAACCTACGAAAACAAAACATCCATGGCTACTGGCATAAAGGGCTTAATTTTCACTTAGACTTTTATTAAATGAATAAGCGAGAATTAAAATAAAGCCTTCTGAAGTCAGTCAATTTTCAGATTTGTGAGAAGATCATAAATAACACAGTAAGCCAGTTCACTATTTTGTTCTGAAGAGGGCTTATGTCTCCCTTTTGAACTCTGTTTTTTAACTTAACCTCTGGCAATCAAAAAGTATTAAGTGCTAGACCTCCAATCTCCATTGACTGGGACACACTGAATGTCTAGCCAAAACAGTAAATAAGAGGATGCCACTCACAGCAAGTGTAATGTCTTAAAGAAGTGGTTCAGCAAATTGAAAGGAGGCCACTGAAGAAGCAATGCAACAAATTTCCAAAGCAGAGAGGAAAGTAGAAAGTTGCACAGCTTTTTGTGGAATAGGGGAAGCATGATAGAATTTTTTTCATAATATTTTTCTCTTTTAGAGAGAGAAAGTTTAGGTATCTAAACCTGAAAGACATAGGAGGTAATTGCGAAATGAGTGTCTAAAAATTGGTCTACTAAATGAAAACTTAAGCATTTTTCTGATTTAATAACATAGATTTACTTTATCCTGATTCCATTTTAAGACATTTTTAGGCAGATTTATGGGTTTGGTTGGATGTATTTTCATATTTTTTGCGAGTTTTTAATAAGTAAAGAAAAAGAAGGAAGATTTGACTATAAATACTTTCTCCTTTGTTAAAGTTGTAAGCAGCTGATAAATTATATGTGTTGACAAGATCATGCCCTACAGTGAAGAAGTGGCCTCCCAGAAGTACCATCTTGCACTTCCTTTAATGAGTTGGTGATATGTTATATAGGTCCATATGTTATATAAGTCCAGGAAGATAAAAAGTTACTAATGAATTATCACATACTCTCACACAGAAGGAGTCTTCTCAACTCTGTATTTATTATGACTTCCTAAACCAGGAACAAACTAAGGGAAGACAGAAATGACTTTTGTCTGGCAGTTACATCAAATAATATATGAAAGGCTTTAGTTTAAACAAATATAGCTGAAGGCTAGAGGTTTCACAAGTCTGAATTTCCAACATTTAAAAAAGAAGTCACTAGTTAAAGAAGAAATTCTCTCTCATAGTGAAAGAAGGCTGTAAAATGGACTTGATAGTTATATTTTCTTCTTGATCTGCTGGCTGTCCAGAAACACACATAGAACAGCTTGAAGGCTGGTAGAGCATGTGCTGACTTTCTCTGCCAATACTGAGTATATTACACAGAGCTGGATTTCAGGGTGAAATTATGATATTGTTGCAAACTAGAGAATGATTAGAAGAAAGAGAAAGAAAAAGGAATCAAGCTTGGTTTACTTCACAGGAAAGTCTTGAAAATAAATTTATAAGAAACATGTTGTTATATCTATTGCTCACACAATTCATTGATTTTAAATTTGTGTGATTTCATGGAATTTACTTTTCAGGTCAAGCGATTCAGTGGGCTTAAGTACAGAGAGTGACTGTGTGGAGCTCCACATTTTGGGTGAGCCTATCATGTTGCAGTGATTTTTAAAACCCAAAACTTTCCTAATATGTCACAGTTGTCATGACCTGAGCATCAAGTATTACATGGGGGAAGCCAGATTCTCATCTCAGTTGCAGTAAAATGTAACTTCTGTAGAGGTATTCTATATTTATAGTGGCTTAGTCAAGATTAGACTCTGCTCTGGCGCAGCCTAGAAGTAATCACGTGCTGGGTTTGGTGCTGGGATGGGTCAGGCTGGAGCAGGGTTGGAAGGAAAGAAATTCTTGCCACACCTCAGTTCAGCTGCTACCATGAAGATAATTCCCTGAAATGTAGTTAATAACCAGTGAGTTCTAGTCAGCCTGAGAATGTTTTATGTCCTGGTAGCCTTTGATTGAAAAATACTAAGGACTCATTTTTACAGTAAGATTTACCAGGGGAGCACACTGCACTTGCATTTTCATCTCTTATGACCTTGTCAGCACTATGTCCATCAATGGGAGAGGAAAAAGTACCTATGACAGCCAGGCATCTTGGAACACTCAGAAGGGGAAATAAGTTCTTAAATTGGATGCTAAGACAACTCTTTCTTTTAATAATCTGTGTTTCTCTCATCCCCCACTTGCCTTTCACCCTTCCCAAGTCTTTTTTGGAAAAGAGCCTTTTGATTTAGTTTTGCAGGCAGCTTTGATGAAAGCCACACAATGCTATTACAGACATTCTGTGTAGTACAGGTCTAAATGAAATAGACCACATTCAACACAGCAGCTCAAAAATACTATTGTATCTACCCACCAATCCAATCAAAAGAGCAATCAATAATTATTATTTCCTAGGAACTTCAATAGGTGAGAAGAAAAAACTGTGAGTAATGCAGTGTGGGAATAATGCAGTGTGGGAGTAATATTTAAATCACTAAAGGAAAAAAAAATAAAGACGTGCAAGGATTAGTTTGCTTACCAATAACATCTGACAGAAATACAATAGGATCATGAAGGCAATTCTGTATACACCTGCATTAGCTTTCTTTCTTTTGTGGTGGAATATGAATTAAGTGAAGGACAAGTGAATAAAATTAGCTTTTATTTTTAGTAGCATTTGCATTATGCACGTGTTTTACTCATGCAAATGCACTTTGCACTGATTCAGGTTATCTGATGAAGTCTAATTTTCTGTATACTTCTTTTCTTCTTTTCCTCCATGTCTAGATCAATTTTACACATTTTAACTTTATCAGAAGCACCACAATAGGTCTTAATTCCACCTTTTCTTTTTCACATTCTGATTACCTCCTTTATGCATTTTGCCTTCCCAGAATCTTTCACACACTGATAACAGTCTGTCACTCTTGAGTTTCTTTTTAGCAGATATTCAAGCTTGAAGTTTTGTACATTAAAATTACAAGATTTTCCATCCTCCAAATTTTCTCCTAGTATGCAAAAGAGTGTGAAGTATTGAATAAATCTAGTAAATGGATTTAGGTGTCATAGAGTTGTCATCTTTAAATCACCTACATAATTGCAGAAAGGCTAAATGACACAGTTATCTTCATAGCTCGGAGTATCTTTCCAAATGAGATTACAGAATCTAAAGTAAGAATTTCTGCTAGTCATGTGGGGGCTATATTAAGATACATTTAATGTACACAAATTAAACTGAAAATTCTTCAAGGCAAGAATCTTGTCTCCCTTTCTAGTTTTGAAGTGTTTTGACAAATGGAAGCCATAAACAAGTTGAGGCATACATTTAGGTGCTTTGCTATATTGTGGATAAATGTCCACATGTGGGTTTGTCATCATACGCTAGTTTCACAAAAAGATGATACCATTTTGCCCAATAACCATGACCTTCCTGCCTTATTTGTGCCTGCCCCTATATCTGTGTATAGCTGTCAAAATCATGGACTGTTGTGTACTTTAATGGTCCTCAAAAGCCTCTTTAAGAGAATAAGAAAATTACATTAGCCTGACTGCCTTATTTTACTGTCTGAGAGGTTTAGGCAACTTCATGACCCTTGAAAAAAATGGAGGAAAGCAGCAAAAAATAGGTTGTCATTAATCAATACGCCTCCATGTCATATGTCCAAATGGCAACTCTCTTCTTCCATTGCATTTCTTCTTACAGTGAAGGGTTCAGATGTCTGATCTGTTGAAAGGTGTAATGTAAAATTATTTATCTATAATATAAATTATATCTGCTTTAAATATTTACTTTCCTTATGATCTTCTTCACCTTCTTGTATGTACCCGAATCTATAAACTGTAGTATCACACAAATAAAGAGGTTATGTTTATACTTGTCAAAAAAAAAAGAATTCATAAAAGGAACTTGACAGGTACTAGAATTTGATTATTTACAAGATTAAATTGTTCAAAATGTGACTGGTGCTGCCTTGGTCCAGGTCAACAAGTAGGTGCCTAAACAATTGGAGGACTTTTGAAGGGCTTCATCAGGGAGTGCAAGCGACCTGGAGCATGGTGAACAGGGTGGACAAACAGGTGCATGGCCCAGCAGAAAGGGCATGGCTCAGCAGTTTGCACAGCAGGGTGAGCAGAAAGGGCTCCTCTCTGACCATGCAGGAGCAGAGAATAGAGTCAGAAAACAGACTCAGTAAGAAAGAGCAAGGAGATCCTTTCAGTCCTAGTCTTATTAGCATATTAGTTTAAGCTTCCTTAGTGATGCTGTTGATGTGCTGTAAATCTCAGTCTCTTGTAGCTGCGGGAATCACTGTATCAGCCATGTCAGAGGCCTCCAGCCAGCCAGACCTGCTGATGGCAGATGCAGCTCTTTGGGTCACAGGTTACCAGGAGTTTACAGGTTGCCTGATGACTCTTCAGGAGGCTGGAGTGAACAAAGTTCTTTTGCAGAAGGTGTAATACGGTTGAATAGCTGTGTTCACAGGTGAAGAAGCTATGGGAAGAAGTAAACAGGCTTCGTATTAGGTATGAGGAGTGTTTCAGATCACTTGGTCTGTTTCAGCCTGGAGGAAACTGGAGAGATATATTGTAGTTACAACTTCCTCATGAGGGGAAGAGGAGGGGAAGGCACTGATCTCTTCTCTGTGGTGACCAGTGACAGGACCCAAGGGAAATGCCTGAAGAAGCATTTGAACAACACTCTCAGGCACATGGTATGATTCTTGGAGTGTCCTGTAGAGGAACAGGAGTTGGACTTGATGATCCTGATTGGTCCTTTCCAACTCAGCATATTCTATGCTTCTACAATTCTATGATTCCTGATTGTTTAAAGGCATAATATGTGCTTCCAACTTCAAAAGTTAATTTGTTCAAGATGAAAAATACTACTCACTAGTAGATATCCTTTACGCTATTCATCTAAGAGATCTTGTGAGGACCAAAACTTCAGATTTTTCTGTCACTGCAAAAGAAATGCCCGATGTAACTTCCTAATCATCATAACATTAGGATTAAATCACATTTTGAAGTACTAAATTGATGTTTTGGAGTCAGCATTTCACACTGGACCCTGTGATTCTACTTCCTAATCATCATATTGTTAAGAGTAAGTCCCATTTTGAAGTGCTCACTGGTCACTGTGCTGTTTGGATGCATTACTTGAATATAAATAGTTCCAGAAGATTATTTTGAAGAGGGAGCAAAAAAATAACACTTCCTCCCAGAAAAAATCCAAAGAAAACCCTAGCAGTCTCAGAACTTGATTCCATTTTTCATTGCTTTCACTTCATTGACAAGAGTTCAGTCACACTGGCATGGAACCAATTTAATGAGGTAGATGATTATGCCAACAAGATTCTTAAAAAACATAACCCTTAAGTAAGTAACTTAAGCACTTTAATTAAGGACTGCTAGAATTTACACAGGCAACCACCCGATATTTTGGTAGTGTTTTATGATAGCCTGTCATTTCCTGAACACCACAGGACCCAAAGACAACTTCAAAATAACGATTAAGTAGCAACCCAGAAGAGAGACTAATACATCCTTTTCTAATGTCTTTTCAAGGCAATCCCACTGTATTTACTACTATTCATTGAAATTATGTTCAATATATATAAGTAATTATTTTGCTTCCTGAAATTCCAAACTGCAGTAGACCTGCCAGGTCAGTTATGGATGCCTCTTCTGATGTAGGACAACATTTCAGAAATAAAGACAAGACTAACCCAATAATTTCTTCTTTGGTCCTGGCTGTACAGCACATCTTAGACCTGTTGGCATCCAGCCATATGATAATGTGGAATGTTACTTTTACAAGGTACTCCCTCTCCTACTTATATCGGTCGTAGATGTGAGTGCTTGCCATTATGCATATTAAGATTTGGGGGTGTGCAAGATGCCAAAAACGAGAGTTAAATCCTTGCCAAAAGTAGTGATCAGAGGTTTGTCATGTAATTTCACAAGAATATCATAGAAAACTTGTAGCTGACTTTAGTTGGGGGGTGGATTGTGGTGGTGTTTCCCTCCATCACTCCAGACACACTATGACCTGAAAAATGCTTGTTAGGCCTTGGCCTTGATGAGCAGCAGCTGGACTAAGCAGCTTTTTATCTTGTCAGAAACATTGTCTATTCCCAGGAACTAGTTCTGTCTAACAAATACCTGTTCTTTGACAAACAGCCTTGGAAATTTATTTTGCCTGAATAACAACCCAAGTGAATTAGCATTTTTGTTGTTAAATGTTCAAAAATGTTAGACTCAAAGTGTGGCCAGGATGGAAAATTACTACGACTAAACCCCACTGTCTCAGTTTAGAGACAATTATGTAATTTAAATTTACGGACATATTAACACAAGATGCAGGAAAAAAAAAAAACCACTTTTTTATTAGATATGTATATTTATATATATAAATGTCTACTATATATATCTAAACAAGAGACAGAACACACCAGAAAATAATACTTAAAAAAAACCTGAACAACTTGTAGGGAACAGAAGAAAAACACTATCCCCTGTTCGAGTTGATTACTTAGTCTCTGACCTGTTTCAGGTGTCACAAGAAGGTGGCAGCTGCCCCTCTAATGGTGGGTGGCTGTTCAGGACTCCTTCTCAAACTGATGAAGGGGAGGAAAGAGAGGAAAACAATCCCAAGAGCCATTTTGGTGAAGAAGAGGGAAGAAAATGTTCTATATATGAAGTCATCCTTCATTGAGGTTGAGCTAAACACTGGCAAACGGCGGCACAGACACTACAGTCCCTGAAGATCTGGATCCATACTGCCTTCCCCTTGGAGCTGAGGCGGGAAGAGAGCCCCCGCTTTCCAGGGTTGGAAACACATCACTGGCTGTACCTGCACACTTCCAGCCTGGGGCACCAATGCCACTGAGCTGGGGCTGTAACCCTGCCATTCCATGCTGTGCCATCCCTCCCACCACTTCCCTGGGGACAGGCCCTGCTTCCACCACAGCAGCTGGAGCAGCCAGGGTGTGCTGCTCCACTCACTTGTTGCTGCTACACTCCCCTGCTGCTGGTCCCTCCCCTCGATGCTGCTCTGCCTGGGCAGGAGGACGCTTGCTTTCCCTGCTCCAGCAGAGCGGAGTGGGCAGGGCCAGGCCAAGCCGGTGGTGTGCCCGCCATCTGTGTCAGGGTAGTGAGAAGCCCCTGCAGCATCACCGTCCCAGCCCGGCCCCCTGTGCACCCATCTGCAACAGGAGCACCGGCTGGAGGGTGATGGAAAAAATTCCTTCACAAAAGGAAAAAAAAAGAAAAACAACCAACCCATGGCACCCACTCTTTTGCAACCCTATAAACAGCGGTCCAAAGGGAGACCCTTTTGTGCTCTTGATTTCCAGAAGGTAAGGAGCTAATATGTGTGTCTCAAACACCAATAATCAGATGGCTGTGGACCCAACCAAGTACTGTTAGCCATAACAGACAATAATTGTTGGTAATAACTAAGGACTATTGGTGTAGGGGTAGATGACTGTGTAAGACTTATTTTCAAGAGTTTAAGGCATGTTTGCTGTAGGGGAATTCTCCCACAGGAGAGATAGCCATCTTTCCCAGGAATGTGCTTGTGTTTTTCTCCTCCTACATTCCACAGGGATTGCCTCCCTACCATGGGAAGAAGATAAGGTTGCAGACTTTTCAGAAGGCCCCAGCAGCAGGCAAGGGTGGCAGGAAAAACAATAAAAGCCTCAAGAAGAATATAAGCGTGTCTTTCTCTAAAGGCCCAGTGTATGTAAACACTACTGGGTTGATGTTCTTAGCATTTTCACCTTTGGAAAATAAATTATCCTAAATCCCTCCACTCTTCGTGTTTTTGGGGGATACCGGTGTTATCTTTCCCTCACAATTGGTATTAAGATGCCATGAGAAAGAACAAGATTTGTCTGGAGAAAGGGGCCAGGCAAAGATAGGGCAGCAATTTTCAGTGAGAAAGAACCACAACACAGTACAGCACAAATGCCAGAATGAATGGCAGGAAGTGGACATGGACTATAGGGTAGGATTAAGGCTGCCAAATACCTTCAAAGTCCTCTAACTGATTTCCAGAAAGGCCTGAAAGAATGGACTGCACACAATAACTAATTTATGTAGAAAGTGAGAAACCTATCTTTGGAGTGGAGAAACCTGTCCATGAAAAGATAACACTCCGCTAAGCCCAGGCAGCACCCTCAGGACCCTGGGCATCTCATCAGCTGGACTGATGCCCTGGACTTAACCTTATCAGCTGGATCAACACTGAAACCAGGACTGACATCCCATTAGCTGGATGGACACCGAAACCAGGACCAGTGATCTATTTTTCTGTCTCTTGTTCTTTTTTTTTCCTCTATTTCTTTCTTTAATCCTCCCTTTTTCTCTCTGTTTTCCTCTTTCTTTTCCTTTTTCTTTCTCTCTTTCTTTCTTTAATTCTTTCCTCCCTCTTTAATTTCTCTCTTCACTTTCACCTTACCCTTCTATCCAAAACCCACTGACATATGCTTATTTACTAGTTCAGGGACTAATATACCAATTTCCATGTCAAGTCTGTAATTCACTAATAAAACTATCTGAATTGTCTGTGGACCCTCTGAATTCTGTCTTTCCTTTTGACCAATGAACATTTACTAACCTTAGGTGTTTCCTTTTCCTAAAAGGTAGGTCATCAAAATGCCATCACTCCAAACATCCCCTCCTTCCTTCTTCCAGCTCTATAGGCTGAGCATGGTACCACATGGTATGCGATATATATGGTCTGAGACATCCCTTGGGTCAACTGACCCAGCTATGTCCCCTCCCAACTCCTTGTGCACTCCCAGCCTCTTTGCAGGTGGGGTAGGGCGAGGAGCAGAAAAAACCTTGAGTCAGTGAAAACACTGCTCAGCAACAACTGAAATTTCAATGTGTTATCAACATTATTCTCATTCTAAATCAAAAATATAGTGCTGTACCAGGTACTAGGAAGAAAATTAAATCTGTTGCAGCTGAAAGCAAGATACCTGCTTTCAGCCATTATAATCTATATAGATATTTGTAATTAATCAAAAATTATTTTTGCTTGTTATAGTGGGCTGAGAGGAAAAAGATAGACAGAAACTGGTTTACATAGCTTCAATGTAATCTTGCATATCTTTTTTTTTTTCCTTTTTTTTTAATGAAAGCATCTTACTTTGTTACTTTGGGATCTTGGATCTCAGATAGATGACCACACTTATGGACTATGGAAAATCTCATAGTCTCTCTCTCATGACTGTTAAACTTGTATCTCTTTATGCAAATATATTTATCATTTCTTTTTATTTTCACGCTGTAAAATAAGCCCAAGCCAAGAATATTAAGTGAGGCTTTTGTTAAGCAATTCTATGAAAATGTATTATGTTAGTCATAACCTGTGTTATTCTCTACCATATATTCTATTTTTTTGCCATTTTTCTGTATTTGTTATCTGCCCACAATAAAGACACAGGTTTGAACTCCTGCCTTTTATTGTCTCTGCCATAGCAACCCAACTAAAGAATTTCATATTTGATAAGAGTACAGGTGCTACAAATACTCCATAACTCAGAGCTCCCATTAATAGAGGAAAGAAATATATTCTAAAGAATAAAAAGAATCTTTAAAGATGTTATATACTATTCAAAGTAGTTGAATAATCTGTGAACACTCTGCATAAATTGCTCGTCTTGAAAATGTATTTTTTAATCATAAATATTCAAGAAATTGCTTTGAATAAAGCTATTCACTCTTCACGAAACAGTTGCTTTTACTTACCAAAATCTACTCTGTTTGTGTGTTTTATCATGTAAACCATACCTATATACTTTATTTTCCTTTTTTTGATGAAGTCTTCATAGAAATTGCATGCTACATATCTGTCGTGGTCCACGTGTTAAGAAAATTATTTACATGCTGTGCATACAAACTGCATCCTATCACAACAATATACAAATAGTTCCTGGAATCTGAATACTGAATAAATAAATTTTAATTTATAACATAATTTTTTAGCATTCTTTATTTTATGTAGATTTTCCAGTTATTTAAATCTATTCATGTTCAGATAAATTTTGTCTAAAAGCCTAGAGAAATATCTAAAACTTGGACATGATAACATTGGTTAATGCAAGAAGCACTTATTTATTTTAATAGCCTACTCTCAAGAAACTGATTTTTATAGGATTAATTTCTTTAAAACAGTTAAACAATGGAATTTGTATCAATTTAGGAAAAGACACGATACTAAAATCCTACTAATAGGAAGCTTATATAAGTTTTGTTAGAAAATCCATATAATTATAGTGATATAAACTCAGTATAAACTTTGTTAAAAATCATGTAGCTAAAGCAAATAATTTTGTTACTAAGCAAGCCCACTTTGTGCACCTCAACCCTGGTATAAGCTGAAGCAAACATATATTTCCTGATAAGAACAGAAAAGTAAACTTAGAACCAGCAAAAGGTTTTCAAGGGTCCAGAGTCCTGCAAAACAGATCATACTTCTAACACACTTGTGCAAAGAGAGAATTCACCGAAAGGACACCCTGAGGATTAATATCGAAATCATTAAAAAGACCCTCACCCACATTACCAAGACCACCGCCCATATCACCGGGAAGCACAGAACAAGCGCAGAACTGATAAAAGCTAATTATAATACGAAGTGGGGAAGGCGGGGACAGGATATGAATATGTATAGGGGAATTGAGAAATGCACCAAATATGTGTAACATGAATGAATATAAGTAAGGAGTTCAGCCTCAACCAGTACACATGGCTTTGAGAAATGATTCCTCAGGTGTCCCAGCTGGAATAAAACATACCTCTCTTACAATTTTGAATTGTGAGAGTCATTCCATGAGTCAATACTTGGTGATCTTTAGGTTTAAAATTCCTTTAGAAGGTGGGTAATATTTTGTGTTTCAAATCTGAACACATTTTCAAAACATGCATTATAATTTTTCTCTGATTTACTTGCTTTACTGAAGTCAGAAGAAACCAGTGATACAGAACATAATACAGGTGCAGAATACAAACTGAAATATTTTTCTGCTTCAGTTCCTTGTTGGTTTCGCCGACGTTGTGTCCAG
>WEIV01030172.1:4705-19111 GCA_013390005.1 Calyptomena viridis
AGAAAAACAACAAAGCAAGTGATGATAGGAAAATCTACATCTCCCTGAATGTATGACAAATCTTGACACGTGCCTGAACATATTAACCACAATCATGCTTTTATCAACTCAAGACAGAAAATACAGCAAAGAGATAGCAGCAGCATGTCTTTAGTGACAGTACTTTGGAACTTGTTTGTCTCAGAAGGGAAGGCGTACCGCAAGCACCAACCAGTAGGTGCAATCAGTAAAAGCATTCTCACNTCTAAGGCTAAAAGTTTATGAACACTGCTAAAACAGAGAATGTCACTCAGCACTGCATGTGAGACTCATACACTTAGTAGCTCCCACCTGCCTTCATAGCTTCACTGAGGTCACTGGAATAGAATGACTGGTCTACAACCAGTGCACCAGTTGCAGTGGGCTGTCTTCTCTCTCCTTGCTGCTTCTCAATTGTAGACTAGTGTCTTGGCCCCTCCTTTTCCTGTCTTAGACACAGAAACTCCTTGCATAACCCAAACATGTGGACTTCAGTGGTCACAGAGCAAAAAGTGTACAAGTCTGACAATATTAAATTCACAATATAATCTAAAATAGAAAGCACCTAAAGGAACAAGGAACAAGACAGAACTGTGTGGGACTAGCAGAAGAGAAGTGTATCTTCTATATATACTCTCCAAGAAACTTACAGTGGGGCACTAATTGCTCAGAGCAATTGTGAGACTGCAATTCCTCACAAGTGTAAAGGAAGGAAAGTGCCAAGAGTACACTGACAATCCACCTTGTTACCTTCACATCTCTCAGGATTTCCTCCCCTTCCTCCCTCGACTTCCTACTCCAAATATAAAGCTATTAGATGGAAGTATAAGAAATGTTAAAAAGCTGTGCTCAGTTTTAAAAAATTTTCAAGAAGTTTCATCTAGTGAGGAAGAGATACCTACTTGCATATTTCAAATAAACCCAGAATGGAGACATTTGTAGTTAAAATAGGTCTAGTGATTCAGTCTGGTTCAGTGTCACACTCTCATCTTAATGTCAAGTATTTCCAAGGAACTTCCTCTTTAGCTGGTTCATGAGCAGAACTTGATAGATATCATTAAAAAGAACACAACCTTTGAAAGCATAAACCAACTTTATACACCATTTTTTTTTAATTGACATTGAGTGAATTTCTAGTGTTTAAAAAAGCAAAGCAACATTGTTTATTCAGTGAAGATGACCTCATATTCCAACTTCAGCACTGTACATCAGATTAAAGGGCTACTTCACCCAGAGGAACCTCCGCTGTATTTTAGTCTCTAAAAAATCACCACAGAAAGACATTGTGGCTATGTTCACATTGTTAGAACGGAGAATTTTTGGCTGGCAACATCAGACACAGTTGTTTTCTGCTAGTCACACCGTCATAACCTACAACCTCATCTGCAGCACAATGCTAAGCAGAGGAAAGGGGAGTATGCTGGAAACTGTGTGGCATGCTGCAGAAAAAAGTATGCTTTTATTTTTCCAGTTTCTCAACACCCTGGCTTACTACTGGGTCCTTCGCATGAAGTTTCCTAACCTCCTCCTGCCCCTGTATAAAGCCCAACTTCCTCTCCCCTTCCCTTGCTTTCTTCCAGAGTTGTACACTTTTCAGAAAAAGGAAGCAGCTGTAGTTTCGCTGTTACATTAGGTAAACCAAACAAGGAAGCTCTCCAGTATTTTACATGGTAAAGACACACATGCTCCACTACTAGCTGAGATATTTAAAATCACTGTAAATTCACTAGAAAAGGAAATAAAACAAAAAAAAATGTAGGCAGACTGGTGTAGAAAATTATGTTGGAAATTTTTTTGCCAAATAGTTAAAACTTGACAGCAATTATTTTGTTCTGAGAAATTTAAATATATTTGTATGTATTCATGACTTGGCTATTTTCAGATATCTACAAACTGAAAGGAAATAGCAATTTTCTTAAGATGAAGTGACATTTTTATTTCTATTTTATCTGTTTAATCTTTGGTATGTTTTGAATTCTATACAACTAGAATCAAAGCATGGGGCTGGAGCTTGTGTAAAGATTCTGTATTTACCTTGATTAGAGAAACGCATTTCTCAAACCAAAGGGGATTGTGTGAAAACCACCCAACTAATAAAACCACTACACATGTATTTTCAACTTATGTTAAAACTGTAACACAACAGATTATTTTGTTTTGGTTTCCTGTGCAGATACAGTTACAAATACTCTAAACAGCCTTTTGCAATAGTTAGCTTGAGAGAAAACTAAGATTATAATGATTCTAAACTAGTTGTCTTTAATTTCATTCCCAGTTGACTGAGCTCATAAATTTCCCAGATACCTTGAAATTTTTTTCTTCAGTGTTCATCAAAGCTACCCTTCATTGGTCAGGTGCAATCACGACACTCTCAAACACTGTGTATGTGCAAGCATGACTGTACTGCCATTTCAGCACAGTGCAGCTATTCTTAACTCATACTTGTGACCTAAGGATAGGTTCCCTTGGGCCTCTGCTAGTATTCTGAGAGGCTGAGAGAAGTGGGGCTGATTGGCCTGGAGAAGAGAAGGCTAAGGGGGATTTTATCAAAGTATATAAATGCCTGAAAGGAAACAATGGAGATGATGGAGCTGGGCTCTGCTCAGTCGTGCCCAGTGACAGGACCAGAGGCAATGGGCACAAACTGAAACACATGAGGTTCCCTCTCAACATGAGGACACTTTTCACTGTGAGGATGATCAAACACTAGCACAGGTTGCCCAGGGAGGTAGTAGAGTCTCCATCCTTGGAGATACTCAAAAGCCATCTGGACATGGTCCTAGGGCAAGCTGCTCTGGGTGGTCCTGTGTGAGCAGTGAGGCTGGACCAGATGTTACCCTCAGTGATTCTGTGAACTCTCTTAGTACCTGTTGTTAGGCGGGTAGTTCTATCAGCAAGAGGAATTGCATCAGTTACACATAAGTGAGTAGTCTCACTGATATCAGCAATACTACTGATACAAATATTGTAACACCAGTGTCAAATATTCAGAAACTAACTAGGTGTAACATTTAACTAACATTTGCCTGAGTCACCACTTGTAACCACACAGCTACAAAGAGCTTGAGGAATATCACACATAAAGACCTACATAAGACTAAATGTGGATAACTGATGGATGTCCAAACTAACTACAGGATGAAGGAGGATACACAGCAGCACATGAATGTAGACGTAACTGCATACATTAACAGACTCTGATCGAAGATTCCCTTCAAGAAAGTGCATATTTAATACTAATTGTAAGTATTTAGAAGGGATGATATTTTAAGCATGAATACTGTTCTGTGGGGTAATACAAATGTTTCTGCAAAACATTTTTAGAACAAAGAATTCAGTATGAACTGTTCAAAATCACTTAAAGATGTGGAAGAGGAAGAAAAACAACCAAAAAAACAACGATTCTTGGGTCTGATCAGTTATTAACTACATAATGTTATTTTTAAGACAAAAACTACAAACCCCAAAGGTCTAGTTTAATTCTTTTGCTCCCCAGCTGAATCACATTTTATTCTATAAATGCCAATCCTAAAGGTCAGGAATTCACTATACAAAAACACCTCAGCTGAATTAAGTTCTGGATAGATAAAGTTCTTAACAGAACTCAAAAGTACACTCCAAAGTACACTCAGGAGCATAACAACAGGTATCTGTAGTCTATGTAAAACTCTGTTAGCAACTTCAAAATTACAAATAATAACTAATGCACTCAAAAACAGAACTGAAATTAAAACTACACATTCAAAACCGCCTGAACTTTCTATCTTAACCTTAAGCCACTAAAGTGCGTGCTCTAAATTAGGGATTCTCTACGTTTTCCAATATCTAAATATAAAAAGTGCAACCTGATGTACAACCTGAGAAAAGTAAATCACCATGTAGCACAGAAACAATGCAGAAGACTCTTGCATTTGGCTTAGTGAAATCTCCAAGGCAAACACAGTTTTAGAAACTTTTCTATTTCAATTTCCTAAGGTTTGAACTCAACTCTACACAAATTCAAGGCAGCTCACAAGAGACTTTCTGTGTTCCAAATTTCGAACTTTAGGCAATGCAGGTCATCTTGCAAACAAACAAAAAACTGACACTAGATAAGAAGAAAGAGGCTACAAGACTAAAATCACAGAAAGGGCCTGAAAGATACCTCTCCTCTATGAAATATAGCCCTACTACATGGTTAGCAAGACCCCATGGCATGGGATTTGCCTAAGGACAACATTATTCTAGTAAGTGCAGGGAACACACATCTTCTGCTGGTCACCAACCTGAGCTTACTTCTTGAAGCTGCCATGCTCTAGCTATGACTGAATGAGCCTTGATATGCCTCTCAAATTTCAATCCTACAAGACTATAGCAAGGAGAGATGTAAACTGGGAACGCAAGAGTTTTTAAGGAAGTGAAAAAAGGGAGAAAGAAATGTCTACTTCCAATAAGACATACACACCATTTTCTATGGTGTTTTGACTGTTTTAAAGAAAAAAAAAGTAGAGAAACTGGTTTGGGCCTTCACTAAACTGAGTGGCATGCATTACATGGAAGCACTTCTGTAAACAACTATTTGAAAGAATTTCTTGTATCTCTAATATTAAGTTTCCTAATTTTACGACATAAACATACCCTACTGTAAAAAGCAAATCTCGACTGTGTGTACCAAGTATGGTACATTCCTGACAAAACAAAGCAGAAGAAAGGAAATTGGTTTCATAAATTATAAGAACATTACAGATTATTGATTACACAGGTTTGTTTACAGTTTACTTCTTAAATTCTCTTTCTTACAAATAAGCATCATGTATTTAAACAGCATGTTTTACACAACATGCAACTCACATACCAAAAGAACAATAACTGAGAGGCAGTCCACATGGAGAGTAGAGAAGCTGCCTTTAAGACTGTATTCCTATGTTGATTCAAAACTAGAGATCTAGGAAGAGACACCTGATCTCAAAGACAGACAAAGTAGACTTTTTGTATTCCAATAACAAAATATGGGCTGTAATCTCCACAAATGAGAACAATCCACTACAGATTTGTAGTCAAACTACAAATTGTCTAAAATTCCCTATCACCAGGCACATGGCATCACTTAAAGCCACTGAAAACAAGAACTCAAGGCAGTATGATTCCCAGTTACTCTATACTCTGTCTGGAATTTACAGGAAAGTCTTAACAATATTAGCATGGATGAACACAGAAATAGTCTCCAGTGCCACATCTTGTACCTGGAAAGTCAGATCCTGTGTAGTTTAAGAATGTTCATGACACGTTAAAATATGAATTGTGAGAATTTAAATAAACCTCAACCACAAACACAGTGAAGAGAAAGTGGAAACCGACAATGATTCAGAAATTGTGCTGGCACTATCCATTTTAATATTCCACGTAAGGAATGCAACAAAAGCTAAATTACAGGACAGTATCATAACACTGTATGTATCATAATACATCTGAGTGCCTAAGTGATCTTTAGTGCTAAAAACACAGTGAAGTGTCTAACAGGCAATGGGCTAGTGACCAAATATCTCACCCATCTGACTTGGTGTTAGTGCATTTACTCAGCCTTTTTGTACAAATACACAAAAATTTGAGTCCACGAAGATAAACTAACTTAGAAAATGTCAAGAGTAGTAAAAATTACAAAACATAGGTTGTCAGAATAACTTAACATTGATTTGATAATCTATTTATTTCTGTAACTGTACGTATAGGTATATGTACATATACATATAAATTATCAAGTAACTATACTTGTAGTGCTAAAAGGCATCTTTACAGTGTTTCATATCCTTCTTCAGAGTATTTAATATACTGTGAAATTTTATTCTTCCATCAAAGTTTCTCAAAAGATGCTGCATTATAATTTCTAGCAGAGAAGAAAAAGAGACTTCTTATTCACAGAAGTGTGGCAGATATGCTGTGCAAGAAAATGGCTAAAATTCATGACATGAACTTCTTTCCAAATTGTTGCACTCACTACAAAGTGGTAAAGTGCAGCTCTCCACTTGCTGCAGAAAAAATCAAAACTGAAAACACATCATCACTGATGATGACTTAAATCATGCTGACTGAAGCAATATGAAAACTTCAAATGATTTTTTTGAGCCTTCCTCTGACACAGAGAAAGCTATTTAATCCTATGGATTTTATACCCAAGTAAAACAAACTGTCCACCTGCAATTAAAAAAAAAGCTAATTTATAAAAAGGAATACTAAGAAAGTTGCATTATACAGCTGAATAAAGCTTTATATTAAAAGAGAATTTAATTAAGAACTGCATAATATATTATGAAAAAAATACTTGAACTGTTCTTTATAAGTCTGTAGAACCAAGTATACATACAGCTTCTGTCACCAGGAAACAGGGAGTTAAAATGCCTTTCCATTTCTTTCCTTTCCTTCCCTCTCTAATGAACACCTGTTCAAAAGGAAGGGCTATTAAAAGAGCCAGAAGAGTAACAGGAAGGGCAGTGCATTTGGAGGAAGTCACAGATCCTTAGGTGGGCATACAGGCTTGGGCTGATTTCCAGGAGAGATACGTTCTGGTTTGTTAGTTGCACTGGTTCCATGGGTATTTATAGACAGATCAAATTAGGGAACAGACTTCACCATTTACTGCTCTGTCACTCCTGTTGTCACTTTTCCTGCAAACTCACACATTTTGCATCAGTCAAGGCAAATGGCAAGAGACCAAACTACTGAGTTCCAGCAACAATATGTGAAGTGTCCACAGGCATTTCACTCTGACCTGACTGCAAATTCAAATTAATAGGTTCTAAGCAAGGGTACAATTTCAGTTTTTAAGATTCCATCAAATTAATAATGAGCTTCCTTGAAAGCGGTGGCACTCCCGCTGTTTGCAATGGTTACAGACTTTTAGGTCAAGAAATCAGTCTCTGAGCTTCTAATTTCTAAGTTTGTAAAATTTTTAAAGAAGCTTATCAATATCTAAAAATCTGGAAGATTTAGGACAATATGTTTCAGCACTAAGTGTCTTAGTACTAAGAACAGAGTCAGAAAGGAAAAACACAGACCACACCTCCTTTATCTGACTGGTGTGAAGAAAGTGATTTTGTACCCTTACTGCTGTTGTCATAGTGAGAAACAGCTATACTACAGATCTCCTAGGAGAACAGCGAAGCATGAAAAATCCTCACAGCAAAGTTACTTAAAGCTGTTTTTTTGAATCAAAGCTTGAGGCTTGCTGAAAACTAGAAAAAAAACCCAACTAAACTAAAAAACCCCCAACAAAAACCAACAAAACAGGGTAAGTATTTGTAACATTTCCTCAATAGTCTCATTTATAGTTGTGGGTCTACAGCTGTATCCATAGCAGCAAAATTAATTTTTAATTAAAAATATTACCCAGCAATTCCATTGCCTGTCAGTTCATCACCAGCTAGCCAGTGCCTTACACCTTTGAATGCTAAAGATGAAAACTTCCTACTTACCAACACAAAACATTACTTAGTAATTTCTGTTCTTTTTGAGTTCAAATATGCTGTGCTGATTGCATACATAACAGTGTTTTAAGCAACACATGATTTTTAAAACAGTAAGACTTACCAATCCACTTAAGGCTAAAATCCAGATGTAGGACCCAGAGGTTAAGAGCTAGAAAACAAGAGCAGGGATTTAAATCTTTATTTAAATAAAGCTGTTGCTATCTGAACGACTAAGTTGCAATATTATACAGGCTATTCATTCATCATGGTAATGAGAGATGTCAGACATTTACCTCTGTTAAAATTCAGTTTAACATTAAAAATAAAAAATGTATTCCAGAAGTAGCAAAGTGGAAAAACTCAGGGATCCAACAATTGTTCTTCTTCTACAGAACAATACATTTTATTTTCATATAGCTTACTAAGTATAACAGGATGTCAGTTATAGGCTGCACAGAAAAACAAGTCTGAAAGACAGACTGAAGCAAAGGAAATGACTCAGCAGCAACAGGAGAAGAGTTCCAAGCAGGGCAGGCACTGCAAGTGAAGCTCTCAGACATGCAGATACAGACAGACAAAGCGCGAGCATCCAAATTTAAAAAATAAGTTTTCGCCCAATTACATATTTGCTGACATGAAATCACAGAAATAAGTTGAAATAAATTTTTTAAAAAATCCTGATAAGCCAACAGGGCATCCCATTGTTTCTAATAAAAGGTATGATTAATCACCTGGGGAAGGTTATTACCAACTGGAAAAACGGTCTGAAAACTAGACTGATACTGGTTACTAAAATAGTTCTGCATGATGCTGACTGAATCATGAGAACACCTTCCCTCTAGACTTCTGACTATGGAAAGAGTGACTTGAGATAAGGGCAGAATTTACAAATGAGAAGAAGGCAAATGAGTCTCCCCTCAGCCTTTGTGTGATGGCAGCAACTGTTCAGTGAGCAGCAGGGAACGATACAGGGGTTAGTAACAGCAGTGATCTGCACTGGAGGTGGTGTGTGTTATGAAAGCAAAAGGCACAGGACACAATGGAAAAGAGGTCAGATAACAACATGGCTTTCCCAAAGACCACAATAATAATGGCATTGATGGGTTCAGAGAGAGGAAACAAGATTTCTGAAAGATCAAGAGAATAAGGTGCTGGAGCAGAAACTGAAGGAAACCAAAGGCTGAACAGCAAAGGAGATGAATGAAATGTTCATATGGAACACAAGTATTCTGAAACTGGCCAGTCATTCCAAAATACTCCCTACCATACTCCACAAAACTATGGTGCTTTCCATTGCTAGTGCCAGAGCTACTTTTGAGTCCTTGGAATATACAAAAATGAGTCTAATTTGTCATAAGTTTGCACAACTCCTGTTTCATAATTCAGGTTGTGACACGAGTGTCCATTCATTTCTAGGCTGATGGGGTTTTTTTTATTGTTTTTTGAACAGATACTGCCTTTCTATACAAAGTAGCTATATTTTTCCAGTCATATTTCCAGAATACTACAAGATATTGCTGTTCTCTATGTCACACTATTTTAAATTAATATTAATCTATATAAAAGTAAAATTCAGACAAAACCTTGATTATTAACTAACAGCCTTACAATAGAAAAACACTGTATTCTACAGCTTTGTTTGAGCTCTAATAGACAAGTTAAAAATAAACAAAGTCACGAATATAAGCAAACTACAACAGCGAAAGATACACGTCTTACATCAGGTTCCAGTTTAATCTCTTTTCATCTAATTCATTTTGCTGACCAAAAAAAAATAATTGAAGAATTGTCTATTATATTTTCCCATGTAAGCAATGTAAGAACAGATCACTTGCCCAGCACTTCAGTATACTAGTAACATATGTTTTTCTATTTCTTAACTGATGGGATAATTACTAGCTAAATATGTCAAATCATACATGTGGAAGCATCAAAATTCATAGCCAAACATACAGAAACACTAACTACTACATTAGTAATTCATTAAAAGATGAACAAACAAGTACATACCATACCTGTAAACCCAGTATGTAGACCAGAGATTTGTTTGTGATAGAAAAGTGGCCTAATACTTGTGTCACCTGCACTCTTGGAATGGAGGAATAAAATGGAACAAACAGTGCAAACACAGGACCCAAGCTGCAAAAAGAAAGATACAGATGGTTGTAAAAATGATACCAGCAACAGTGGTGTCAAACAATCAAAAGTAGTTAATTGGAAGTACATAATCAAAATGTACTGCCACCTTGCAAGCAAAGGTCTTCCTTGGGAACCAATGATTAGATAACTTGTGGCATTCAAGGAATGCATTAGCAAATAAATACAAGTGACAGAAAGTATTTTATTTCCAAATGTTTAGCACTGGTGACAGCAGAGAAGGCAACATATTTAGTCTAATAACGGACTGTTTCTATAAAACGCAGCACACAACAAGAACAGCAGTATTATCCTGCATCAGAACAAAACCTCTTTGATTCAAATGGGCAAATGGTGAGGGCTGTACCTTTCTTAAAAGGTTAAGGAAACCGTTTCACCTATGAAGCTATAGTCTTATTTACCCAAGCTTAAGGTGTTACAGGATTGCCAATAGGTTGCAGTATCTAAAATGGGAATATTGACAGTTTGATTTAACTTTCCTTTGCCAGTGATTTCCATGGCCCAACAAATAAAACCTCCTTTAGGGTCCTAATCCTAATCACAACACAAGATATTTATTAAGTTTCTAAACCATCACTGGAAGGAGTTTTGTAGAATTTAAGACTTCAAGCACTTTTTGCAATGACCAGATTTCTAGACTGATCTTGTGAACATTAACTAGTGCATTTCATTCAGACACCCAGATACAAAGCCCATGTTCCTAACCATAAAATATCCAGAAAACTATACCATGCCTTAAAGAATACAAGAGAGGCCAGAGCAGAAACAATGCCAAAGGTGTGGATATGGGAGATTCTAGGAGAAAAAGACTCCCTGGGATGGAGAAGGAGAATAAAGGTCACTTCAGGTAGACACTACTTGCTCCATAGTGGAGCTGTGCTGTGGGACCTCCAGGCAGCAAGATGCAGGCAGCAGGTAGGGGAGGCCATCAGCAAAGTGCCCCAGCTAAATCCTCAGCCATAGCTCTGTGCTGTCCAGTAGGACTTCTGCAAACAGCACAAACCAGCATCTAAATAACTTGTTCACCAAAAACACATTTCCCTTCCAGAGGAACTACTGATAAGAATAATATATGTGAAATGATGGACTGAATATTAAAACTTACATTTCCTGAATAACTGCCAAATGCAACATCTATATTAGCTATGAAACCCCCCCCCTTCAAATATTATTCTTACTTGTTTAGTGGGCTGTGTTTTACGAGAATTTCATTATAATTTTGTGTGTTATATTTGAAGTTCAGCTTACTGAAAAGCTTCCGAAGACTTAAATACTGTTTGATTACCCATATATTTTTAGTACTGTCCGTTTGACACTCAGTCAGATGCACCTGAATGTACACAGAGTGCTATCTCAGGAACTACTGAAAGTTGTTCAGTTTTGCATATAATCCTTCTTACCTAAACAAAACACCTGTATAAACACACACAACACATTCTTGAAATAAACTGACATAGCTTAAATTGGAAGAGTTGAAAGGCCATAAGAGAGCCACATACAAAAATAATTCTCCATCAGAAGTTATTCCATTGTATACAAATTCACAGAATAAATCAGGTTTTATAAGTGAAGATAGAAAAAAACTCTAAGAAAAGTAATTTTAAATTATTTCTTTCTACTCTGACCTAATGACCTGCGAGAATACCAAAGCTGTGGCATGCTTTTCAGGTTTTATTGCTCCTGTGATAAACAGTGACTCAGACACAGATATTTCACATGCAAGAGTGCACTCAATCATAAGATGGGAAAATACAAACAGGAATTTCCCAGGATTGCAAGGGCAATTTAGAAAGAGATTAGAGAATGTGGACAGGTTCCTTAAATGTTAATATTCACCATTAATGTCAAGAGAGACCACAGAAAGCAACACCCCAGTTCTGTGTAGTGACCCGTGTAATTCAAAGTGCAGTGTCTCACACTGCTTAATACCTGAGAATCTAGAGGAAACCTAGTGGTGGACCTTTTCTCCTAAAACTCTAAGTTTGTAGGCACCACAGAGGTATGTCCCTAAAGACATCAGTGTTTGGTTTTTTAGACAGAGTTCACATCTAATATAAGTAGGTATTACACAAATATCCGTTCATGTATCTTTTTTAAAAATGTCAAAACTGGTGCCTTACAAAATAATGTGTGAAACTCATCTGTACAGCTGACTCCACTGTGTGAAAATTTATTCTGATTTATTCTAAACTTTCACCCTCAACTTCCTTTATATAATTCTGTACTTTGAAAATTTCCATTAGTATTTTCTGTGGCCTTCAGAATTTTCAATATATTACTTACAGTGCCTTGGTTTAGAATATCTGTATGGGGATATTGCTTATCCACAGAGGGTCTGTCAGCAAATTATCCACATAACAATACTAGAAAATGGCTGACGAAGTAAGGACAACAAACAGAGAGTTATGGAAAATGTAGACTCACTGCCTGATGAAAAAAAGAGACCCAGTGACAAAGGACATGAAAAAAAGCCAAGGCAGTAAATGTCTTTTTTGCATCAGTTTTCACTGGTTAGTTTTGTCCTCAGGCCTCACAGGTCCCTGAACCTCCTGTAGGACTGGAGCAACATCTGCTGTAAAGTAAGACATTTTGGAGTCTTGAGCCCAACTGGTCATACAGGAGCCAAAAGGTCCATATAGGACTTTCAGGGTTCTGCGGGAGGTGGCCAATGCTACAACACTGAAACATCACGATGATCAGGGCACATTCCTGATGACTGGAAAAAAGCAAGTGTCATGCCTATCTTCAAGGAGGGCAAGAAGAGGATTTAGGTAGCTACAAGCCTCATCTCTATTCCTAGGGAAGTTACAGAGCAAATCTCCTAGAAGTCATTGCCAGCCACATGATGAACAAAGCAGCTGCTAATATCATATATGGATTTACCAAACGTGACTCTGGTGCTGTGGATAAGGAAAGGGAAAACAGTGAGTGTTGTACAGTCTGATTTCAGGGTGGCATTTGACTCGGTCTCGTCTTGCATCCTTGAAATAAAATTGGGAAGTTTGCACTGTATAAGCAGATTTGAGGGCACCTGGCTGCATTGCTGGACTCAAAGGGTTCTGACCAGCAGCACAAACTTCAAGTAGCAGCCAGTTACTAGGAGTTTCCATCTGGGATCCATACTGGGATGAACACAATTTACTGTCTTTATTAAACAACCTGGATGATAGGACAGAGTGCACCCTCAGCACGCTAGGGCACGACATCAGATTGGAGGGAGCAGTCAATACTTGGGCAAGCACAACTGCATTCAGATAGTTCTTGGGGGGTTGGAGAAATGGGCTGACAGAAACTTTAGGAAGTTCAACAAAAGTAACTGCAGTCTCTTCCATCAGGGTTGGAATGACCCTGTGCAATGGCATAGACTAGTCAAAGACAGATTTGAAGACAAGAAGTTGGAGTACCCTTTGAATGTTCATCAGCGGTTTACCCTTGGAAGAAAGGACAATCACATACACGGCAGCATTACCAAGATTATCATCAGGCCAAGAGAAGTGATTGCTCAGCACTTCAGAGCCTGAACCTGAATCATTATGTCCACTTTCAGGCTCCACAACTCAAAAAAGGTATTAATATAATGGAGCAAGTCCACATGAGGATAATGACAGTCCAGGCTGGAGCTAGAACCTCCATCCTCAGAGATACAGCCGACATAGCCCAAAATAACCTGTTGTTGTTGGACATGTTCTGAACTCAGGGTTGAACTAGATGACTACCAGAGGCTCTGTCAAACCTAAGCTACTCTATTATTCTGTGAATAATAAAGTGTAGTTCCTGAAGCTCATAAGCACTTGAGGAATTTCTGTTTCTGTATTTCACTAGACAGGTACAAACACCCATCCATGTACTGTAAACAGAAGGACTGGTTCTTGGCTCGTTTAGTTATGCTAATTAGTTGTTTGGTACCATATATCAGATTCAACATCTAAAAGTAGAATACCCTCAAGGACTACTTCAATTCCCTCTTTTCCTTCACCTCTCTCTTTTTCTCTTGTTTTTGCTTTTCCCCTCATCTCGTTTAATCCCCTTTCTTCTACTTTCTTGTCTTTTGCAGAGACCTTCATCCCAGCTTTTTGTTCTTTATACTATGAGAATATCAGGAACATCCTTTCTAGTCCCGTGATGAACTTCTACTAAAAACCTGAGATGTCTGTGTGCAAAGAAGGGCCACAGACAAAAATACATGCTGACTCTAAACTGAGTTTATTCCCACTTCATGTTTAGGAAGTAAATTTCAGCCATTTGAGTTATAAAATAAAGTTTTCAAAGCAAACAGAAAACTCTAAAAACGGAAAGACTGAATTCTAGAGTTTGAACACTCCATATGGATACCATGTTGTCATGGTTTGACTCTGGCTAAAAGCCGAGAGCCCACACATAGATCTAAAATTCTCAGAGAAGGGAAAAAAAAACCTCCGACTTTTGTGATAAGGATTACAAGCAACTGTTTATTAACTACTTCACACAAGCAAAACAGGCTCTAACTTAGAATGTTAAGAGTTTACTACTACAACTACAACTACTACTAAAATCAGAGCTTAAGAGTTTAAGGGTGAGCAGTTTGATAGTTGTTACAGACACCTTTCTCCCCCCCCACCCCTCCCTTTTAAGATCCTTCACCTTCCCCCAACAGCTCGGGAAGGCAGGTGTGTGTGTGTGGGGGGGGTTACAATCAGAGATTTTCTTTGCTGCTGTTCAGAAGAGTGAGAGAGTCCCACCCCAGCTTTCCTCATGGGGTCTTCTCCACGGAAACAGTCTGTTGCAAACTGCTTCTTAGTGGATTCATTAC
>WEIV01030172.1:19495-78775 GCA_013390005.1 Calyptomena viridis
TATGGTTCCTCACAGATTGCTGGGGCCCTATTCCAGTGTTTAAGGCATCTTCTCTTTCTCCTCTCTCTGACCTTGGTGCTAATCAAGCTCCGCACCCTCCTGTCTCTTAAGCGGCCATGATGTTCTGCGCAGCCTTTTTTTTTCCTCTACTCCTTCTTAAATATGTTATCACAGAGGCGTTGTTGCCTGACCTTGGCTAGCTTAGAGCAGAGAAAAACTCTAGCAGCTTCTTAAAGAAGCCTCTCTCCTAGCCCCCCCAGCTAATAAAAAACTCTGGTTACTTAAAACCACAACACATGTCCACCACAAAAGTGTATTGTAATACCAGGCTCTACAACAATTTCAAAGACGATGCTAAATTTCAACGCGCGTGGTGAAGCAGAAACACAACAGATCAGACAGAAACATTCTACATCATATGAAATGTTAAGATTGGATTTGCATAAAGAAAAGAACGAATATGTAGATACAATATTTTTGAAAAAAAAAATCAGAGGCGTAAAAATTACTGGTAGCGAAGAAAAAATCAGGGGCAAATACTTCTCATAAGAGAAACACACAAAGTCTAAAAGGACGACTAGTAAATGCAGATTAAAGTAAAACATTTAACATTAGTAAACATATGCACGAAATAGAGAAAAGTGGTTCTAAAATGCATGAATAAAGGGTTAGAAAGCTAAATGTTACTTCTGCAAAAATACTTGCTGTTGTCAATAGAAGGTCTGTGGGATTAAATTTGCAGAAATAACGTGTTATTTTATTCAGAATGACTCACTACACTTACTAACTGTGGTGCTGTGTTTTTCTTCATGCAAGTTCTTGAAAAAAACCACTAAACTGACACATTTATAACCATGTATTTTGGGGGGGCCTAAAAATATAACTTATAAAAAACAGCTGCAGATAATACAGGCATGTAAAGAGCACACTTGCAATTCAAGTTACTAAATTACTTCAGTGATCTGTGTTCCTACAGTCTGTCCAGACACTGCCATATTAAACTTAAAAGTGCCAACCTTTATCACAAACTTGTTAAATATTCACAATAACATTCTTTAAAATTAACTAACTCTACGGAATGTGACCACCCTTGATAGTTGGGATCCTCTGCCTGATGGAGCCCAGGAACCAGATGGTTCAAAGGAACCATCTATTTCTAACAACCCTTTTACTACATGTGAGCGGGACACCCCATGGCCTGAAGCCTCTCAATACCAGCAAAAGCATTAGGCTGTGTTACCCAATGCTCATCTAACTGCCAATATTTCACAGGACAGCAGGAAAAAAGCAGGTAAAAAAAATCTAAACTCAAGATAAAACTTGAAGTTGTGCATTTGCAGGGGAAACGAAAGGATCCTCCTGTCCACAGATATCTCCGCTGAATCACTGCAACTTTGACTTCATTAAATATAAGACCAACCAACCAAACCTTTACAATCCCCTCACGAAAGAAGTCAGACACTTATCCTAAAAAAAGTCTTAATTTTTAATACTGAGACTATCCAAAAATATATTCCATAAATTGCTCAGTTCCACTTTTACTTGCCTTGCAAGCCAAAAGCAAAGCAGTAAGTGTTTGCACACATATGGTAAAACCAAATATATATCACACTTTCTGACACAAAACATTTCTTCATTTAAATGTTCAAATCCTGGGAGAGTCAAACAAATATTGGAGAAACAGCAGCTGAATAAGAACAGAACATAAACAGCTAGAAGGGTAAACAGTGAGTGAAAGAATGCAACCTGTACCATTTAGCTCAAGTAATTAACATCATGCCATGCTAGGCTGGATTGGTAGCTAATACACCAGTATGACTCAGAGGGCACAATCTAGTACTGTATCTTAATCAGAGGAAGGCAATATTTTATCAGATCAGAGTAGGAAACATACTGGTATTATTTTTTAATGTTAACACTATTTTGAAATGAACATTTCCTTTAATAAGAAACAGTGGTACTAATATCAGCCTTTGAGCAAAGACTACTACATGCCTGTGTATCTCAAAATTTCCCATTTCTACAGTGTATTTTTTGTGCTGGACAGGGAACAAGACTGTAGTATAATTTTGCGTACATATGAAGCAAGTTCCCTGCACAATTTCCCTTTAGACAGTCCTTAATGCTCATTATTTCATTTAAAGAGATTCTACTCTCTGATGAAACCAAATAATCAAAAAATTATTCAAAAACAAAAAAGAAAAATATCCAGAATAAGACTGGCAAATTCTCATGAAGACTTTCTGAATGTGGTGTTAGAAAGATGAATGCTCCATAAAGACTGAGGGGCTGAAAGCCCTGCATTGAGCCCTTCAGCTCCCTGGCATCTATGGGTAATCAAGCCATGTGTGCACTGGTAGTTCAACACCAGAAAAATCAGCGTATAGTGCCAACCAAATGCTCCAAGTTGGCAGAAAAGTAGGTCTCAAGGCTCTATGTTCTGCTATAGCAAAAACATTTCTCACAAGATAAAGTGCATTTAGTATAGTTTAACTTTGCCATTACATCTACCTTTACTTTAGGCTTTCTGAGGAGATGGACGTGTTAGTTGAGATCACATCTCTGCACACCTCCGCCACTACCATGTCAGCCAAGACTTGTGCTGTGAACACAGCCCTAACATTTCCAAAGAGGCATCCCACCTTCTGCATGGCTTGGACCTGCCAAAAACAGCTTCATCACATCTACTTGCTGGTTCTCTAAAATCAGGCCACTAAATTAGGTCATTTTACAGATAAATAGTCCTTTGTAGTCATGACCGATCAGTATCAGTTCTTGGGGAAAATCCCAGGTAACTCTCAACCACTGCCTTTAACAGAAAATGACAGGATTTTCCATCTATCTCTGATCTCCAAAACCCTAGTAACAAACACACAATTTTAACACTTAGATCAACGTTCTTACCTCACAAACAAGGTTATTTCAGGTAGCAATGGGTTACCTCACAATTTGACATCCCATTCCTTTCCTACTCCCTAGCCACTCATTCTCACCAATATTATTTAAGGAAAATCAGATTCATGTTTTAGAATTCTTTTATCTTTCATATTTTCATCTTTACCCTATGTGTATCATTATTATTATCATCCCTGCTTAAAATGCAATGAATAGCTTACAAAGGCACACATCCTCATTGATCTCTCAAGCCACCAGAGTTCTTCAACTCCCTCACATATTTTCAAAGGGCATTTCTGTAAATCCTCATCATTATGATACTAAAACAGTGCTGGGAATGTACATGGGTGTTTGAGACGTCTGCTTTAATGCAGCATCTTGGTGTGTTTCACTTTTGAGGTTTTCTTGTCCGGTATCAGATCTGATCAGTAAGAAGCAGTTTTAAAGCATGTACTCATCAAACTAAGTTTAAATTGTTTTTAAATGCAGATACATATAAACAAAGTTTTTCACACATCACAGGGATTTTAGCTGGTCAACAATTACTCAAGTAAACCTCTGGGTAAAGTCCCTTCTATGAAAGTCAGTAATGCGTAACTTCGGGGGCAGGCGGAAGTGTTGTTTCTAATTACTCTCTTTCAATAGACTAATTGTAAAAGGATCAAAAATAGATGTTTTCACATCCCATAAAACAGTCGGCAGCAAATCAAGACCAGCATACAAACATGGGGGTTTTTTTTAAGGACTTGAAAAAAACCTACTCCTCCCACAAGACAGACTCACGTAATCACTCTTGAGAACAATGTGCAAGGGTAAACTTTTGCAGTCAAGCCATCCTGTTAATGCCCTTAACTGCTCAGAGGATCCAAGAAGCTACAGACATGTAAGTACAAAAGAGAATTAACTTTTTAATTTTTTTTTCCACTCAGCAACAGCAAACAATTCCAGAAATATTATTTCCTTTTTTGCATTACACTGGGTATTTTCATACGGTAGGAAGGACAAAGATCTTTGTATGGGAAAGGCTCACAGAAGAAATTCTCTGATATTTTATGCTCCCATGTTAATATGCTGCCAGTTTATTCCTATTTAAGGGATCTGTTGATTCACAGCATCAACAAGTTATTTCAAGTCCTTTCTTATAATACAGCCTTCTGACGATCACTGGGAAACATTTGATACTGCATTAACTTAGACAGTTTTTTTAGCAACACTAATTTAAATTACACTAATGCAGAAATAATTACTGTACAAGTAGTAAGGGAAGCATTGCAGCTCTTAAGTCGTTCACTGAACCTTACAGAAGTCTCCTAAGAGGAGGAGGGAGTCTTAAAACAAGTCTGTACTATGGTCATGAATGCATAGCCTGCTGTTATCACATGCACTCCTTGCCTGCAAAAACAGCCTTTACAACCAATTCAGAAACTCCTCAGTCACTATTCTCATGTCTAAGTATTGCAACAGCACATTTTAAGACTTTAAAGTTTTATTAGTTAATTCATCTTTCAACTGCTGCCTGCATTTTTTTCAAATTGTTTAAAAGTCATTCTTTTCCTGAATTGTAATCACCAAACATTTTTCTTTATCACTGATCTTCACACCACAAAGCTGAAGAAATAGTACAAATTATATGATTTTTATACACCTTCTCAATTAAAAAGGATCAATATTTCCTAGTATAGTGGCAAAACAAGACAGACTGTTCAACAGACAACAACTCAATTATCAGTATCAATTATCTTAAAAAATAAGACAGCATACATGCCTTTGAGCACAGAATACAAAATGCTGGCTGCTCCTGAAGACATAAGGGAATTGAATCCTCTCAGTTAGTCTTTAGGAGCTCAAATCTCATACCTCAAATCTCATGACATGTCTGTTATTCAAAAGATTGAGGAGTATGTACACATGTAAAGAATAATAAACTTAAGCTATAGTTCTGAAGCTGTAAGCCCTAGAATTAAAGACTGTAGAGGTTTCCTAACACTCAGATATAGAAGGCGTGCATATTTTTTAGTACTAAAATACAAATTCTCATTTGACCTCTTTTTCTTCTGCTTGCAAGAATGTAGTTGTCAGAGGCTCATACTTTTATTTTATTTGCTATATTTTTAGGCTCTCTCCTTTTAACACTTAGTGTGGTTAAGTAAGTATAAAATCAAGGGAAGTTAATCACCTTAGCATCAGCACAGCTCTTCCTATTAACATGTATTTTTTGGCAGAGAATATTTATGTTAGATAGTTCTCATACTTTTCACAGGACAGATTATACTTAAGAGAGATCCAACAGATAGGAGCAAGACGTACACTTCAAATGACTTCCACTTTTTCTTTTATTAGTTATGCAGCATTTCAACTCGACTTCTTTATTTCCATCTCACATACTGTAGCTTCTGTTATTTTTGACCACTAAATATAACTGTCGTAGAACTTTGCAAAATCTATTGTAATAGACAAAAGCCAGACCATAAAGATTCCACAGTGTTGTGCATCTGCATATTCTGTTAAGCACTTAATATTGTAATTCTTTATAATCACTGTTAAGACTATTTCATTCATGAAATACATACTTGGGACTCTCTGATATGTGGCTTACAAATTTGGCTTTATTAGGACAACAAATTTGTGTCTAACCAAAGAAGAATAAAAGCATCAGCCTGGAAACTCTCTCACTGAAATTAGGTTTGGGTTGCAACTTGAGGACTCAGCCTTCAGGTCATCATACTTACTGGAATTTAGAATACAAAACTCAACAGCTTTTGAAAAAAGGAAAATTAACATAATGCACTAGACGCATATGAGTGTTAAAGTACTAGAAAGAAACAGGAAGGACATGTCTGTCTTTCACCCCAGCTTTCATTAAACCACATGCAGTTCCCAAGCTGCCAGTCCATACACTTAAGATATACATACTTTAGGTATATGTTCTTTCAATGTTAACAAAGTGTTCTACTATGCAACTTCGCACGCACACCTCTTAACGTACATAACTTAGTAGAATCAAGCCTTTTTCTCAAATAGAGAAAATACTCTACAATAAAGATCACTCAAACAGTAAATTAGAAATCCAAAAAATAAATATGGTCAGCATAAAGCAATTAATTTTGAGATTAATTGCGACTGATAATATAGGTGTTATCCAGCTAATACCTACAGAGGACTTTAAGCTCAGTAAATCTTCAGGGCAGACATTGCAGGGAAAGAGAAGTCTTTTTCCTGACCATTCCTTTTAAATAATTTATACTCCTTATGTATAGATAAACGTTATCCCCCAATACTGTTTGTTAAAGAAATACTGTCCATCTCATAGTGACTAAACCATACTATGCATAGAGCCATCAGAGATCTTCCTAATGAACTGCTGTGCCTTTCCAAGAATTTAATTAGTATCCCTCTCAAATTAGCTGCTGAACAGACAGACCAGGATTCATCTCCAATGAATGAAAATTATGAAGAAAGGGAGAAATCACATATTTGATTACAATACACAGTAAAAGCCCTCTACATGTTCCCTGTTCTGCTGAAAAGACAGCAAAAGCAGGAGATGGGAACATCTTCCTTTCAGCATACAGAAAGACCTGTGTATCACTGCTTGAACACAATCTGAGCCCATGTAATCTAAGGCTGTAAGACTCCAGTTGCAGGCTCATAGCTTAAGTCTCCCAAATCTAACAGTTAAATGCATGTAATATTATGATACTACATATAAAGCTCATCAAACATGAACATGTCTATGACCCAGGCCTTTCTTTTATGTAATACTTCCAGACGGGAGCCACCATTCCATTCACCAAACACCCATAGCTGTGCAGATTAATCATAAAACATTAATCATAAAACAAATCATAAAACATTATCAATATAATGCCAGTCAAATGTTTTCACAGAACAACATCAGTCATCTAAAGCACTCTTTTTTCCTTCTTTGATGAGATTACAAAAGTGTTTTAGAAAGACACCTGCACAGATTTCAGACATTTTGTAAATCACAGATTTTGTAAGTAGCTTACCATGGTACTGTGAATTTTTCATCAGGTGGATACTACTGCTGTGAAACATCAAGAAAGCACATAGAATAGACTAGCAGCTGCCTAGATAACAAATCTCATAAGGTAATTGGCTAAAGAAATTTGATGGCAAGAAAGCAAATTCAATGCTAGGACTGGAAATTGGCAAATGAAAGAACAATAAAGAACAACCTGCACTAGTTGTGTCTGGGCATAGTACTAAAATTAATTTTTAACTCTCCCAGGCTTAAGGTCTTCCCAGAGAGAAACAGAGAACAATGCCCTTAGACTAGAGATATCCTAGGACACAGTGAATCAGAGAAATGCTCCTGGATCACATAAAACTAACTTCACAAGCTCCCAGTGCAATGCTACACAACTCTATCCTGGATACATAATCAACTGAGCAAAAAAGCAGGGACGTACTGGCAAGGATGCTTCCAGGTACACCAATACCAAGGGGCACCTAGAACCCCATGTCCTATGTGGGACAAAGCTGGGGTTAGAATGGACATCAGGACTATTTTGCCTTGTGGTGAAATATTTGAGAAGTTTACCTCAAGTTGCCCAAGCCATGAGATTGTGTAAAGGTAAAAAGATTCAACATAACCAGCAATTGCAAAAATTAATTTTAGAGAAATTTAAAGAAGAGACACACACATTTTTTAATAGGGAGGTTGACTTAACAAAGACTAGACTAACAAATGGTTAATTCACATTCTCTTCAGTTCTCCAAATCAAGACCAAACAGTATTTTAGAAAATATGTTTTAAGTAAAAAGTTACTAGAATCCATATAGAAATAACTAAAATAATAACATAACCTGGATTATACAGAAGTCACATTAAGGAAGTAAGTGGTCTGTGTCACTGAGTGTCTACAGACCCAGAAACTGTGAAAACCTGAACAACCTTCTTTACAATACTGATACAAAAATAGGAATTTTAAGCACTTTATACCTTAAAATTTTGCATGCAACTCTAAGGAAAAAACCCAAATCTTTGGCACTGTTTTCTAAAATTATTAATTTGGTAAGGTAAATTAACATGATTTTTTCCAAGTATATTCTTCAAAGTAGTATCATTAATAAACACAGAAAGCCACTGGAGGGGTATTTAATCCAACAATTTAGAAGAGCAAAAATTTTGGTATTGATTCTAGATGGTAGCTTCAATGGCCCATTTGGATTTGGGACAGTAAATGGCCATGTTCTCATAAGGTATTCTGGCACACAGCTCATTAAAATCAGTAAGAACGAGGTCCAGCTAGTCTGAGGTTTGCAGCAGTAAGGAGGCAATATTCTCAATTTTTTCTTCAAGAATGCAAAATGCACAAAAATATTCAACATGTTCTCTTTTTAGATACATTCTGTGAAGGATGTCAAATGCTGTATGTATAATAAGGTCAACACTAAGGATTGCTGCCAAGAAATAAACAGCAACCTGACACAAGGAATAGGATTTTTTAAAAAATAGTCTTTATAGTCTAGACACACGTTAGGAAGGAAGCACTTTTTTAAATGGAGCCTTGTTCAAGATTGACAAGAAAAGGCGAAATGTCTGCTGAGGTAAATGGAGTTCATCCAACAAGAGTTCAGAAGTACAGCTCGGTGATGCACATTAAGGTGTCACATGGTAGCAACTTTATCATCTGTTTCATCCACAAACTAGATACAGTACCTCTCTCACTCTTTTTTTTTTTCTTTTTTTAAAGAAATATATTCAGGCAGTAATTCAGCACCTAGACACAATGGTGACTGCTCAAAAGTGCCCATGCATACCTACAGATAGAGAAAATGCTAATACTCATCTACAGCATTATAAAAAGTGCTCCCTACATTAACAGTCAAAATATTTTGGGGATAACAGAGGATCAAAAAGAACACTGTCTGCACTCAGGGCTGACTCCCACAGCAGGCAGAAGAGCCTGTCAAGGAGCACAGCGTAGCTGACATGCATAATGCCTCGGTCCTCCAGCTTTCTTCTCATCTGTTTGAGGCCGGTTTGTCCTGCCATGGAACTGCTCCCCATGTACATCCATGCTGGCACCATGGATAGACACAGTCACTCAGCTAGGACTCCTCAATATAGCCACAGTTATATGTGAGGATGAACATCCTATTCTGAGCAACAAATTCTAGATTAATTTATTACATTAAAGATCTAACTTCACAGCACAAAATTAAGTAATATGCATTTCATGAAATCCTACTCCTGATGTAAAAAAATTTATTTATTTATATTTTACTGAAATTGAAGAAATGTTCTTAAACTATAGTTAATAGATACCCTGTATTTTAAAAATGTTTCCAGAAAGACATTTGGATGGATGTGACCATTATGCACTATGCACATTATTTATGAACCAAAACTATTACAACTTTAGAGTGAAAATTATGTAGTTAATATGCTGTAGCTAGTTACTGCAATCAAACTGTTTATCATAAATCTTAGACTATTCTTCCTTACATATGTTAAAGAAATAATTTTACCTAAATTTTAAGGAAGAGATGAGTAGAAGATGGATGTGATGCTGGGAGTGTGAACAAGTAATCAGAAGCATTTCAATATGACAAACAAAACATCTCACTGATTTATCCATGTGCCTACACAAACCCACATAATTTTAGGCCAAAAGCAGCCTATTACGCTTAGGTAAAAGAAGAGCCATTTGACACACTTCTACAAGGCAAAAGATGAAACAGGAGGAAAGCATAGCAGAACTTTCCTCAGGGTAATAACTACTGTTTTAATCAATCATCAAACACACGAACATTAAGATACTGTGAACAATGCAGAATTAACCAATATAAAATTACAGACATTCTTAAATCTGTACTATGGCTGGAGTTGCTATTTACTGGTTTAATTTCCTTATTCAAACCACAAAACACCCAGTTCAGATCTGACTTCCAACTCTGAATGCAGTATTCCTGCCTCTCAACAGACAGTACACACTTGGACATCTAAGAATCTGAACTCACTGTACATCTATGAGTCAGTAATCACGCACCTGTCTTCAGAATACAGCAGACACAGACTTAATATACTACCTGGATGTTAAATTTCTTCCTTGAACATGTAATATAACTCATTTACCTATTTTAATACACAACATCCACTATCCCCAGGTTTACTGTTTATGGAGAACCTTATGCACCCCTGCTAACCCTGCCGGAAGTCTGATCAGACAAGCTTATAATACAGTATGTGATGCAGGCATATTAATTGTGAACAACCTGAAATAAGTAGGACAATCTCCTCTAAACATGAAAGAAGATACTAACCTTTTAATGTTTTCACAAGTTAATAAAAGGATAAGGATTACTTCCTAAACTGTGTAGCTTAAACCCCTTAAAAGTGAGATATTTTCCAGTAAGACTTTTTTAAGGTGCCACAGGCTACAGTTCTTTGTAACTATTGTGTGTGGAAAGACAGATCCTCAGAAATAACCTAGATGTTAATTAAAGGTACCAGACAGACTTAAAACTTCAGTTGCAACAGCTTTTATCTACAGATACTATTCTGTAGGAAAGCAGAAGCAATCTTGTTTTAACTGCTTATTTAATCCAAAAACGGTGCCTCTAAGAGACACACTTTTGTAGAACAGCTCCTCAAGGAGCAACATTTGATGCCCCACCCTTTCTGACATCTATGCTTACACTATACAACTGTCAGGTAACAGAGAAATGTTTGCACTGAAATCAATATGAACAGTATGGGGTTCTTTCCTTTTCTGAAATTCTGCTGGATCGTTTTTTAATATTTTTAAGTCCCACAAATCACTGCCACTTTGCAGCTCTCCCACGCTACTTCAGACTGTACAGACAAAACAACTTCTAAAATCTACTAAATTGTCAATGTGTAAAATATTCCAGATGGGTTATCTCTCTTTTGCAGCATCACTAAAGAGTGATTAATGTAGCAGTCTTCAGAATTTATGTATGTAACAATATTTGATTTAGATTCCAAAAGCAAATTCTTACAACTAGTATTAAACAAACTGAATTATTATTGTTGGAATCTATAGTCTTAGAGGTCTTTTCCAACCTAAATGATTCTATGATTCTATTATAATGCCAGTATGATAAAAATGCTGAAAAAAATAGTTTCTCTGAACAAGTTAAACCATGACAATGTGAATTGTTAGAAACAAAAACTCCCTAAAAACTAACATTTAAAAATTTTGTCTGTTTGTCTGACCTTTAGGGACTTCATCTGATCCTTTATCATGTTTCTTCAGTCTCCTTTTTCCCTTAGATTGCTGTAAACAGTTCCCCACCTCCTGACCATCTAAAAACTTCACTTTCCAAATACATTACATCCCTGGTTAATTACATTGCCCCGTCTGATTTTTATCAGAGAAGAAATTAGGATCAAAACAGAAAAGCCAAAAAAAAAGGCATTTTCTTTTTTGTTTATTTGTTTTCAGAAGGAGGCTTGAAAAGTATTTCACGGCAATGAAGTTTCATTTCAGTTTTTTACTCTTGCTTTTTGCAACAGAGCGTGGTCATTGTTATGCAGAAGAAGTTTATCTACACTTATTACAAAATGTTCCCCTTTGTTGTTTTGGTTTTTTGTCATGTTAGGTCTACTGAGCTTCCTGCAACAACACTGGTGACAGAAATGGACACTTTCACAGCCTCTGAGAACAACAGTTCCACCTGCGACTTCTATGAGCACAAAGATACAGCACGGATACTACTGTCTGTCTTCTACAGCACCATCTTAATTCTTGGTGTGCTTGGAAACACCATTGCCCTCACCGTCATTTTCAAAAACAGAAAGAAGATCAACTCCACTACTCTCTACTCAACAAACCTCGTCTTCTCCGACCTCCTGTTCTGCATTGCCTTGCCAACAAGGATAGCCTACTACGCCCTGGGATTTCACTGGCCATTTGGAGAAGTATTATGTCGAATAACCGCCCTCTTGTTTTACATCAACACCTACGCAGGTGTAAACTTCATGACGTGTTTGAGCATTGACAGGTTTTTCGCTGTTGTCCATCCCTTCCGATACAAGATCAGAAGGATTAAATACGCCAAGGGCATTTGTGTCTTTATCTGGTTTCTTGTATTTAGTCAAACTTTCCCATTACTTATACAATCCATGTCACAGGAGGAAAAAGAAAGGACTACATGTATGGAATATCCAAACTTTGAAAATATAGAACATCTACCATTTATACTTCTTGCTGCCTGTTTAATAGGGTACCTTATTCCCCTGGGGATTATACTATTTTGTTACTCTCAAATTAGCTGCAAACTTTTTCAAACGGCCAAGGAAAATCCACTGACTGAAAAATCAGGGATAAACAAAAAGGNCAAGTGAGTGTATCAATTTCAAGCGCTGCCAGGTCACATCATGAGGAAAGCTCACGTGACGTAGGAGAAACACAAATGACGGTACTTGCTAAACCTTCCAATGGAAAGCTACCTGAAAAATAAAGTCTGCAGTACACCACAGTGGAGCAAGAATAAAAATCCAGGATCCACAGCAAAAACTCTTAGTGCTCCCTGTATTAGAAGCATAACTAAAATTCTGTTTCTCAGGATGTTAGGCAACCAAGGAGTGATGTTGGACTGAAAAAGAATTGTCACAGTAGAGCAGAAAAACTCAGCGTTATAATCTCCTTGCTGTATAATTTTGACTGATCTCTTACATTTTCCAGGAAATACGCACCATTGTGAATGTTCAAATTCCATGTTGCATGTATGTATGCCTGGATGTTCTTAATCCAGCAAAGTCTCAAATCGCAGTTTGGATTAAGCACAAATAACTTACAATTCAGACCAACTACAACCAGAACATCTGAAAATTTCAAAACCTCTAGTTGAGCTTCAATTACAGCAATGGCTTTGTTAGCCCAGTCACACAAGCAAGAGAAATCAAATTTTGAGATAAAATGGACAACTTCTGTGCAGGTTTGACTATCACAAGTGCTTAAGTTTATAGCTCTTTGGAGGTGAAAGTGCATTTTATAGTATTTGGAGAACAAATGTCTTATTAGACAATTTACATAGAAAACATTGTCAAATATAACATATGAAAAGCTAATGAACTGTGTAGTTCTCCCCAACACTGAACATCTCCTGTATGTTAAATCGCTCATCTTTGAAAGGTGTATTATCTCTTTACCCGTTTCCTAAAGGAGAACTTTTCTTTCTAATGTGTATTGTAAAGAGTCTCTACTCCAGTTGTACATAAATTATTTATAAACACAAATTGAAGAAAGAGACTTTAATACGAAAACTGCACCATTTCAGTTAAAAGAACAGTGATACTGAGTTCTCCAAAACTTCTGCTGAAGTCAGACATGGACACAAGACAAACGTTTTAGAAACACAAATAAATGTTCACATTTGAGGCCGCCAAAAAGTAAATTAATGGGTTAGTTCTGATGGTGTGAGATGGCTACCTCTCTTTAAGTGCTGTTTACCTGAGAGATCAGTAAATGAGAACAGCAGGATTGGCTGGGAAAGAACAAGTTTTCCCATTGCGCCTTCATAGAGCCTATCTGGGATGCATTTGGGCACACTGAAATTGCGCCAGGAAAGAGACCAAATGACTTAAACGCATCCTGCTGGAATCAGCTCAATACCAGTTGAGAATCCAGGATGCAAGCCCTGGGTTCCTGTTGTTGTTCCCTTCTGTCACATGTCAATTTCCTTCCCTACTTTATTTCCAGCCCCTCTATCTTTTCTTTAGTGTTCTATCTTATTAATATGCCTTCACTTGCCAACACAACTTGGTAACTTCACCAGGAGATTGTGATGGAAAAGGAAAATTAAAGACTGCCTGATGATTATAAATAAAAGCCATGCCAGATGTCAGAANACAGTTCCCCACCTCCTGACCATCTAAAAACTTCACTTTCCAAATACATTACATCCCTGGTTAATTACATTGCCCCGTCTGATTTTTATCAGAGAAGAAATTAGGATCAAAACAGAAAAGCCAAAAAAAAAGGCATTTTCTTTTTTGTTTATTTGTTTTCAGAAGGAGGCTTGAAAAGTATTTCACGGCAATGAAGTTTCATTTCAGTTTTTTACTCTTGCTTTTTGCAACAGAGCGTGGTCATTGTTATGCAGAAGAAGTTTATCTACACTTATTACAAAATGTTCCCCTTTGTTGTTTTGGTTTTTTGTCATGTTAGGTCTACTGAGCTTCCTGCAACAACACTGGTGACAGAAATGGACACTTTCACAGCCTCTGACAACAACAGTTCCACCTGCGACTTCTATGAGCACAAAGATACAGCACGGATACTACTGTCTGTCTTCTACAGCACCATCTTAATTCTTGGTGTGCTTGGAAACACCATTGCCCTCACCGTCATTTTCAAAAACAGAAAGAAGATCAACTCCACTACTCTCTACTCAACAAACCTCGTCTTCTCCGACCTCCTGTTCTGCATTGCCTTGCCAACAAGGATAGCCTACTACGCCCTGGGATTTCACTGGCCATTTGGAGAAGTATTATGTCGAATAACCGCCCTCTTGTTTTACATCAACACCTACGCAGGTGTAAACTTCATGACGTGTTTGAGCATTGACAGGTTTTTCGCTGTTGTCCATCCCTTCCGATACAAGATCAGAAGGATTAAATACGCCAAGGGCATTTGTGTCTTTATCTGGTTTCTTGTATTTAGTCAAACTTTCCCATTACTTATACAATCCATGTCACAGGAGGAAAAAGAAAGGACTACATGTATGGAATATCCAAACTTTGAAAATATAGAACATCTACCATTTATACTTCTTGCTGCCTGTTTAATAGGGTACCTTATTCCCCTGGGGATTATACTATTTTGTTACTCTCAAATTAGCTGCAAACTTTTTCAAACGGCCAAGGAAAATCCACTGACTGAAAAATCAGGGATAAACAAAAAGGCCATCAATACGATCATATTTGTAATCATAGTGTTCATCATCTGTTTTACCCCTTATCATGTTGCAATCATACAACACATGATTAAGAAACTTCAGAAGGAACCCTTGTGCACTGAAAAGAAAATTTTCCAGAAGTCACTCCATTATACTGTATTTCTGATGAATTTTAACTGCTGCCTAGATCCTTTCATCTATTTCTTTGCATGCAAAGGATACAAGAGAACTGTACTGAAAATACTTAGACGACAAGTGAGTGTATCAATTTCAAGCGCTGCCAGGTCACATCATGAGGAAAGCTCACGTGACGTAGGAGAAACACAAATGACGGTACTTGCTAAACCTTCCAATGGAAAGCTACCTGAAAAATAAAGTCTGCAGTACACCACAGTGGAGCAAGAATAAAAATCCAGGATCCACAGCAAAAACTCTTAGTGCTCCCTGTATTAGAAGCATAACTAAAATTCTGTTTCTCAGGATGTTAGGCAACCAAGGAGTGATGTTGGACTGAAAAAGAATTGTCACAGTAGAGCAGAAAAACTCAGCGTTATAATCTCCTTGCTGTATAATTTTGACTGATCTCTTACATTTTCCAGGAAATACGCACCATTGTGAATGTTCAAATTCCATGTTGCATGTATGTATGCCTGGATGTTCTTAATCCAGCAAAGTCTCAAATCGCAGTTTGGATTAAGCACAAATAACTTACAATTCAGACCAACTACAACCAGAACATCTGAAAATTTCAAAACCTCTAGTTGAGCTTCAATTACAGCAATGGCTTTGTTAGCCCAGTCACACAAGCAAGAGAAATCAAATTTTGAGATAAAATGGACAACTTCTGTGCAGGTTTGACTATCACAAGTGCTTAAGTTTATAGCTCTTTGGAGGTGAAAGTGCATTTTATAGTATTTGGAGAACAAATGTCTTATTAGACAATTTACATAGAAAACATTGTCAAATATAACATATGAAAAGCTAATGAACTGTGTAGTTCTCCCCAACACTGAACATCTCCTGTATGTTAAATCGCTCATCTTTGAAAGGTGTATTATCTCTTTACCCGTTTCCTAAAGGAGAACTTTTCTTTCTAATGTGTATTGTAAAGAGTCTCTACTCCAGTTGTACATAAATTATTTATAAACACAAATTGAAGAAAGAGACTTTAATACGAAAACTGCACCATTTCANTCAGTAAATGAGAACAGCAGGATTGGCTGGGAAAGAACAAGTTTTCCCATTGCGCCTTCATAGAGCCTATCTGGGATGCATTTGGGCACACTGAAATTGCGCCAGGAAAGAGACCAAATGACTTAAACGCATCCTGCTGGAATCAGCTCAATACCAGTTGAGAATCCAGGATGCAAGCCCTGGGTTCCTGTTGTTGTTCCCTTCTGTCACATGTCAATTTCCTTCCCTACTTTATTTCCAGCCCCTCTATCTTTTCTTTAGTGTTCTATCTTATTAATATGCCTTCACTTGCCAACACAACTTGGTAACTTCACCAGGAGATTGTGATGGAAAAGGAAAATTAAAGACTGCCTGATGATTATAAATAAAAGCCATGCCAGTTGTCAGAATAAATGTTATTTATTGCAGCTGTAGCTCTCTGGCACTGAGGTTGAGCCAAACAAACATAGTTACATTTGTCATTTTTGCAATTTCTTCCTTCCTCATGTGTTGACCTCCCCCCACCTGCAAACATGGAAGGGTCATATCTGAACGTAAGTACGGAAACATTAAATTAACAATTACTTTCTTATGGCAAAGAAAACACAAAATCCCCAATATTTCATACCACTTAGACTGCCAAAATTGAGCTTCTAATTATAAAAGACACTATGCAGCTTCAAGAAAATGGAGAAAGAAAAATAATTTTTAACAGAAGTTCTACTCAGTTCTGTATGCTATACTAGTTCTGTCCCAGTCAGCTTTTTTAATAAACTATTTTAAAATATTATTTAAGAATTCGTTCCTGTTGGGAGTAAGCTAATGATAATCTTATAAAACCACAGACAGACACTCGTGAACACCTAGAAACTGTAGAAATAAAATGTATGTATTATTAACATTACACCAGTACAACCTCATTTTATTCTACTGTCTGTTTTTGTTTATTAGTATGCATTTCATCTACCTGTGATTATAAAATCGTACACACAGGAAGTCTTTTTTATGTTTGTCTGTAAAATATAACTTAAATATGTATTAAAACACCACGTACTGCAAATAACTACACTCTTAAGTGGAAGAAAAGTGAAGATCTGTATTGAAAATATTTATCTCAGCTTTCTCACACTAGCAACTCTGTTTTCAATTTTTTTTGTTTCTAAACCACATCAACATTCTCAAACAGTTAACATCAAAATACTGACTCCAGTTAGACAGGGGCTTGAGAAAAGCTATTTTTTTTCTCCCTATTTTAGTATTTCTGAAATGCAGAAGAAACCAAGAAAATGAAAACCTTTTAAAGGTAAGATAAACTCGGTTTCCTGACAAAAGTTCTAAAGGCACAGACACACGGACAGTGACAACTTATAGCTGTGACAGCTGCTTCCCCTCACAACTTGTCAGCATGCATTCACAGCTCACACACACTTGTATCGATGAGGAGGCTCTTTTCTGTGTGCTTATCTGAATTTGCCAAAAGTAGCAGGAGGGGGGTTCATTTGGCCTGGGACTCTGCACTGAAATCAAACCTTTAGAGAGTATCTGTCCTGCTTCTTCTACCAGCTGCACAGTGGGGCAGGCAGACACCATCAAAGAGACGGTAACAACCTGCTGCATGGGACCAAGCGAAAACAGTAATATTGAAAATTTAATGCTGTTCTCAAACAAATTATTTCCTTCATAATGCCCATATCCATTTATCCTGCTGGTTCTCTTCCTCCAGTATGGTTTGTTGCAGTATTTTCACGATAGCAGTTACCCACAGTGGCACACTCCCAGGTCTCTTTTGCATGCTGCACAGACAGGAACGAAGGGGGAAAAGCCATACCTGGCATTTCTTTCCTTCTCCAACACTGAGTATGTAACAGATGTGTATGTCTTAAAAGACATGAGCATGCCATGCCATGCAACACATGGCTGAAGAAGTATAAACTTTGCAAGAGAAAATGAGCTTTTGCTTTGGGAAAAGCTTTTGATACATTCTAAGAAATGCCACATTTTATGTGAAAGGCTGCCAAATGGTCACAGAGATCTGGGGCTTGCTCACACTTCACATATAAGTAAAGCAGCTGACAAGTAGCACTAGGTTCAAATTACTTGCTCATTGTGAGGATATGACTGAAGTTTTTTGGAGAAACTGGATCTCTGTTTGGAGGGTGAAGTCCAGTCAGGATCTTGAAATTCACGTTCATGAGAAAATGAATATCTTTTATCTCTACACTTTGGAGTGTTGGGCTAGGCAATTGCTAAGAGGACTCCAACTACACAGAGTCCTACTGCTGACAGAGTGTGTCCACTGCTGACATATCTCCCAAATCTTATCTGGTAGGGAATGTGATAGAGCACATAGAAATAATAATGATCATGATGGCAAAATAGTATGCTCTCTGTCCAAGTCCCGAAAAGAAAGTTGGATAGGCACGTGTTGTCAAACACATGACCAAGTGAAGGTGCATCATGTGAAAAATCCCAAAACACATACTTTCAGCAGAAGAGCATTTAGTGCCCTCACCTTTACTATCATTGAGAATACAAAATTAAGGGCTAATACTGCAAGTACCCTCAGCTGCCTTAGGCTTGAAGATATTGAAGACTAACTGAAAAGTGTGAAGACAATGAACACAATCTTCTGTAGCTACAGTCCCAGCAGAAGAGGCTAGGTATTCCCCAAGGCATTTTTCCTTGACTTGTTTGTCTGTGGCCCTGAAAACTATGTAGATGAGGAACCTGTCAGCATCATGATCATCTCCTAGCAAAAGGCAGTAACAGCAACTGTCTGAAGAGGTAAACACAAATAACACAATGTGGCTATCACAAATAACATGACTCCTGAAGGTAGTTAATGACTCCTCCTAAACTGGCAAGCTCATTAGCGTTAAAAAAAAAAAAAAATTAAAAAAAGGAAGGTTTTGGGTTCTTTTAAGTAGATGTTCCATTTAAGTCTAACATTGTTCTGAAATTCAAAAGCTTTTAGGTAACCAAGGAATGAACAAGACTCCAAGAAAATTATGAGAGCCTGCAACACAAGAAAAATAAATAGTGTGCAACTGAAGAGAAAGAGAAGAAAAGCTTTGCCTTATATGACCAGCTAGGGAGGAACTGAAAAGCAGCGACATACTTTGTCTCTTCTATCTCCATGTCTGTTGTACAGAGCAAGGGAACAACTGAAGACAAGCTAAGGTTTGTATTCAGCAGTATCCCACTGTGACATACAGACAAGGTCATCAGACACCAAGAATCATTTGAAAAACAACAAATTCATCTGAGTGCAATATTTCCTGATATAGTCTTGGCTAAGATGCAGCCTGCAGACTAAGGCTATAGTACAAAATAAATACAAAAAACTCTGCCAAGCTGCAACCCTTTTCTGATGAAAAACGGGAATTTCTGTTTTTGTAATAAAAGCTCAGATATATATTTCCTCAATTTTTTTTTCCCCTTAGAATACTCCCTTAACTTCCTTCAATGTCTAACTTCTGACTTCCTGAGGCTGATGTCTCATCTTTGTACACGACAGTCCTCAATCAATTTTTTCTTCCAGTAGCCTGTCTGGTCCCTTTTAGAACTCAAATAAAATGTCTGTTACTGCAGCGTTTTGCAGCATAAAGCTCCACAGAATAATTACCCATGGTGCCTGGAGCCATTTTTGTTCACATGTGACACCTGTTAGTTTCATTTGAAGTCCCCTGCTTATTGCCAGAAAAAAGGCAGCACAGCAACTCTATTTACCTTGTTCACAATAGTTGTGATTTTAAAGACCTGCATCAAATCCCCTTCCTTTCAGAGTCATCTCATCTCTTCTCCTGTGAACAGTCAGATAAAAGCTGTTCAGCACTTCATTCAAATTACAAAGGAAGGAAAGAAGTCAAGTGGAAATAAAATATGGGAATCCATCTGTGTTCATGCTGGGTGGCAGAAAAGAACAGGGTGTCTCTACACACAGGGAGATCAAGAGCACACTGATCTACTTTTCCTACCACATACAGCAGCATACAGGTTCTCTAAACTAGGATCTTGCCCCATGACTGCCAAATTTGGATAACCTTGCTCTGACATGTTAAATAAGGAAGAACTGGACCTCACTGGGCTGGAAAAACGGATTCATAGGAACTTCACGATGCTCAGCAAGTCAAATGCAAAACCTTGCATTTGAGCTAGAATAACCCCACGTAACAGTACAGGCTGGGCATGACCTGGTTAGAAAGCAGATTGGCAAAAAAGGTCTGGGCTCCTGGTGGACAAATTAAAGAGGAGTCAATAGTGCAACCTCACAGCCAAACACGTATGGGACCATGTTTGAAAGAACATCAAGAGAAGCAATCTTTCCCCTTCATTCAGTACTTGTGAGATCAGGCCTGGAATTCAGTACTGAGTTTTGGGCTTTCCAGTACAAGAATGATACTGACACACTGGAATAAATCTGGCAGACACCAGAAATGTTGAAGGGGCTTGCAGCACATGCTACAGGAGGAGAGGCTGAGGGAGCGGAGATGGTTCAGCATGGAGAGGGAAGACTGGGAGGAGATGTTATTGTTGTCTTCACCTGTTTAATGGGGAGGGGTACAGAAAAGATGGCAACACCCAGTAACAAGCACGAGCTGCAGCAAGGAACAATTAAACATTAGGAAAGCATTTTTTCATCATGAAGCTAGTTAGAGATGGGAAAGGCTGCACAGAAAGCCTAGGAAATGTCTATCCTTAGAGATACTCAAAACTTGATTGGACAGAGTCCTGACTAAAATGGCACCACCAGGGTTGGGCAACCCAACCCCCAGTGTTTCAACCTGTGTTCTTCTATGACTAGCAAATTAGTCCAAGTTTTAAGTTAGACTAGAAAGCAACATGAAACTCAACAGCCTTGCAATAAAACTAGCAAATGATATAACTTTAAAATCTTCTAGTCTTGTGCTCTGTCTAAGTCTCTATCAAAATGCTGTCATTAGCATTCACCTAAAATAAAGAAAGGTCAAGACATGGCATGTACTTCTTTCCACAAAGCTGCATTCCTTTTTCCCCAATGAAAAAGCATGAGTTTCTCCTCTTCCCCTTTTCTTTTCCTCAGTTGTGACAGATGTTGTGCAAAGGGCTAAACTAAAAAAAAACAAGTTTTGCACCTGTTCTGAAGGCAGCAACATTTGTGGTTGTCCTATCCCCTCCAGAAAACTATAGATTGTCTTATACCATGCAAAAGGAGAGCTATTTTCCTCCCTCTATTAAGCTAGACTTAGCAGTTTCATCCTTCCTGTGGCATGTAACTTTCGAGGGAAGTTGTGGTTAGTTAACAGAAGGCACTCTGAGGAAGCCTACTTTAAATATAGAGATGCTGAAAAATGATTATTTTCAACTTACTAGCCTAAAAAGCAGCCAGTTTTTTATCAGTGTTTTATCACTGCTGCTGATATTAACGGGCTAAGAACCTGATGAAACCTTAGTATCACAACTCCAAAGCATGGAAAGTTACAGTAATTCAGTGTAAGAGTAGCAGATCATTGTCACCAGTTGGACAGGAAGATGTGAAGCTCCCTTGCCACTTGCATGTGTGAGGCATTTTTGACAACTGAAGACTCCTAACAAGTTATCAGACTTTAAAGGAAACTCTGGGACAATTCTTTTAAATTGTCTTTTAAAAAATAAGTACAGTGTATTCACAATGACAGATGATCAGAAGAGTCCAAATGCCCATGAGAACCTCACTCCTTCATTGACAGAGATGGGGGCAAACCGACTATTTTAAACGTGCTAGGAGTAGCTACTAGGATAATCAAATAATTTGAAATTACTGACATAATAGATTACATTGTATCAGTTTCATTAAATGAAGGATCCTTAACTCCTTTCAACCCACAAGGCAGAGCAGAAGCTCTAAAACTAATGTACCAGTACCACCAGCAGTAACAGAAGCCAGTGAACACACACATCAGACAACTGCAAAATAAGTGGCACACAACTCCAGGTACAGCCAGGCCATCTCTGCCCCTCCTTGCTTTTCTCCTAGACCACTCCTGCCATTCAGCCAGCACCCACACCCCATACCCAGGAGCACAGGGAGTTTCCCACAGCTACACAAACCCACACAGGCCTCACGGCTGAGAGCAACCAGCTGAGGACCACTGCAGGTACAGCCTAAGGTCAGGGAAATGCCTCCTCACATCTGAACTGGTTTTACTGCCTCCATAAAAGGTCTGCTTACATCTCCTCCACCGCAAGTGGAAGCTGAACTTGGAAAAACTAATTCCTCTAGCTACAGCCCGGCCTTCCTAATAGCATGGATGCTGGTGCTTGAAGGCATTCACTATGCAGCTCATCATCTCTATTCAAGCAGCTAAGCATCACTGCCGTCATAATTCCTTTGCAGTGTTTCTTGTGCTGCAACTTGAAACTCCTAGTGAAATTAAGTGATTAGAGGATTAGACTTGTAATTTTAAAATGTCCATAAAAAAGATTTTTTGAACCGAGATCAATAAAGAGCTAGTACCATAAAGTATTTTAACTACAAATGAAGTCTCATTGTCATACGGCCCTAATAAGGTCTTCACAACTTTAAAAAAATAATACAAAAAAAATTGGTATTTGTCTTAATGTTTCCATCAGTTCTTCTAAGACTGAGCAACCTTTATTGGTTAATTTACACCATCTGTCAAAATAGCTACAATTAGGAAGGCAAAAGATGGACCGTGAATTCTGAAATTCTCAGAAATTTGAGAATGCTCTTTCACAAGGTGCCACTTTCTAGCCCAAAAACAGGAAACAAGCATGCCTCACTGGCCACAGACCCACTAATAGACAAAGTTTTTGCTTCTCTCTCTTTACAGTGTTATTCAACTTTGTCAGCATTTCAAAAAAAGGTCTAAGCAAATCAGAACCATGATTTACATTCCACCTCATCTGATGATATAACACAACTGCTCACAGCAGGACTCTTCCATACACAGGACAATTACAGCAGTGGCCACATGGGAGGGGAGGAATACCAGTGTGTACCAGCAAGACACACCAAGAATTGCAGAGCATCTCAGAACTATAAAGGAAATTTTACATCAGTTAAGCAACCTTTGCTTAGAACAGCAATACTTCTTCAGTCCACAAGAAATCAGCCGCACTTTGAACCACAATGTTTGCAATTGCAGAAGTAACCTTATCACTACCTCTACGGAGGTAGCCAGTGGGGGATGATTATTCTGTGAAGAGTTACTGACCCACATAACTAGTTGAGCCATAGGCCTCTGTATCATGGATACTACATGAGCTTAATCAAAGTGCACCTAATCAATAGTATAACTAATCGATATATGCACAGTCAATACATAATTACCCAATGTACAGTCAATGCACACTTTATGTATATAATGTAATATCTTGTTCATACAAATTATTATATGCAATAGTTTTGGGACTGGAGCTTTATTAATGAAATAAGAGTATATACTGCTCAGGTGGGTCTTAAAAGCTATGTCTTTGCTCCCAGCTGGATTCTGTCAGTGACTGATTGATCTGTACTGTGAGCAAGATCCTGTGAGCAAGGAACACTACTGATGTCAGAGCTGGTGAACCTCACCATGGATGGAATCTGTGCCATGTGCTGTCCCTGACCAGATGTCCAGCTAATGCTGCAACATCTTGGGGTTCCCAGCATTGGAAAACATGTAACATTTCATAACTTGCTATTGGCTTTTCTGGGCTATTAATGAACAGTTATTAGTCTTGCAAGTGTTTGTGTCTTTCTCACTGGGATTCAGTCCTCTCCTTGGTGCAAAACACTCAGTTATTTTATTTATCATTTTTCCAACTGCAAATATGAGTAAGATAAAGAACAAGTCGTAATTCTGCTTCTCCAAAAAGTATTCTTTAAAATCAAAAAGATCGAAGTGACTAAGTTAAACTTAAGCAAATGAATTTTTATTATGAGCAGAATGAAAACATTAACTATAAGGCTTTGTGGAGAATAAAAAAAGAATATAAATGCAAGCAAATTACTAGTCATCGAGAACCTAACAATGAGCTGTCCTAAAATCTGTGAGAGAGAATCAAGCAGTGCTCCCTCTGAAAAATTGTAATCAAGCAGTGGTTGTAAGAAAACAAAGAATTAAAATAAGAATTTGAAAAAACTCCCTTTAGGGTATTTAGGATTGCAACAAACACACAAAAATGAATCAACCAATTAACACTACAGGAACCTGAGGAAAAAATGGTTAACATTTTTAGTGATTTCTGTGCTTCATACATAAAAGCGTAAACAGTGCTGTGAAAAAACTCACAAATACTCCAGAAGCTAAATAAACTCGTACTTTATTTGTTCAGAACAAGCCAGTGCAACAAAAATATCCTTTCATTTGAAAACTTCAGATTTTACTATTAAAAAGAATTTTTACTATATAAAAGAACTGTTATCTGTGCTTCCCAAAAAACAGTTGTTGGTTTTTGCTAACAATGAGCAAATGAAATACTGTGGGCAACATCACAATTTGTTCTTCCCCTTTGGTTTCAGTTTCAACTTTTTAATATTTTGTAACAAGCAAAGATTACCAACTGAGTGATTAAAATTCTGTACAAATGAATGATTTCCACCCTAACATATACCTCACTCGCATAGAAACCGGCTGTATGGAGAAACAGTTTCTGACAAAAAATTTTAAATTATTTGTTTTCTTAAAGTACATTACTGCAGGCAAAAAAATAATGTCTGCTTTTATTTTTAAAGTTTTGTTGATGTATCAAAGACAGCAATCTTTATCTTTCCTCTTGTTTTCAGTTTACTTTTAAAAGTACTTTTAAAAGTTTGCAATGTCGCTACCTTATGCAACTCTTGGTAGCATCACTTCCCTTCCCCCACCAGCTCAACCCAAACTTCATTACCATTTCTGTTTCCTCACACAAAAAGAAAAATGGGAATTGTCTCATCAAAGTATGTTTCTCTCTGATCTGCTACCCTGATTTTGATAGACAAATACTAAATCACTCAGAGAGATACAATGTCTCATAATAATATCCCTATTGCAGAGTTTCTTCATAACAATTAGTGTTTCTTATAGTCCTTGTTTAGAATTATCCAGTGCAGAAATCCAATTACAGCTCATTTATCTTTAAAAAGGGTTAAGACAGCTGGTTATTTAGCCAGGTTGGCAGAGACACAGGTAATGTTTACCTCCATAAGCTGCTTACAGAATACTGACTGCAGAGATTAATCCTGCTGCAGGGCAGACCAGTCTCTCTCCCCACACACTTACAAATCGGGATTCTTACATTTAGTTCACAGACCTATAGCCATGCTCAGTACTTTACACTGAACTAAACTGTAAGTGTGAAAGTGTTGACAGCCTGCAATTGACAAATGCCACTCACTACCAGGGACTTGAAAGGTGCAGCTCATCTCGTGGAAGCCCTCTCAAAGGTATTGTACAACTTGCTTCCAGACACACTCAACCACTTTTTGACTTTTTGCCAAATTACCTTCTACTACTTTCATCTTCTAAATACTGTTACCCACCATGTATGCCTATGTGAGAGGTGCAAAGACTTCACATCCAACTGAAAGGCAGAGGTAAGTATCCTAATTATCATGAAAATGGAACATTGCCACATTTCAAGAACACCCTCAAAATCCCCAGAAAAGCCTGACACCATTTAAGAAACATCTGATTATCCATTTGTTATTGTAGTCTGATATCTTGAATACTACAACTTTGTACAGGGCAGAGCTTTTGGCTGATAATGACTCATCTTACAATTACTGAAGTCAGGGCTTGGTGTGACACATTGTGGAGAACCCAAGTTCAGAGGTTATGCTCTTCTGGCCCATCTGTCTCCCTCCTTTGGCAGGGGTTACTGACTCTACAGCAACGCATGCTTTAACCTCAGTCTGTACAGAGATAGTGATGTACTAAAGAAGCAACACTCCTGAAACAACCTTTATAAACATTAAAAGAAAAAAAAAGGGGGGGGAAGGGAGCATTTGACATTCAGGGTGTACAGAAATGCCCCAGTTCTAGAAATAGAAGGGTTTAGATGAAACACCAGCAGATGAATTCTGAGGAGAATCCTAAAAAGAAAAGAGGAAAAGCACAGGATGTTCTACTGCTTCAGCCACACAGGCTTTTCACACTTGTGACAGAGCAGGCAGGTACCAAAACACTACCTTTGTCAAAAGGTGAAAAGAGCTTGTGACCACAGGCTCAAAGAGATGTAGTGTGAGGAAAGACTGCACCAAATGAAGATTACATAACAGAAAAGGATCATTAAGATAAGAAAAAACAAACAAAACTACCTCTCATCAAGCCCTTGCTAAAACTCATGGTGAGAAGTGATTGAAAAGCTCTCCACAGAACAGCACAGAGATTCCTGCTGAGTATCCCTTTATGGAACAGATTTTATTTTCTTAGGTGTACACGGCACACAAGTAAAAACGTAAAAAAACACCAACAAAAGTTTTAAAACTGAGAAAGATATTTTGTCTCACACAACAGGGAAAATCAGCTCGTCTAAGAACTGCAAGAGAGTAAGTGGTTCTTGACTGTTTCTCACTGGGGTTTAGTGTACGTGCTTTACCAAGCCCAGGCTAGAAAGGAATGACAAATGACAAAATGCAAAAGAAGCAGATGTGGGCTGACTGCATTGTTAGCTTTGATAGTCCTGAACAAAAGCTGCGTCTCAGATGGAATGCTGTCATCACAACTCTCATCTGTATCCTAACCAATCCCTCTGTATTGTCAGAAAACTGGAAAAGGTGTCCTCATGTCTGACTGGCTCCAGAACAGAGGAAAACATTTTTAAAAATAGCTCTGAGAAACATCAGAATTCCTGCTCGTAACACATCCAACTTAAGCATTCAAAATCCCACTCAATAATCTGTCAATACATAAAGTAAGTTTTGCCAAATGATCGATATCCCTAACCAAAGCAAGAGGGTCACCCTTCACATCTGTGTAATACACCTCAGCTTTGTGTAACTTGAACCTTGATAGACAAAAGGACCACCTAGCCCACCCAGTCTGAAGCTGCTGCACATTTGATACACAGACAGAGAAACTCAAGACACAAGGTCTCTGTCCCTGCAAAGATATCAGAGAATGTTCCTGGTTTAGATAATAGAAACCTACGTACCTGATAATGACAACAAAAGGCTATAATCCTGTGGGCACCTGCCTTGCCACCACTGTACATTCACTGAAACTATCCTGGGCACAAGGTGAACAGTGGGCAAAGCATCATGTAAGGACATGCTGCCAAGGGCTCACTGAAGTCCAGAGGGACATGGAGGTATAACATCCCAGTCTGAGTAAAGCCTGGAGAGGCATAGCCTGGAAGCAATCAAACTAATTTTTCTATGAGGGACAGCTGAGCCTTTTATAATCTTTATGAATCTAAAGAGAGCTCTCTAGCAGTTCTTAAAGATCTTGATGCTTACTCTGGTAAGCTGCCATTTGTGAGGCACTCCACTGAATCAAGAAGAGTGGGCAACTTCATTTAAGATAGGCGCTTACTTCAAGAGGCCCTTCAGACACATATAACCTCAAAAGTGGAACATTATACAGGGAACAGTCCAACTTGTAATGGCAACTGGCTTTTAACTCTGTAACTAAGATATATATTTTTTCATTCTACAAACTTCTAGCCTTAGAGAAAATACATTTGATAAGTAATGATCCAAAACTCTGGCATGTTACACACCTGATTCAAAGAGTTACGATTTCATTGACTTGCTTTTCAACACAATTAGTTTCACAGCCATTCTTACTTCATCTGAGAAATATTTTCAAAGCATGCAGGTCCTACCTGAACTTACAGCTCTGATAACATCACCTGTTTCCTGTTCCTGGAGTAAAGGAAGTGCAGAGATGTACACAGGGTAGCATCAGCCTCCTAGAATCATTTGCATGAACAGGTCTGACAATGTGACAGCTGCCTGTGCCGAGGAAGAAGAGGTGGGCACCACACGCGAATGAGACCTTTAGCCTTTCCTACCAGCTTCTGACATGTAATTCTCCACTGCACTGAATCCCCATGTTTCAGCACATAAACCTTGCTTCTCTCCACCTTCCCACATATGGTCCACATCACCCAGTCCATACTAAAACCCAAGAGCACACCACATTACGTGATGGCCTGAAGAGGGTCTTCATTCCCAGCTCCCACTGACAAAAGCACTAAACGATTTGTACAACATCTGTATTTAGCATAAAGCGAAGCCAGAGGATGGCAACTAATGTTGACCTATATGGCAAAGCATGTAAGCTATTTTTGCCTCATTTATTATGGCCTATTTTCAGGGCGGAGACAATAAGTTGGAGCTAACTACTAGAACGTGACTCATGTATCCGCTATCCAAGATTTTCAGGGCAATTCCGTAGAAGAGTCAAGTAACCGGCTACTCCTTAGTACTCTTCTACAGTAAATATCATTAGTAAATATTGTATTATTTTTTGGCTGAGCCATTTTTTAAGCTACTTTTGAATTCTTGATGAAAAAATTAAATCTCTTCTAACTTACCACATTATAATGAGCACATTGTAACAGACATTATAACACCTTCAAAAGCTAAACACTAGTAAAGAAAGGTATTAATATTCATCTTACACAGTCTGGCTTACTTCACAACACTTAAAAATTAAAATGCTTCCCACAATTTGGGGGTTTTTTGGTCACGACACCATTCACATCTCCTTTTGATTCATGGCTGTAGCTCAACTTTTCCAATGAGTAAGTATTCTAAGGCCCAAATTGCTAGCAGGAAATTGTTCAGCTTGTTTGTGACAAAACAGAAAGAAAATAGAAAAGCTGTAGCAGATAAGTGATTTCTTTGCAAAAAAATACTTCCTCATTAAGACCACCCTTTTTTAAGCTACAGACCAAGGTATCTGAAGCAAAGTGATGACTACACAAAAGGAGAGTATTCAGTAAGCATAAAATAAAAACAAAGAGGAAATTTTAAAAGATCTGGTTATTTAAACAGAAAGTCTTTAAAGTCATTAAACTCAAGAAATATTCTGATTTCTTAATTCTTTAGTGAAGCAACTGTGTTAGCTTTTTTACTAACCGTATGCACTGTCTTCTGTCTCACACGCATTTGTTTTTTAAAGTCTCACTCATAAAACTGTGCCTTCTTATAAAACCACTGAACTCACTGAATCAACTTCTGCCCATTACTTCTTTAAAGCATCAGCCATTGCAAGACCTCCTTCGTGAAGTTACTTTCTTACTCCCCTCCTCTGTCCTAAGAGAACAACCATACACTCTCTATTTTGCAAAATGATACGACAGTCACAATATCTCCTCATACTAATAACATCTCTAGCTGCATCTAAGAATTATTCTTTCATTTTTCTTCCTTCTTCCTCCACCACAACCAAATAATTAGCTGCCCTACAAATCCGGGGACGAGGGAAGAGATACACAGAACATCACTGGAATGGAAGCAGCTCATTCTGTGATGGAGTGAGATATTTTATCCTTTATATATCCCCTATGTAAACAGATATCAGATCCTTTAAACAAAAATGTAGCAATCCATGCTTGTAGCAGAACTACAGATAGGTGACTACTGATGTTTCTCAGACTTACGTCAGACTCCTTTAAGCTTGTTTCCCTTCAGATCAAGTAACATGGGGCACTTCAGTAAGTCAATTTGCAAACAATAGCTGAAATGATCATTTGTACAGAATTGTTTGGCACAGACATCTACAATTAGATGCAGGATTTCCTTTTAAATTCCAAAGGGACTTCCACATCCCCGTCTTTCTTTACTACCGTTGAACATGAGGAACAAACAAGGTGTTCCTAATTCCGGAAAGAGGAAGAGAAGAGGGGGGAAAAAGCGAAATCTGCCAGTAAAGACAGAAAGAAAACTTGATCATGCCCACGTAGACTGAAAATAATCTTCAAGGGTCAACTATTAAACTAAAAAGGAGGTCCCTATTCCCACATAGGAAAGAAGGCATTTTTTTATTCTCATGAAATAATTTAATCATAAAACTTTTACTCCTTCTGAAAAATGAAGTGCTATGAAAAGAAATTTGTTGCTGTTGCCTCTTATTTTGATAAAGACATATCAGACAACTAAAACAACAAAATCAGCAAGTGGGTGATTAAAAACCACAAGGTTGCTTAATTTTTTGTATTAGTTTTTATCCTTGTGCTACATAATAAAGCCAAAAGAATGGTAAATGTTGTCTCCAGGCCTTCTCCTGGAGAATAGGTGACTTCCAATTCTTCACTTTTTCAGGGTAAATTCAGACTACACACAGTTAGGAAGTCTTTGCCTACAACTCATCCTCAGAATTGCATCTTACTGTTCAAACAGAAATGCAAAGGGGAGACCCTGTGGAATGTAACAGAATTTGCAGTTCTATGACACAAAAACGACCACAACTTCCATGCCATGCAATACTTTATTTCCATGGGAGACACAAAATGGTTTTCTGTCTTTATAATCAATTTTCCTGAAAAATTGGCTAAGTAGTGCAGCTATATAAAGGAATGAACCCACTATACCTGTTTTCTGCTATTCCAAAGATCCGTTGTTATGCTGGCTAAAGATCCACAGATGGCAGCATTGATGCAGTAATTAATCTTCACCACAGCAGAGGTCAAAACACATTTCACAAAACTGTCTCTTATTGGAGCCTAAGCCCCATTTTCCAGTGTCAAAGATCTTAGCAGCAGGTAGTAAAAGCACTGGGCCCGAAACTGTCTGGCAGTAAAGAGAAGCCAGATCCAGGATCACTACTAAAAGATATTATACCAATCACTCACCCAATAACTTCAACAGTGTAGGCCCCTTCATCTTGGAAATAAACTACATCTAGACAGTAATGAGCACTGTGAGCCACGGGCTGCTGGTATAATTCATACGGTCACCCCCATGTGCTGTCAATTTTCAAAGAAGAAGGAATACAGAGATGTCCAACACCCTGCCACCTTTACTGCCCTTTCTTTCTCCATTGCCCCTTGTTCAAAACAAGCCTTGCACTCCCTCTCATTTCTGCTGTTTGGCTAAGTGCTATGAATTCAGTGGCCCAGACCGCGGGGCTCAGTTACAAGCAAATGAAGGCAATGTCCTAGATGTCCTAGGAAAAAAATAAAAATGTATGGCAGGCAGTACAATTTGGAGGCAAAGGATGAAAGTAGCAGAGAATATGAGATACACAAGCCCTAGTTCAGTTTCACTGGTCCATCCTATCTTAAAGCCATCTTTACCAACACAATGTCTACATAAGGAACACAATGTCTACACAAGGAAAACGATTTAAATTACTGAACTTCAAATCTATGCCCTGACTTAGTCTCTTATGCTTCTTGTCATGACAAAGCTCACAATTTTCAGCTCCTTCACTTTAAAGTGTGTGTGTGTGTGTGTGTGTGTGTGTGTGTGTGTGTGTGTGTGTGTGTGTGTGTGTAAAATATATATAATTTTTGTAGTTCGACAGTTGGAAAACACAGAGTCCTCTGACTGGACCCAGCTCTGTACCAGGAAAGACAGTGGCTTCTCTGAAACCACTTTCAGCTCTGCTGTCCACCTTAGCCAGCTCACAGCACCAGCTGGCCTTGTCCCAGTGTCCTGGTGCACTCACACTCAGCTTGTCTTCCATTTGCTGCCAGGGACAATGCTGAGCCTACACACCAAGCAGCCCTGCCCAGCAGAGATTCTAACTAGCCAGATTCACTGCTGTGTGGCAGGAACTGAGCTGCTTTGTCCCGATCTGGATTATGCCAGTCCCGTTACCATTTCAAATGGTCCCTCTCATGTCAGCTCAATTCCACCACAGCACACCAAGCTTCACAACCCCAACAAGTTGCTGCTGTTAATCTGTGCCAGAGACAGGTGGCACAGGCAGAACAACATCAGAAGACTGCCACTTCAGCAAATCAAGCAACCTGCCAGGGCTGGGCACCAGGCACAGGAATGCACACACAGTAAGGCACCCCTGAATTTAAAGGACAGCACTTACTCAAATTCAAATATTTGTACAGCCCATTCTCACTTCAGATATTTTTGATTAAACACTTCACTGGTATGCTAAAGCCTGTGCAGCAATTTTTGATTGTTTCATTTTTGATGTTGTCCAAACTCCTGAACTCTGGAGGAGTCAGAACAACCTTCCCTACTTCTGCACTAGACTTCATCAAAGGAATCCGAGTATATGCAGCTCCAAAGACATTTCTCTTGAAACACTAACTTTATTGCTGGGAAGCAGATGAAGTTTCAGAACAATGCTCCTATGCACCTGAGACTTTTAAGAGCAGTTTAGTAGTAAAAACATCACATACCATGTACTTAGTTAGGAAAGAGTATTGAAAAAGCTCTCCTAGACACTTCCAAACTGGAACAACTAAGTCATTGCACAGTCCCTGACAATGCAGATTTAAAAAAAGAAAAGAAAAAAGATGAGTATTCGTGCAAGTTTTACAAAACCATGAAATATCTGTCATGAGAAATCTGTACTTTTTGACCTACTTCCCAACACAACTGAACACAGGTGGAAAGCAGAACAAAGACCCAACAGTTTAACAGATATGCCAAAGGCAATGTGGGTTCATCAGCAAGCATGGAGCTGTATTGGGATTTGCCATGAGCTAGTATTAGCCCACAGACACTCTGAGGTGGCTGCTGTGTAACAAACCACTGTCTCTAGTCCACTACCCCACTGTCAGACATCTTAGAGATGCAACTTTCATTTTAACTAATTTTTGAACTATTGCTTCTTTCAAAGGCTGACACTTACAAACAGATGAACTACAGGCCAGATGCACTGTATATTTTTAGGGTATTTAGTAACACAGTACTGTGTTACTCACTCTAAAAGAGAAGGAAGGAGGAAAAGAAACCCAAACCAACCTAGAAGAAACATAGAATGTCAAATTCATTATTGATTTTTTTTTTAAAGGGAAAAAAACCCCAGGAGCTTCTTCCTCAAACCTTACCAAATTCTAACAAGAGAGAGAAGAGAAAGCAAAATGTGACAGTAAATAGGACATGTCATGTATAGCTAATTTGGCTGCAGTTCTCTTAAGCTGCTCTGTTCCCTACTCCTTCAGCTCTGTTGCACACAGCATTTATATTCACTTGCAGGTTGAGGAGTGGGAGAAGAGGGACAGCTATGCCATGACGCAGCCTCTGAGTAACATGCATGTGGCAAGACTGGAAACAACGGCAGCAAGTGCATGCATTCAGTGCCATGGCAACTTTTAAACAGTAGTTTATTCTTAAATCCTCACCATGATACAACACAATATTGGAATAAAAAAATGAAGCCATTTTCATCAAAGTTGAGAACAGTAACCCAAAACTGCATGCGCACTCACCCACAACAGCAAGCCAGTAAGTTAACAAACTGATATGGGAGAGTTGCTTCCTGCACCACTGGTGCACTGGACCGTGTAAAAGCTTCAGTTCTTTCTTTTCAACAGATTCAAAAGGTGGAAAGTTTGAAAGGAGAATATGTCCTCAAGCCTGCTCCTTACCAAACTGAAGTGGAGGGTGATCCTTCTGTCCCTCTATGTGCAGAACTTCTCTGTATCAGCTGGACAAAGCTTACATTACATGGTAAGTGGACAAGCAAAACATACTTTTCTGTATGACTAAATGACTAAATCACTGAAAGACCCAGCAGTACATTAATTCTGCAAAAGCAACAGCATGAAGATGATCCCTTCACTGCCGCATTTTGAGGTTGTTGCAAGTGATCAAGTTCATTTCTGCTAAGGCTTAGTGCCAGCTGTCAGTGAAGGCCCTGTAACAGACCACATGTGCACTCTGCCTTGTCCTCAGACATGCAGTATATTGGCTTAGCTTTTAACCACTTAAAATCGGCTTTAACTCAACATAATGCAACTAAAATTACCTTGTTTACTCCCCGAACTTCAGAATAGCAAAAGAGGACCCTGGAGGGAATGAAGTATTTACTTCAATAAAAGCTGGAGTGGAGGGAGTACTTGCCCATCTGAGGGAAACCAATGCAAGGCACTCGTTTCTAGCTGATAAAAACAGCACAAAAGAAAACAAAAACAGAGCAAGGTGCCTCCTACAACAGAAACCAAAGCGACAGGGGAATGCAGCACAGCAGAGCAGCCCACTGCCTCTTGCAAACCACAGGCTGACTTGGGCGTTCACCTCCCAAAGCTTATCACCCTGCAACTGCAGCCAGCCTGAGCATCCAGACAAGAAGGAGCAGGCACATGCTGTGCAAAGGCTGAATGAAAGCAGAACACAGACTGACATGTCTATGGTGTGGCAAACTAGATGGATGGCTAACCTGACAGCAAACTCAATGGACTGCTGTTATCCACCTGTGTAAACTGCCTTCAAAAGGCACGACCTTCCCTGCAAGGGTCAAGACATCAGCAACCCTCCAGACAAAATGAGACATAGCTATAAAAGGTCACACTTCCGACCCGCCCCCAGGAACAAAGTAAGCAGCTCACAGCAAGAGGCAGCTCACAGCACACAGCTTTTCTGATCCCAGCCTCAGCATCTGCCTGGTTTCCATACAAACCCAGAATCACTTTTGTAATCCCTCCTTAGCTAAAGGGGGCACTGGCTGCCTACTTGTTTATTTTGGAACATTCACAGCCCAGTTCAGGTTGGAAGGGACCTCCAGACTTCTGCATTTATCTCAAAATAGTGTTCTTTCCCAGGAGAGTTCAAAAGTCCAGTTATTCTCTTCCAGGAGCCACACGTACTTTTTTTAAACCTTTCAAAAATACATATGGCATAGAATTTCACTGAGCTTTCGCTAAACAGTTGAAAACATGCTTCAACCTGGTGAAGCATGCTCCAGAGTTGTTTTGCCAACAATAAAGCCACTGAGGAGTTTTCAACACTGCTTAGCCCTTTTAAGATACTCCTTAGTCCTAAAATATTAAGCACTTTTAAATAGATTCATATTTCTGTAGGATGGTCTGAGTAGGATTTGCAGCTTGTTGCACTTAGGACACCTCTGGAATGATCACAGAAAATTAAGTTTGGTATTAATTCGCTTAAACAGGAAAAACCAAATATTTAAAGATTTTATTAATCTACACACAGAAAATCATATCCAGATCTCTCCCTGTGATTGTTTTAACCATCACGCTGACCTATGCAAATACCTACATGCTACCACAAACCCATTCAGCTGAGATAAATTACACGTCTCCAGCAGACAGGGGATTTTTCACCAACGTTATTTTTAGCATTAAGTGCTAAAGATACCTACTTACATTACTTTTACAGTAAGTGGGAAAGACATTCCCACAAACAAACCTGATTCTGGCTACATCTGAACTGCAAGACTTTGCTGCTTCTGGTACCAAGTGCACATCCTGGCAAATTCCTGTGGCACGTCAGGTGGAGATTGAAACACTGCTGTTCCCTTCCTCAACACAGAGCTCTCTGCTACATTTGAGGGGGCGTGTGTGTGCACACACAGAGATGCTGAGAGGTACCAAACTCCCTGTATTGTGCTTCAACATCCCAAAGACTGCCAGCCAGAGACCTGAACCTGGCAAGCACTCTACAGAGAATCTGGAATGATCTCCTTCTCTAAATGGCTCTCTGAAAGGCTGGATCTTTTTTCAAGTTGAACAAAGAGAAAATGTATGAAATTAGTCTCCTTTACCTATCAGCCTTTGTGAATATTCCCATCCCACCAAAGATGCCTGTTACAGTGACACAGCTGAGAGATTTTACTCCACTTTAACATAGGCTAAAACCTCTCTTCGTGCAGCATTTTTCTGCAAAACTCTCGAATAGTCCTGTTATTATTTTAGACAGCAAATAAAATATAGAAACATTGCTGTTGTGTTAGTAAAATATTTTAAGTACAGGTATAAACCAAGTTGTGTACTCAAGTGGATCAAACTTCTCATTTCAAAGGTAGTGAGTTTCTGTCACTTTCAGACTGACTACTATCCAAGGCAATACAAACAAAATGGGGATTTCCATCAAGAAAAGACTATGCTTTTCTGAAAATACATTTACATTGTGTTTATTAGAAATGTCTGCATAACCAAGATGTGTATTCTTGCAGATATCTTTTCATATAAACCTTAACTTAAAATATGCTTTCATTATTCCACAAACATTTAAAATTGTGTTTTGAAAAAATACATGGTACAACAGCCCAGTTTGATCACACTGGAAATAAAAGTTTGACTGTTGAAACGTGCTAGAAATACCAGTTCACAGACACTGCACTTACGTGAAATAGTAACTTTTAAGTATGGCCAATAAAAAAGCTCAGAACTCGCAAGATTACATCATTGTTTCCTGCCTGTGAAGAGGAGCTATTTTAGCTAAGTGAAGCTGAGCAAAGAAGAGGAAGTCTAAACCTTCTACAGATGGTTTTGGGGCCATGAAAGGAGCTTCTCTGAAGAAACTTTGTAGTGCAGAAAGGGTGAGTACCAATCCCTTATGCTATGCTTGGATGTAACTAGGATGTTTATGCATGTCGCTAAGATAGACTTCTTTGTTCAGAAGCTGAACAAATATGAAGCATTAAATCTGTAACTACTGAAAATGTATTTAATTCTTTATAGCATGTTCAAAATATCAGCAGCATTCTATAAATGACATTTGAAACAAAATGATTGTATTTGTAAAAGCATAGTACCATAAACACCCTTGTTTAGGATTTTAACAAAAATTTTAAAAATATGCACTAAATAAAAGCATTGGTAAGGATACTTATCACTAAAGGAAAAATGTTTGTTATCATTAAATTAAAACCAGGAGAAGATCTTGTCGCTTTGTGTCTCTGTGCTGCACTGAAAGTCATGTCCTCCTCAGGGAAACGTAAGCAAATATAAGAGACAGACAAAGAAAAAAAGAGGTATTGGAAAGAGAGATACATGCACAGTCCTTCCAATGGAGTCACTGTACCTAACTCATAGTAAGAATCTGGAGGAAAAGACCTAATTCTGGTTTTGTTCTTAAAGTCCTTGTTCTTCTACACACCACCTAGATGATCTTCACAATTCACATTAGACATACAGAAAATCAGCTATCATTAAAAAAATAGAAGATTGATACAAACAAACATCAGAGAAATCATTCAGAATTAACACAGACAGACTTCCAGAAACCAGCGACTCCAGGGGCTCCTCAGTAAGCATGTTAATCAATAATAGTAAGTGTTCCCATTATGACAAATGACAACTAGAGAAAAACCATCCTCTCAGAGGCACCCAAAAATCTACCTGGGCTGACCTGTGAGATATTAATCTGAATTCCATGCAGACAAGTACTGATGAAAAAGTAGAACATCTCCATTCATGTATAAATGCAGATGGGTAACTACACACTTCTAAAAAATCTCAGTATTTCTTACGTACATAAATGTTACATTTTAGAGTCTTAAAAATTAAATTTGGGAGAAATACCTAATTATAACACTGACCTGCACTTAAACACACGAAGTTTGAAAACAGCGTCTTCAACAACTTAAAGAATCCCCCCCCCCCCCACAAAAAACCCTTTTTATTACAGTAGGTCCATTCTTTGATATATCTCAAAACTGTCACAAACTTGAAATAACCAGTAAACAAAGCTTGGAACCCCTGATTTTCCTGATAGAAGCTCACACTAGATTCAGCTTCCTCTCTTCTCATCAACATCAGCCTACTGGTTATTTCAGAAAGACGACCTGACCAAAAACAATTGCAGTCACTGCAAGTCAAAAGGAGAGAACAGCCAAAACCAAAACCAGATTTCACGTTGTTAATTAATACTCAAGTGAATTCTTTTACCTCTCCTATACATTACTATTCAATTCACCTGCTAAATCAGTCAGGATATTGAGCTAGGTAGCCATGCACTATGTCATACACAATCATTAGCAAGAGAGAAAAAGACCAGAACAAAAGAGAAAAAAAAATACTTGCAATATGCAAGGGCAGGGGGAGGTGTGTGTTAAGCAATATTTGGACAATTTTATGCAACAGTAATGAAAGCTGGCACAGTGTGCCAGATAATATTTCAACTGTGCTACAAAATTTTTCTTTCTGGCATATGCCATCTAACTTCCAATAAAGTCTGCTATTATTCTTTAATTAGTTTTTCTTATTTTTACAGTTCTTCACACAATGAGGAATTTTAGAGGCATTCAGGCAGATACTTCCAAACTTCTTTTTTGTATTACATGTATAGCTTTTCCCATACCAAACATAAATTCTGCTGCATGTTCTAGTGACCTTATCTGAACAGAAAACACACCTTTTTTGCTTTGTACAGCCAAAAAAAAAAAAAGTTGAAGTTTAGGGTTAGACATTTGTATACATAACTTTTTCATATATCTGTAAACTGGAGAATTTTAAGAAAATAAGAAGCCCACACTTCATATTTCAAGGCAGAAACTAAACTAAATAAAGATGTAATAGGTCATATTAAAACCTAGTTACTCCATGGATACTCTTCTCAAAAGCAGCTGACATTTGCCAGTGTTGAACCAGGATGCCAGAGTAGTAAATACTAGTTCAGTCCCCTATGCATTCCTATAACACTGACAAGGTAATTGGTAACATAAAAGAGAAAGCATAAACCAGATGAGCAGTTAACAATAAACACTTTTTTAATACATCCTTCACTTCTGAAGATAAAACACACAGGAACCATGTGCTCTTCTGCTATTGAGAACAGTCCTGGCACCCAACCAATACTGTTGAACTTCCTTGGCTGTTTGTCACAAGTAGGAAGAGCAGACAAACAACCAACTCTTTCCTCCTGCTCTTCACAAAGCCACCACAGGGCTGGGTGAAAGGCCAGGCAAGAAGAACCCTCCCACACAAAGTCACAAAACTGTGACCACAGCAAGAGCCAGGAAAGTGCAGGGGGTGCATGTTAACCAAAGCACCCGTGCAAATACCAGGCAGGGTCTGCCATCCTCAAGTGGCTCCAGAGTAAACCTGGGGTTAATCTCCTTCAGTTTTCATCACCTGAGCCTGCACAATGACACTTCAGACGTCCAACCCCTATGACCAAGAAACTGAGAGAAGCAACACAACTGTGCTCTGGAACAGCCAGCTACCAGCCAGCAACTTTTCCCCCCAGCACATACTGCTCATGTATGGCCTGGTCAGAGACTGCACTGCTTCCCATCTTTTTACATTTTTAAATAGGAAGCCTATTAATCTATTCATATCATTGACATGTAAGGTGAGTAGTTCTGATGCCCTGGGAGTAAACACTGTATTAGAAGCTATGTAGCTACTAAGACAGCTTTTTAGTGTCTTTTATGAACAACAGCAAGGACCTGTTCTTTTGGGAGCTGAGTAGTTCCTACCTACACAGATAAAAGGCAAAGCCAATACTTCACTTCGCATATCCAAATGTCACTACATGACATGCTTGCCTATTTCTTTTCCTAACTAATTTTAGTCAAAACCATTTCAACAGGGACAACGTGAAGAAGTATTTTCTTTAGAAAATCGCTCTCATAGCTCAAATACAACTGTTTCAAACTAATTATTAGCTACTGAAGCACACTCAAAGCGTCCATCTTGACTTTTTGACTCCTTATATAAGAAATCTCTTAAGTAATTAAAATGTTTGATTAAAACATGCTTATAAATACTATTTCTCACAAGTCTGACATTATATGCATTTCCCTAAGAGCACAATAATGTACTTGCAGTCAGAAAAAGCAACAAAGCTAGCATGCTAAACAATACACTCTCATCACTAAACACCACGCTAAAACAATCTTCTTGTTTCTTTTTGAAGATAGATTTTATTTGACTGAGAATAACTTCCCATATTTTATCTACTTTTAGGGTATTTATGGCGTGCAACAACTATTCCTAAGTTCAATTAAACTATGATGCCTGAAAATCACCACCCTGAAGAATACAGGATTGCATCACTGGTCTTCTACAGTTTTGTATTCACAGTGGGATTACTGGTGAATGTCACTGCACTATGGGTTTTCAGCTGCACTACCAAGAAGAGAACAACTATAACTGTATATATGATGAATGTGGCATTACTTGACGTAATTTTTATATTGTCCTTGCCCTTTCGATTAATCTACCATGGGAAAGAAATGTGGCCTTTTGGAGATACCTTCTGTCGGATTATGGGTGCTTTCACTGTATTTTATCCAGCCATTGCTCTGTGGTTGCTTGCTTTTATAAGTGTAGACAGATTTATGGCTATTGTCCAGCCCAAACATGTCAAAGAACTAAAAAATACAAAAAAAGCTGTGCTGGCTTGCACTGGAATCTGGGTAATGACCCTCGCAACAACGTCCCCTTTGCTGTTTTTACAATCTGATCCAGACAAAGCCTCAAATTTCACCACCTGCATGAAAATGCTTGATATCATCCATTTGAAGGAAGTAAACACATTGAACTTTTCTCGCTTGATCTTTTTCTTTTTGATCCCCTTGTTTATCATGATGGGGTGTTACCTAGTCATTATTTACAATTTTATCCATGGCAAGACTTCCAAACTGAAGCCTAAGGCCAAGGAGAGATCAATAAGAATTATAGTTACTCTGATTGCTCAAGTACTCATCTGCTTTGTGCCTTTCCACATTTGCTTTGCCTTCCTGATGTTGCACGATGAAAACACAACTTACAATCCTTGGGCAGCTTTTACCACCTTTCTCATGAATCTCAGTACATGCTTGGACGTTATACTGTACTATATTGTATCTAAACAATTCCAGGCAAGAGTCATCAGTGTGATCCTTTATCGCAACTACCTTCGAAGCGTGCGCAGGAAAAGTTTTCGAACTGGAAGTGTAAGATCACTAAATAATATGAACAGTGAAATGATATAAAAGGAGAAAAAAATGGCCACGGACCTTTATAATGTAAACAAGCAATTATTTTTCTGAATTCTAGCAGTTTGACTACACAGACAAATGTTCTAGGCCAGAGGTAACAGATACACTTGTTGCACTGTAAATATGAGAAGCAAAATAATAATTGCACCTCTCTATATTTGCTCAGCATCTTTTGTTGTTTGACCTGAAATGAACTAAAACCTAGTATCAATATTAAACTTTCCAATGCTTTTGTCATCGCAAAAGACTGTGAATATTGTCAGACATGAAAAAGTGACTATTAGTATAATAAAGCAAACATCACTCAAGAATTATGATGCAACAGATATATTAATTTTTTATATTTGCACAATCAAATAGTCCTGAAACTACTGTATATACCACACTTCTAAAATTAACTTCATTCTCTCAAGATCAATGTCATCATGATTTAAAGGAAGGCAAATTTAGGTAAAATTTATATTTCATTTAATTAAGAAGTTCCTTGATACAGATTTCTTTGTAACTGACTACATTCTGCAGTCATAAAAATACCATCAAAGGGTGTAATAGTCAAACTGGTCACTACCTCCCTGTGAGTATGATTAGACCCTACTTTTGCACAAAGTATGTTTTTACACCTAGGAACATATGAATTTTCCATCCACACTAGCAGCCTATGTCCTAAAAACAAACTCAAGGTAACAAACACGATGACTAACTGCACTAACCACAGCAGTTTTCAACTCCTTCTGACTACTCACACACTACAAAAATTGTAATGTCAAACACATGTTTTTTCTTCCTTATCAAATCAGTCTTCAGCTACTTTCAAAACACACTCTGGAAAAGCAGAAATAAAAAAGGTCTAATGTGGTGTTTAGTACTAAAAGTCTCACTCCAAGAGCTTTTATTATTACCTCAGAGTGGGCAACATATGGGAACTTGAGTCTGTATGGGGCTGATCTCACTTGCCAGAAGCTTAACCACAAAGGGTTGCAAGCTCTATGGTTCTACTGCAATATGCACATCTTTTATTAAGTGCAGAAATCTCAAATATAAGTTATGTGAAACTGAACCACTAAACACCTTAAACTTACAAGAACTTCAGCTGCAAGCACTAAATGGAGTAACATGCTCTAGCACTCAGCTTTTGAAACACATACACAAGCTCAGGATGAAATGGATATGAACACAGAAAACATGACTTACGGTTCTGTTGTCTTTCTGAGTTAAGAAAGAAATCAGTACCAACCTGACTTCAGTTTTCAGATTTATAAACAATTTAGATTGAACAAATACAGCAATAATTTGTGCACTACAAGCCGTGTTTCAATCATGTTGCCTGGGGAAATGGGACTAACAGAATGGAACCTAATCATTATATAGATAAATTATAAATTAACCACACATCATAACTAAGAAATAAATGTTTGAAATTGTAATAATTGTGCCAACAACCTTTACACTTTAGTTCAAAAGTGGATTAAATTTAATTTGAAGTTTTACATAAAGAAGGTTTTTTTAATTAAAATCTTCAGAAAACAATCCCTTGAAACTCTGTCTAAAACAACCAATGCATTAGAAGCTACTTACAAGCCAGAAGGCAAGCTGCTGATGGTGATGCCAAATATATACTGAGCGATTTCTACAAGGAGAAGATCAAACAAAGCTGAGAGCATCCAAACACCCAGTAAAAAAGACTGGAAAGACAAAGGTTAATTAGAATCAATTCAAAGGTTTAAAAATAAGGTTTTAATGTATCTCTAAATAAAAGAAAAAATAAGAAAACCACTATAGTAGTTCAACTAAGACAAATACCATTTCTAACACAACTTCATTCCAGATTTACTTGTCTAGATACTGAAGAATGAAGAGTTAGAATTTAATTTTGGAAACAAATCTACGGTCTGGTAACTTTCAACTGATACAGCTGCAAATAGTAATTAGAATAATCCACTGACTGCAGGATATTATCAATAGAAATTTAAATTTATGAAAATTGAGTTGCTTTTAAAACCCTTTAATATACATTTCTATACAAAATATTAGTACTAAAACTGCAGTATTCATCCAAGACTATGAGATCTTAGTGTAGAAAACAGTTTTTTTTAAAAAAAATCTCAAAACTGAAACTTACTGAAAATTTTCTGCTGCCATATCTTCTTTCAAATATTCTAAAGTTGTAAATGAGCAGGCTGCTGCAGAATGTGTCTTTCAAATCAAGACATATTATTCTTCCACATACAAGTCTCCAAATCTGGAAAGGTAATGATCATCATGTTAAAGCTCTTCTCCCTTCAAGGAAATTCTTTACAGAATTTGTGCTCATAGTGAATGCAACACTGGAGTGAGATAACAAAAATTTGGAAACATTTAAGGAGGGAAAATACAGAGTGGAATGTTATGGAGAGTTCAAGAATTCTCTTTAAAAATAAAATCTTTTCAAGGCAGATATCTAACACTTAAAATAAATCTACAATTGAAATTAACTCAAATACACCTTTATGTCCAATAAAAATGGAAATCACAACCCTAGTGAACTTAAAATTACAAAAACATTATTTTTGAAGCAACCTCCAGATACAAACTAGTCCGAGTGTTTCTTCTAAGAAATTTTAATCAGATCAGCTTGTTTGAGACTATGTCAAGTTGAGTCCTGAACACCATCTAAGGATGCCAGAACCTCTCTGAAACCTCTGCCAGTTTTTGGCCACCCTCATGGTTTAAAAAAATGAAGTAAATTCTTGCAATCTAGGCAGAATTTCCCAGGTTCCATCTTGTGTCCACTTGTTGCACTACCTCATGCAACTCCAAGCAGAGTCTTGCTCCAGCTTCCGTATAGCTCCTGATCAGCTACTTGTAGATAGCAATAAGGTGTCTCCTCTTTGCCTTCTCTTCTTGAGGACGGGCAGACCCAATTCTCTCAGCCTTTCCTGGTATGTCACATGCTCCACCTCCTCCTACTATCTTGGTGGATTCACTCCAGTGTGATCATATCTTTGAGAGAGGGGATTGTCCTGCTCTGCTCTGCACTAGTGCAGCCTCACCTTGAATATTATGGCAGTTCTGAGCATCACAAGCTAAGAAAGATATTAAGCTATTAGAGAGTGCCCAAAGGAGGGCAACAAAGATGAATGGCCTTGAGGGGAAGCTGTATGAGGAGCAGGTGAGGTCACTTGGTCTGTTAAGCCTGAAGAGGAGACTGAGGAGAGACCTCAGTTGCAGTCTGCAACTTCCTTGCGAGGGGAAAAGGAGAGGCAGACACTGATCTTTTCTCTGTGATGACCAGTGACAGAAACTGAGGAAATGGGCTGAAGTTGTCTCAGGGGAGATTTAGGTTGGATATTAGGAAAAGATTCTTCACCCAGAGGGTGGCTGGGCACTGGAAGAGGCTCCCCAGGGAAGTGGTTACAGCGCCAAGCCTGACAGTGTCCAAGAAGCATTTGGATGATACTCTCAGGCACATGGTGTGACTGTTGGGGATGGTCCTGTGCAGGGCTAAGGGTTGGACTAAATGATCCTTGTGGGTCCCTTACAACTCGGCATGTTCTGTGACTCTGTGACTCTTGTACAGATGAACCCAGAACTGGGTGCTTCTGAAACACATCTGGAGTACTGTCAGCTAGAGGAGTAGGGTCACTTGCTTCCACCTACTTGCCACACTCTCACTAATACAGTCCAGGATATGGTTGGCCTTCTTGGCTGCAAGAGCACACTTGACTCCTCTTGTTCACCAAGATGCACAGGTCCTTCTCTGCAGAGCTACTTCCCAATCACTTGCCTCTTACAGCTTGGGGTTATTCCGCCAGAGAAGGAGGACTTTCCAATTCATGACATTCCTGTCATCCCATTTCTTGGGCTTGCCAAGGTCTCTCTGAATAGCAGCCCTGCCTTCCAACATATCAACTATTTCCACCAATTTTGGATCAAGCACAAACTTGCTTAAAGTGCACTCCATCCCATGATCCAAGTAACTACTGAATACATTGAATAGTACTGGTCCCAGCACTGATCTCCAAAGGACCCTCCCCTAATTAACACTGGCCAAGTGGACTTTGCACTAATGACCGTAACTCTGTTGAGAGTCCAGTCAATTTCCTATCCATCTTCCTGTCCAGTTATCCACTACATACCTCACCAATCTGGCTTCAAAGACACAATGGGAGACTGAGCTGAAGGCCCTGCTGAAGGCCAGGTATGAAAAATCCACTGACTGCCCCACTTGACTGTTCCTTGTGCCCCTTGCATCATGGAAGAGCGCAAACAGTTGGTCAGGCATGCCTTCATGGAATGGTTGATGGTAGGAAAGGACTGCTGGAGATCATCTAGTCTGATATTGTCACTCAAAACAAAGTCAATTAGAGCAGGATGTCAACTGATCATGTCCAGTCTGGTTTTGACTATGTCCAAGCATGGAAGCCATACAACTTCTCGGGGGAAACCGTTCCATCAGTCTTACAGTAAAAAGCCTTCTCCCCTAAATGAAATTTCTTGTATTTCAATTCATGCCCATTGCCTCTTGTCCTTTCACTGGACCTGGCTCCCTCTTTCTTTGCTATCTCACATGTCATAGTTACAGGGGCTGGGACGGGTTTATCACTAAGAGGGTATAATCAAAAACTGTATATTCTATACCCTCTGTCATTACTGATGGGCTGTTAGTGATAAATCACTGGTAGCAGCTGCCCAGAGCACACCTCACACCTCAGGCCACAATAGATAAGGAAGGAGATCCAGGGAGACATTAACACCTCCACACCCAGCTGGAGGGTCCTCCCTGCTCATGGGCCCAGCTGCACTGACACAATAGGCACTTACAACTGCCCAGATCATCAAAGGTTCCAAAATATCCCAGAACTCACAGAGGTAAAACAACCATTGTGAAACCCCCTGCCCTGGGGGAGGTACTGGGGATATATAATCTTTGGAGTTTGAGACTGGGGAACCACCTCATCGGACCCAGAGGGGGAACAGAACTCCAGCAGGACTGTGGCTGCCACTCTTGAGGAGACTGATACCATTTCTTCTACAGAACTGCTGTCTTCAACAGGACCATCATCCCAACTACTATGTTTTTCCTTTCCTTCTGCTCTGCACCCAGGGGCACCACACAGTGCTGGGGCAGGAGCACCGTGCTGTTCCTGTCCCAGGGGGGCTGGGTTGTACTTTGTTCTTGTGGGTCAAAGCAGTTTTATCTTGTGTCATTGAATGTATTGTTGTTTTTTTTTTTAGTAAAATTGTAGCTCTGACTTGTGGTCTCTCCAAATTGAGTTCAATTTTCCCACCGGTTTACTTTTAAACCAGCGCTTCACATCACGTATTTTACACACACACTGCTAAGATCTACCCTAAGCCTTCTCTTCTCCAGGCTAAACAATCCCAGATCTCTCAGTCTCTCCTCACACACCTGACAAGACAGGTGGCTCTCCACTGGACTTTCTGCAGGATTCAATTTAAAAACCTAGCCTGAGGTACCATCCCTGCTGAAGTTCAAACTAGCAGAGCTGTAACCTTGCAGCTGAATATTTCATGACATGGATTAACTAAACAGGCCCCACACAGGCTATGAAAGGCTTCCAGCCTAATTGCTCTTTGCTTTAGCCAGCTTAAAAAATGCATAGATCTAATGTAATGAAGATCCTCATCCCACACACAGCATTTTCACTGCTCTTGAGGGTACTCTGTATGGAAACAAAGATCTTTTTGGTTTGGACAGTACACATTTTGCCCTCCAAATACATGTATTCTTCAACTGCTCATTTTATTTCCAGTGCTGTCTATCACCTTTAAGAAGTGTTAAAATCCAACATTCAAAACATCTGCTCAGCCCCTGAAAAAAATCCTTTTCATTAAACTCATCCTCGCAGATGAATTTATTCTAAACAAATTTTCTTTTAAGAGTTCTCACTTGAATATTAGAATCAGACAGGATTTAAACAATCTCCTCTCCCTGATCTCAGAGGTACACAATGATATAGTATATAGCTTACTCCAAAGGCTATTGCAATAAATGAAACAACAATCTCATGGAAGAAAAAATCCAAACCCACAAATTCCCCAAAGCACCACAATAAAAGTATCACAGGTTTTAAAGATACTTGCAATTGTTTATGCTTAAGATACAGTAATGATGGTTTCTTGGAATAAAACACAGCTACCTCTGTTTTTCAGCAGATCAAACAAATGGAAAGAGAGAACTCCTCTAAAGACAAATTGAAAAACAACCAAACCAACCCCCAACCCACACAATTTCCATTTAAAACCTGAGTAGTTTCTCAAGACTTTTTCATCCCCCTCCCCAAAGATTTTGGTTGCAGCATTTTTAAAAGGCACACATAATTTGCAGCACAGCATTAGCAAGACATTTGGAAAATATGAGTTGTGCTCTTGCAGATTTGTAATCTATTATTACAATAATGCTCTTGTTCTTGACAAGAAAGACGACAGAGAGTACAATGGCACAGAGTATCACTAGCTTGGTCTAATGATCATTTAAGGCTTATAGACTACAGCCAGCATTCCCAAAGACATTAATTTGTCTACATATCTTTTATTTGATGTAACTGTAAAGTCTGTGGAGTAAGATAAACACAGAGGCATTTGCTGACCCTCTTCTGTTGAGTAGTAGTTTGCCACTCTCAAAAATTAAAATAAAACACCTCAAAACAAATCCCCTCAGAACCTACCACTTCTAAGTGCATTATTTCAACCATTGGAGCTGATACTATGGGATCCTTAACTAAGCTTAAAATAAAACCTTACAAGATACAATATCCAGGGAGTATCTTAGTTTGAACTAGGAATGAGCAAGAAATGTCTAGTAAGGAATTAACCAAATCAGCTGATTACCAAGGAACATGACAAACTCCCCCACCACCTGGAATCTTCGAATTAGAAGCAGTGGTTCTATCCAACAAATCTCAGTTGTTCACAAGTACAACAAAAGCTACAGAATGAAAGTTTGGGCCTCTGTTGTTAAAATAAATCATATATAATCAGAGTGCCCAATCACAATCACCCTCTTTAGCCTCAAAAACTAAGCACAATAAGATACTGACATCCATATCAAAACACTTGTATTATTAAAGGGGTTAAATCACACTTCATTCACAGCAAGTTTCCGAACACCAGTGCCTGAAAGAAAAATATCACACAAACCAAATCATTTCCCAGACAAGACAAAGAAGTGAAAAGCTACGTTGTTTGTTTCAGATCAGTTTTTCTCATGTTTTCCAAAAAGTGGCATACTGGGGGGTGACATTAAAAAAAGTGTAGGAACAAGCTGGTCTACAAGGGTGAACAAAGGGAAAGAACCAGAGGAGAAACAGACTGGGGGGGGGGGGAATTGCATAGAAGACCACAGTTTCCAGTCTCTTTTCACACAGAATCAACCAACTCTTACCTGAAAATCCTCTTTTACAGCTTGTAGGTTATATGCAAAGAACTTCTGATAATGTTGGAAGAGCAGAGTCAATAGAATTGAGATGGCACTTGGGACTAGTAACAAACTCTTTGACAAAGGTGCTTTATCTTAAAGACAAAAAAACCAAACAAATAAAAAAGCCATTATAAAGAAAAGTCTCTCACATTCAAAAAGTGACACATTTAAACAGATAACTGGAAAACATAACAACAGTGACACCACCTTGACATTTTAGCTCAACAATTTCCCAAGTTCCCAACAACTTGCAAATAGATTGGAAGAACACACTTGTCAAAGGAAGTCTTTAGAGATATTAATGACAGCTACACGTTAACCAGAGATTTTGTTTCCAACATTGTTTCATGAAATTAATTGTTTGTCTACAACTAAACCTAAGTTCTCCGAACCTATAGAGGTCATGCCCTCCTATGCTGTCCTCCTAAGGCTCAATCACATTTCAGGAAATAAAATAATTACTCTTTTTTCTAGAAAAATATACAAGCACATCTTGTTAAAACAAATACTTCTATTTCCTTTGCATGAGGGATTAAGATTAGCTTTTTTCTTAGCGGCTATGAAGCAGGAATCATTTGAATAAATGTCTTGAATAAATTGACTTTCTCTCCACTGTGCTTGTATCCACGATTCAAGGAAACATATCTAAGTACATTTACAAGATATCTTCCTTCCATTCAATCATTACAATTAGTCATAAATAAATTAATACAATCAGGATGTTTGTGAAATCGGAATTTCTTTCTGTGTTGAAGCATGACTTTCAGAAAGGATATTCAGAAAAAAGCAAGCAAAGAATTAGAAATCTGCAATACATATTTACTAACAACTGCCAAGTGCAATATCCAGCAGGATATTCCACGAGTATACCTAGAAATTCATCCTAACCTGTTGGTGCAGTTGATGCAACAAAACACAAATTCTTGCCCAACAATCCAAGTCAATACAGAAACTCTGAAATATTATTTATCCTATCACTTTTCTCCTTTTCACAGATGCAACCTGAATCACATTTACTTCCTTTGCAAACACCTCAGCTGTAGCACAGAATCCACTCATTTTCAGACAGCTGTTTTTTCCAGGGTTATGAAATCCATAGCTCTGTCATCATTCTGCTTAGATGACAAAAGGAACAATGGGATTACTTTAAAAGTACTAATGGGAAGTGAAGAGCAGAAGCACAGGAAGAACAAAACTGCATGAAACAACATAATACAGCAAACATTTAGTCCCCGTCCAGATTAAACTGACTACCATGAATGATTCCACTAACATCTGCTGCAAACTAGAACAGTGAATTGCTAGAAAAGAAAGATGGCAAAAGGCACCAAAGCCAAGATTTTAACTATGCCACAATCCCACTGCCATCGAAAATATGGTTCTTACTACGTAATTTAGGTATGATCCTCATCCAAGTACTAACTGATGACATCAAGAACAACTTTGATGGGTGGTGTTAGCTGCTCTCAGCTCACACCACCTTGATGTTTGCAGTATTCCGTTGTTCACCATGTGAAGGAAACACCTCTTTCTATAAGTATCATAATGAAAACTTGTACTTAAAACTCATATTTCAGTCCGCAGCTGTACCTTTTCAGTTCACTATTTAAAGGTATGCTTTCCTTACTCCATTTAAGCAATTAATGCTTTGAAAAATTATCCTTTTAAAGAATTAGGCAGTGACTTGGATTGACACAGGTTGATGTTACTATGCTAACCATAAGATCTATTTTTATGATTGTGTGAGACACATTAGGGCAGAAAGTATGGATGACTTTTTTTTAATGCAAGAAAACTGTCCACCTTTCAATTTAATATCTTTCTCTCCAAAAATAAGGTCTAGAGTCTTTAGATGTCGATTTTCAAAAATTATTAATTCCTCTGTTTCAAGTGGGCATTTCAAAATAGTTTGAAGCCACCAGAGTACTGTAGAACACTGGAGGGGAAAAAAGAAGCTGGAGCTGCCTGAACGCTACTGTGCAGGCAATGCACACACACATTCACTTGCAACCACAGGCAATGTTCCCTTAGTTAAACTAACTTAGTTAAATTAGCATTTCTTTATGTGAAATGGTCAGTTTTATAATCAGGATATAAATTTTTGGTATTTGAAAGTACAGCCTAAATCAGAACTGTAGTACTCACACCCGTAAATATTTTTTAAGTTTTAAGCTTGATAAAACTTGTTATTTTACTATCAAATGCATCTACATTATTTCATTAATTTTAAGAAATTTTCACAAGAACTTATTAATCCCATAATAGTCTTCACGTAAGAAACATATTACCACAAGAAACACAAAACCAACACCTCTAGATATCCCCACCATGACAATATATTTCTACATAGGTTTAATATTTAGATTTTACTGCAATTTTCATATCATTAGCTCATTTCTACATTACTGGTAATACACACTTGAAATACTTTATCCTTTCAAGTTAATTCCTAATTAGAATGCATTCAAAAATAACCAACCTTATCTGTTTTCTCCAAAAGTGTAAACACACGTTTTTATTAAAAGCCTCCTTTTAGCTTCCAGCTTAGACACTTTAAACCTTGGTATAGGGGAAAACTACTTACTATTAGACATGTCATCAAATGAAAAACCACAGAAGTAACTAACCCATGAATGTGACAGTCACCCACAGGGAATATCCCACAAGTACTGGAAACTTCTGCTCTCAAGCTTCTCATAATGTCATCATGGCTGATAAGTTTATTCTTGTCTGGTGAACTTGAAAGATATAATAAAGCAACTTCTGAAATGCTTTTTCCAAGTGTTTCACTGCACAGTGCAACAGTTTGCTTTATTCCTCAACAGTATATAGATCCTTATCAAGGGCTGCTTCAAGGCCACAAGGAAGGAGCAACCTTCCCATTGCTGTGGAATGTCTCAACCAGTAAGGCCAAAAATGACTAACAATCCCAGACAGTGCACACTCAGGCATTCTGACATTCGAGTCAAAATTCTAGCCCAATGGGTATGCAACCATGTGCAAGATGGAAACATGTACCAACAAATCCCCAGGGCACCAGTGTTTGCTGGCAGCACCTATGCAAACATGCACAAGGAGAAAAACAGTGCCTCTGTACCACGTGAGGAAAGTAGAACGAAAGAATAAACTCATTGGTTTGACTCTGAAAATTAAAATATATCAAATACTATCTTCAAAGACCTTGGAATAAATTTGCAATCCCAAACTACTCCTTAAGTGGCAATTCTTCCAAATAACACTGGAGCTGCAACACACCTACTAAGCTTCCACCTAAGTACACAGAAAAATTTTCTGTCAGCAGAACATGCCCACACTATGATGAACAAGGAACTATCTTTCAAGACACACCTTCACAGTGGAGAATCTACCCCCAAAACTGCCCTCATAACCTCATGGGCAAGTGTCCCAGTCTTCATGCTACCATTGCACAATGTGAAGCTGGACCCAAATGTGACATAATATCAAAACCATCTCTTAAGTTTCCACATTCCACCCCTGTGCTCATTACAAAGCCCACAAATTCTGTTCTTTCACAACCTACTACTCTTCTGGCTGCCAGTATCACTTTCAGAACACAGAGTTAAGGATATGTGTGTCCACCTGCCACGCAGGGGGCAGTTTATGGCAAAACTGCTCATGCAGTTGCAGCCTCAGAAGCCATCACAGCACTAGTAAGAATTTGAGAGTTGCTGTAGCAACAACAGCTACTGGTTTTGAAATGATTTCCTATTCTGTGCCTGTTGGATACTCACAGGTGAAGAGATGAAGAAGACGGGCATGTCAAAACAGGCAGCCAGACCAATCTACCATTTCAGAAGGGCTTTTGGGGGAACAACTTCATCCCCCAGACTGCTATTCCAGGCCTGAGACCCAAGAGTTGATTTAGAAAAGGACCTGATTGCTGACATCAACTGATGAGCAGTGGCTACAGAAACTCAAATTAGCTCAGGACAATTTCTGTGGGCATCCCAACTGATCACAGCTGCAGACAAAACATACTGTGTAAGCACTTTTTATCACAATCATCTTCCCAAACCCAGCTGTTATAAGGCAGACACATCACTTTCATACAGACAAATAACTTTTGGGGGCTACTATAATGGCATGAAATACATGCCAACCATTTTTTTAATGCTGATACACCAGATCTGTGAGTCTTTTAAACCATAACTGATGCACATCTGCACGCACAGTACTTCCAAAATGCACTGACGGAATCTGTATTTTGGGCGGATGTTTTTCCTTTATTAAGCCACCACACAGATATTAATCTACTGTATTCCGGGACCTGTCCAAGAACCAGCAGCAGGTTCACCAACCAACACTGGTGTTTCATTGCAAATGAACACAGTAAGAGTATCAATGCAGAACAATTTTTCATTAAATGCTTATAAACTTAATGCAGAAGCTGAGAGGAAAATAACATTAGTATTAAGACAGTCAATAAAGACACCAACTGTGATTATGCTTTAAATTTATTTTTAAAAAGTGTAGGTAAGACTCTGATCACACTGGTCACCTACACGTTTACTGTTTAGAAAATACTGGTCAGAAACTACAAAAAAATTAGGAGATAGAAGAAAAAAAAAAGAAGAAAACCTTTGTTTCTAAAAGCAACATTTGAAATAGAAAGGGAAACAGGTTGAAGACAAAAATGCTCATCTTGCTGAGGTTCCTTCCAACCAGAGAGCACATAACCACACTACTTTTAGTATACACTGTCAGAAATATCAGGTATGGCTACACCACAAGACCATGTGCAGGGCCCCACACTAGCCTGAAATGAGCTAGCTCTGCAGCAGCAGAACAGCCACATTTTTGTGGCACTCAATGCATGGCTAATTGAACTGATGTGGCTATGCTGCTCCTAGGACTTGGGCTAACCATGCTGATTTATGAGCTAATTCAATTTCTCATACAGTACTGTACTGCATAATATTTTTATGCACAGAAGTCTGACATATTCAACACATTCTCCACATTTCCTTCAGTCATAACACAAAGGACCAATTTTTTATTTTCCTGACACCTCTGCGCCACACAGTTCAGTCTTGCCAGTTACGCAAGTACAGGAGCATAGAGTTCCTTTCCTGCCTTGGGGATTTTTAACAAATCCTACAAGTGTAGGACTGCACTACAAGGTTCACAGAGAGGTAAAAGCCTAAGTTTCATTAGTTGCATGCAAGTTCAAAGGACTCCACTCCCTACTATTACAAGAAGTAGCTTGTGTTTAGTAGGCAAAGTAGTCAAATATTTTCCAGATGTAACAGGTGGATATACTTTAAAACAAGGACTCAAATCTTACCTTAATAAAGACTAACTCTAGCAGGCTTTCCTATTACACTCCTGTGCAGTAGGTACATAGGACGAAGAATACAGGGAGGGGATATTACGATGACTGCAGAAAGGTTTGGTGTTGGTCTAACTGGTTTAAGTTGTTGGTAAGGCCTTCATGTCTTATAATGGAAAGCCTTCCCGTGTATCATACTTTGCTATTGGGATGCAGCATGCTGGCAGACTAAGCAGCACCACAGTAAATGAAACAGCCAACCCAGTGTCACTCTTCACACACTCATTCTAGCCTCTGCAGAACTGCTGAAGTGTTTCAGCAGCATTCTTCATGGGACCAAAGCTGCTGGCAGACTGCAAAACAACAAACCAGCCTGAGCCCGGCACCACAGCCCACCTCTCAAAGCCCTCCTTAAAGGCAGGTGCTGGCAACTTGCTTCCTGCATACACTAAAATGTTGACAAAGCAAAACACTAACCCTGCTGAGTTAATAAACCATTTGGTTATGCCTGTGCTGTGTCTTCTACTAGCACCCAGAGTAACTAGCTTTTATTCCCAGGCCACACTGGCTCCTCCAATATTCCAGATAACAGAAACAGTTTCCCTTAGCAAGGGCAAACTTGCAAGTCTTTGTCCTTTTAAACGGTGGTGTTCTTTGTTTCCTGGCTTCCCTATCTCATACTTGTAACATGTACCAGGTATGTTTATTTTTTATGTTTATATTTACATTTGCATCTCCTCTTCCAAAATGGTGCATGTCATGCATTGAGTAGGTGTGTTATCAGCTCACAACACAGTCATCATCTGCCTGCCTGCAAGTCCACATATCATTCCTAGACCTACTTGGCTGAACTGGCTCATGTGCAGTTAGGGCTTGACCCTTTGTTGGGGTGGTTTGTTTTTATGTGTGTTTCTTATAACATCATTTTTCCAGAACCTCTGTGCCCATGCATGTCATTTTATGATAGTACTGAATAGGAGATGTAGGACAGGGAGTTATACCAGGAAACAAACTAGGATAAGAAATACTAGAGAAACACTTTATGTAAGAACTCACTTTATTTGAAGTGTTCAAAGTCATTAGACACCTCCTCAAATGGCACATGGATAAGGTCAAGGACTTCATTGCACAGGTCCAGCTATTCAAGCATTATTTACTAGAAAGTCAAACTCCAATAGAAGTGGTCAAATACAAGGATGCTGAATCTCTCATAAAGCACTCACAAGTTTTGAATATTCCCCGGATAAAAACAGTATCAATCACCTCACTGAACCGTGGAGCCAGGACATGGAATGAACTTTTCTGTGAAGACATGTAATAGGGTAGAATTCACAGGCACCCACAGTATGGATGATCCATGAAGTTAGCTTGAGCTAAGTAATACAGAAATAGTTTATACTTCCTAACAACTATGAAAAACACTGTTCAACATAGGGTCTATCCATGGCTAAATCTAGTTGTTGTTTTTCAAGACTGTTTCATCAACTGACTGTAAATAATGCAATAACAACCTTACCCCAATAAAGAACAGTAACAATCAGAACAGCTACAGTAGCTAAGTGGACTTCAGGAAAAGCCTAGCTGACATAAACTTACTCCCTTAAGTCAGCATTAGTATTTCAGGACCACCTTTTAATACAAAAGCAAAATACATTCAGATTAAACAAATTCAACAGTACTCCTGGTCTAGAAATTTGGAAACATAGCTACACAGTAATCTGCACAATGAGATAGTTAGCTGTTCTGATTTTATTAACGAAAGCAAAATACTCGAGTTTTTAATTTACTCACTAAAGATTTTTTTCATGCATGCAGCCAAAGATTTTCCAAAATAAATGTTATGACTAAACTGTGTTAAAAGGAAGCTACAGTGTCTTCTTCTCATGTTTTCTAGAAACAATCAGTATACTGCTAAGTTGCATCAGACTACCAAAATCAGTCACCTCTTCTGCCACATTCTGTCATATTAAATGTATGGAGTATCAAACAATAACTGTGTTTTAACAAGCACACAGGCTTTTTATTTGAATTATAAGCTATCTTCTCTTAAGCACATACAGTTATCATGTCTGAGACATAACAAAAGACAGAACAGACTACAGGACCAATCAGTTTCATAAATTTTTACAGCAAGAGGAGTAACAAAGAACAAAAAAGGCCCAAAACCTTAATATTCTAATTAAATTATTCTTCATGATGAGAGCCAAAATTTAGAACACATTTTTAGCAAACAGCCTGAAAATATCCTAACCATGTCAGCCTCTCCATAGTTTTAGAAGTAGGCTTGTTTACATCAAAACATCAAGATGAGAGAGACAACCTAGAAACACTGAGAAAACAAGATGGAAGAAAGGGAATAGGGACTAGTGAAATATCAATCAACAGGAGATTAGCTTGTTAAAACACTGATTATAGATTTGATCTAAGTAATGCATCAAATAAAATATAAGGATTCTTGAATTCTCCTTTAGACCTCTAATGACAGACTAATAAATTCATCTTTATATTGTTTCTGCAATTATATGATAGAGTCCACTGTTAAGTATTTAGTTTTATTCTAAAATTAGCAAAAGAAATAAAACCCAAAGAATTCAGAGAACATGGACAATAATATCCTCGTTCAAGGGTCTATCAGCTTTCATGAGATTAATCACCAGATGGAGCAAAAAGTTTGTAACTACCTGCAGCTGCTGCCACTATGAGCCAGTGGTTACTCTTCTATCACTTTCAGACAAGTATTAAAGGCAACTTCAAGAATTAATTAACCAGAAGAATTTACAAGAACCAAAATATTTCAAATTAGTTAAATCACTATTTACGTTCTGATAAGAAGTTTCAAAATCAAACAAGTGAGTAAGCCAGACCCAGACTGACTTATAGAAAACCATGGACAAGGTATCTCTGGCATTCTTGTTAAATAAAACACTTTGCATAGGAAGCCCAGTAAGAATCACATTACCAAACTGGAATAGAGCTCCAGGGTCATTTGTTGTTTGATTTCCCATTCCTAAAAAGGAGAATTCTGGAGAAAGGAGTGAAAACAAGGCAATGGTGAGAGCAAGGCAAAACGAATACAGTAACCTCTGACACTTTTACCATCACATCTATGTCTGAAGACACAAAGGCCCTTAAGCTACTCGAAATACAATCAACAAGTGGGCCACATTTTAAAATTACCTAAGATACACACAGGGAAAAGAGCTTAGTATTACCAGATGGTATCATGATGTGACTTTAACCAAACATTACAGATGTCAAGAAGTCTATCAGAGATGGCACACTAGGCTGCAGGAGCCTTCAGTCTAACCTGGCACTATCTTCTTTATTGCTGCTGAACCACGTGTCCGCTTACTTTATCTAGGATCACTGACATGGGTCCCATTATCCAACACTGTCCTTCTGCCAGAGGTTACTGCTCCTGCTCTCAAGACCCAGGGCACACATACACTTCCCTGATGCAACATCAGGCACTGATTCATTAATTACCCAAACCATCAGACTCTGCACATCAGTGACAGAATCCTACATACCTGCTGCTACTGCAGCAGACACTTCTGCTACACAGGCAGAAACAAAAGTCTGAGGGCACAGGGACACCTTAAACTGCCACTACACAAACCTAGTTGTGCTCTAGGTGAATATATGTCACTGCCTAGATCCCTGCCTCCACCAGAGTTTGTCAGTGCAACCTGTACTAGCCAAGCCTTATTGTGAAAAACCACTTTAAGTCAACAGGTGAGTTCAATAAGAATGTATGTGTTACCAGTTTTTTGAGGAGAAAAGAAAAAGGTACAATATTTGGCATGAAGTTGTGTCAGGGAAGGCTTAGGTTGGATATTAGAAAAAGGTTTTTCACCCAGAGGGTGTTTGGGCACTGGAAGAGGCTCCCCAGGGAAGTGGTCACAGCACCAAGCCTGACGGAGTTCAAGAAGCATTCAGACAACACTCTCAGGCACATGGTGTGACTCCTGTGCAGGGCCAGGAGTTGGACTCAATGATCATTGTGGGTCTCTTCCAGCTCAGCACATTCTGTGATTCTACAACTTACTTTTTGCAGAATGACATCTTGTCTAGGTTTTTTCCCCAGCACAAATATGTTTCTTATGACAACAATTTTCCACTCATCTTTTGATGGACTGATCTTGGAAAAACTTTTAAATACTGACCATGACTCTTCATCCATTCAGCCAAACAAGGATACTTTTCTCCACACCTTCTTTCTCACAGAATTACACACAGACACATGCCATCAAAACATTCCTATTAGGGGAGGGGGATAAAAAATCAGGAGCTGCAAATCAAGTAAATGTTACCTAATCCATCTGAAAAAATACTCCTCTCTTCTTTGGATGCCTTATACAGAATATAGCTACAACAGTATACATATATATATAGAGAGAGCTATATTCAACAATATAGCTGGTATATAATCCTTATATACCAGAATTATTCCCCCCTAGTCAGAAGGTGCTTTCACACTTAGATTTGGATTTTACAGAATCAATTAGGTTTGAAAAGACCTCTGAGATCATCAAGTCCAACCTTTGACCTAACACCACCTTGTCTACTAGACCATGGCACTAAGTGCCACATCCAGTCTTTCCCTACGCACCTCCAGGGATAGTGATTCCACCATCTCCCCAGGCAGCCCATTCCAATGTTTAACAACTCTTCTAGTGAAGAAATTCTTCCTAATGTCCAATCTAAACCTCTCCTGGTTCAGCTTGAGGCTACATCCTCCCGTGCTGCTGTTAATTATCTGGGAGAAGAGGCTGACCCTCATCTGGCTACAACCTCTTTTCAGGCGGTTGTAGAGAGTGATAAGGTCTCTTCTGAGCCTCCTCTTCTCCAGGCTAAACAACTGCAGCTCCCTCACAGGACTTGTGCTCCAGCTCCTTCACCAGTTCTGTTGCCCTTTTTTGGACACACTTCAGCACCTCAACGTCCTTCCTGAATTGAGGGGCCCAGAACTGGACACAGCACTTGAGGTACGGCCTAACCAGAGCCAAGTACAGGGGAACAATCACAGCTCTGGTCCTGCTGGCCACACTATTTCTGGTACAGGCCAGGATGCCATTGGCCTTCTCGGCCACCTGGGCACACTGATGGTTCATGTTCAGTAGCTGTCAACCAGCACCCTCAGATCATTTTCCACCGGGCAGCTTTCCAGACACTCTGTCCCCAGTCTATAGTGCTGCAAGGAGTTATTACGACTCAAGGGCAGGACCCGGCACTTCACCTTATTGAACTTCATACCTCTGGCCTCGGCCCATCGACCCAGCCTGTCCAGATCCCTCTGCAGAGCCTTCCTACACTCCAGCAGACTGACACTCCTGCCCATTTTGTACGAAGTGCGCAGTTAGTCAGCAAAGTTTTGACTTGCCGTTTTCCCCCGCCTGCTCTTGGGTCTGTAGTGCCAAAGTGCACAGCGCAGCCAGGTCAGCTCCTCGCGGCCGCTTCCAGACCCTGCGGATCCTTTGTCCTGTAAATAACTCGGAACCAACCCCGATACCTGTGCACTGAGGTCAGGCAGCACCGGGACATGAAATGATTTACATATGCTGCTGCATGTACAAGTAAAGCTAAACAGATCTGTAACACATCCGCCCTTATGTCTGCGTTATCAATAAACTGGTTTTAAACAGTCAGTTAATTTTCACATTAAGTAAAGACAGAGTTTTGCGTTTTCTAATGCATACGTTGACATGTAGGTCTATACGGACGTATGCAGACATGCACACACAGACAGACACACACACACCCGCGGCTCCTCACGCAGTTTAAAAGCCCAGCCGAGGGGCGACCGAAGCCAGCGGCTCCCACGGGGCCGGCGGCGGCAGCAGCACCGCCCG